>CM076580.1:858156747-858525530 GCA_034641835.2 Pinus albicaulis | reverse complement strand
AAGCATTTTTGAACACTTTGAATTTTTAGCTAAAATATTGATCCCTGATCATTCCTCCCCACTAGAAGCCTTTTGGACCCCAAAAACTCTCTTGATTATTGATTATGAAGGTGAGGTGATTGTTCCCTCACTCTTCTAGTGTTTATCCATTGTGTTAATGTATAGTGCTCCTTGCTATGTATTTAATATACCTATTCCACCATGTATGCCATAAACCTCATATGCAATACGTTGGTTTAATTGCATTATATATATATATATATATATATATATATATATATATATATATATATATATATATCTTCCACCATATGCCTTTAATAATAAGGTTTTAAATTGGTTTTTAAATCAAAAATTTTATTATAATATAATAAAACATATATATAATTTATATTATTTAATATAATATATAGAATAGGTTAAAAACATATAATATATTATATTATATAATATATATGAATACATATATAATATTTAAATTATAATTAAATAAATAAATTAAAAAAAATACAATTTCACCTTAGAGATATTAGGGAAATTTACCCCACATATACCAAACTGGCGAATCTGAAAATGCCACTTGTCATAGCCTTATTGGCAGAAATCTGAAGAGTATTCCAGAAGATTCTTTTTTGTTGATTGGGCTGTCATGTCACCGACCTATACCTGTTCTAGCCATTTTTTACCTTTTTTGGAAAGCGAACAATAAGCCATAACTTACTCATACAAACTCGGATTTTGATGAAACGATTTGCGTTGAAATCCCGGTGACGAGTTCTACGCTTTTGTCTTGGTCTGAAGCATTTCTTAACACTTTGAATTTTAGCTAAAGTATTGATCCCTGATCATTCCTCCCCACTAGAAGCCTTTTGGACTCCAAAAGCTCTCTTGGTTACTGATTATGAAGGTGAGGTGACTGTTCCCTCACTCTTCCAGTCATTATCCATTGAAAATTTTCTAATTTCATCATTTGGAGCTTTTCATAAAAAGTCAGAATTTTCCTTAATTCTTGCGACCTTCTCTTGCTGTCATTGACACTTCCTAGAACAACAATATATTTTTGCAGAAACCATCTTGTTCCTACCTTGGTCAACAATCAAAGAAAACTTGGAAGCTTTCTCACCTTGCACTCTGTCGCTATGGCAATTTTTAGCTGCTTTTGCCTTGAACTTGTGTCAAATCTTGACCAAGTATCTTTGCCATTGTAATGTGCCTTTTGGAAACCAGCAATGAACATTTGTGAAGCCTATGCCTTCTTTTCCAAGTTGCGTTGTCCTCTCTTTGACCTTTGCAAGCTCTTGCACCGACACCTTGTTTTCAACACCGCTCAACACCAATGTTGACTGCTGCAAATGTTTTTCACCTTCTTTCAAAGACAACCTATTATCAATCTGAAACAACTCATTACACATATCAGCATTTGTTTTAAAAGTATGATGCAACACATCTCTTTGTTTTATCATCATCAATGTCAAGTTTTGGCTTGCATTGACTGGCCTCTTCATTTTCCTTGCATTAACTAAAGAAGTATCCAGTTTCTTGCGATGAGCTCTCACAATATACTCCACTCCATCCTTAAGCAAACGATATTTGTTCTCATGGTGATAAAACACCGCCTTCCTGTCATACAAGTATGGATTTCCCAAGATAATCCCAGAAATCTCAAGTGGAATTACATCTAACTCGACTTCATCAACAAAGTTTGCAGTAATAGAAAATCTAAAAATGCATTTCCTTGTAACCTGTAAATTAGCATTCTTAAATATCCATCCCAAAGGGTATGGTTTATGATGTGCCACAGTTTCAAGGTTAATATTTTTGACTAAATCTTCTGAAATCAAGTTTGCTTGTGATCTCGTATCAAATAATGCATCAATATTTGTATGATTAGAAATCACTCTAATATGGAACAATTCTTCTCTTATGTCTTCATTTGGAGTGCTGATGTGACTATTTGAGGAACTAGTACATTCAACGTGTTTCCCTTTCAAACCCATAGCAGTAATTTTTGTCTCATCTCCTAAAACTGACCCTAAGTCTTTTTTAGCTATAGTAATAGTTTTTCCTTTCTCTTTGGCTTTCAATCTATCTGGTTTTAATTCTGGATGAAGTTGCCAACAGTGGTCTTCATCATGGTCAATCTTTGAACAATTCTTGCATGTGAGTTTTTCCTTCTCTTTCTTGATACTTGCATTTTTCTTTCCCTTCCATTTTCCTCCCTTATCTTTTCTCTTATCCTCACTATCATCTTTCTCCTCTATGTTTTGTTTTCCCCTTGCCTCCAAGTGTGTGTCTTGTACACAAACTTCATCTAAATTGTTTGGGTTAAACATAATGATATTATGCTTCAAATAGGAATGTAAACCTCCTATGTATTTCAAGAGTGTATCTTAAGAATTCAAGTTTACTCCTAACAACAAAACTCTCTTTCTAAACTCCTGTGTGTACTCTTGAATAGTTTGGCCTGTTAGCTACCTAAAGTTTTGCCAAATCATAATTGATTTTTGCATATAGGCTAATGGATAAAACTGTCTTTTAATGGAAGAAATGAATTCAATCCAAGAAATGGAAATCTTACCATGGATTCACATTTCCTCTTGTGTCTTTGCCTCCCACGAAACTAGTGCTGCTCCTTCTAGCCTCAATGAAGCCAACTAGATTTTGATATCATCCTCTTGTAGATTTTGAATTCTATAGTATACTTCCAATTGACGAATCTAATTGTCTAGCTTCTCAACTTTAACCTCTCCATTGTATGTGGGAAGTTCAAACTTGATGTCCAACTTGAGTAATGGAGTTTTTCCTTTTGGGATCTTGGAATGAGTATGGGTATAAGTTTTTGTGGTGGATGTGGAATATGATACAGATGGGGATGATGAGGATGATGAAGATGGTGGAGATGGAGGTGGCTTTCCTCCATTTCCCTTTGAACTCTTCTCTTCATCCTTATTTCGATTTGAAGATCCTTCTCCATGAGGATGCTTTGAACCTTCTCCAGCTTCCTTTGCCATGAAAGCTTCATACATAACTTTCACCATTCTTTGCATCTATTTGAATTCTCTCTTAACATCCTCTTCTTCAGAATGTTCATGAGTCTCTTCATAGCCTGACATTTTGGCCTTCGATTCAAGCTCAATCTCTGCAGTTTGTACCTCTTCAATCACTTCAACGTCTTGTACAATTTGTACCTCTTCTATCTCAACTGATGGAGATGAAATTTGAGGTGCTTCAAGTGCTGCCTTGTTGGGAAACCAACTCCAAAAATAGAAGAAAAGAGATATCAACGCCTTAGAAATAAGCCACTTCGAGGGGGAAACCCCCAATACATTACATGAATGAACAATTCTTGGATGATACAAATGAAAAAACCTCCTCTCTATATCTAGGAGTCCATGGGGCCACAATGTAATCCTAGCCAACCAAACAATAATAATGTAAGAGCCCAATAATAACAATATGGGGGTTATAGGGGTACAACAATAACAATAAGGGGGTCTATACTAACATAATAAGGGACTACACTAGTAATATAGGGACCTCACATGCCCCTCTCCTTCAAACAAGTGTTGTCCTCAATGCTTGATTATTTATTGATGCTTCTGTATAAAATTCTCATCCTCCCATGTGAAATATTCTACAGGAAATTTCTTCCACTTGTTGAGATACTCTGAAATTGATCGTACTTGTTGAGTTCTTGTTTCTATGACTGCTTCAGAACTTCTTTCGATGTGATGTTGATCTTCCTATTGTTTCATTTGATTCTGCATCAAAGTTAGGTTATCCTTTGAGAGTTGGAGAACTTTTTGTTGATGCTCAATGTGATCTTCCACTACTTTATCATCCATATTAGATTTTATTTGATCCTTCAAACCATCCAACTTAGCCTCCATTTCTTATTTTAAACCATCTATGTCATCTTCGGTTGCTCTTTGTAAAATCGAAATTTGTTGCACTTGGTACTGTAATTTTGATATCTCATACTGCAATTCTTCCTCTTCATGTGTCATGGTATAAATGTTTGAGGGCTTAATTGGTATGGAATTATTTTTAGGTGGCATTTCAGAACCCAATAATGATATCTATGCTTCAATATGCCATTGGAATCACTTCAAACTAATTTTTCACACAAGACTTATGCAAATCGAAAAAACAAATACACACCTTTTACTTTCTTTTGAGGAGCTCGATATTGAAATTGACTTATCTCTATACTTGCAGATCTTCAATATCTGAAATTTGGCCTTGTAGTAGTCCTCTGAAGCTTCTTTCAAATGCCACAGGTCTGACTTGATTTGGATTCTTCAAGACAAAGTTATTTCCAATCTCCCACAATGACCTAATTATGGACTAGTTCAGTAGAGCGAACTTGTACGACTTGCCACGTGTTACTGTTTGCTCCTTTGGCTCTGAAATTTATAGGCAGGAAACTAAAGTCTGTGTACTTCTAGTCACTTCTTATAGAATTCCAATCCGATGCTCAGAGAGAGAGTTATGAAGATTTTCCCATGATCACCTCTTTGAGATGAAATTTGGGAGCCTAAAAAAGACCTAACTTCCACAGATCATATCTCTAAAAATATTGTGAACCAAGCTCTGAAATTTTGCGACGATATTCCTCAGGATTTCAGCTTCGTGCTCTAAACATTTCAGCTTCTGAACCTTCGTAGAAAATAATTTATAGCGAAAATTACGCAATGGCCTTTTTAAGTGAAATTTAGGAGCCTGCAAAAAGCCCTAACTTCCACAGATCATATCTCCGAAAATATTGTGAACCAAGCTTTTAAATTTTGTGACGATGTTCGTCAGGATTTCTACTTCGCACTCTAAAAATTTTAGCTTCTGAATCTTTGTAGAAAAAAATTTATAGCGAAAATTCCACAATGTCTTATTTGGAGTAGCGAAACCCTATAATCCAAAGCTCTGATACCAAATGTTGGGAAACCTGCACCAAAAAATAGAAGAAAAGAGATATCAATGCCTTAGAAATAAGCCACTTCGAGGGGGCAACCTCCAATATGTTACATGAATGAACTATTCTTGGATGATACAAATGACAAAACCTCCTCTCTATATATAGGAGTCCATGGGGCCACAATGTAATCCTAGTGGGGCCGCAATGTATTCCTAGACGACCTAACAATAATAATGTAAGGGCACAATAATAACAATATGGGGGTTACAGGGGTACAACAATAACAATAAGGGGGTCTATATTAACATAATAAGGGGCTACACTAGCAATATAGGGACCTAACATGCCTTGAGTGGTCCTTTGGGTGAGGATGATGCTTTCTCAACTCTCTTCCTTCTTGTCCTAATCTCAGGACTAGCTACCAATAGCTTTCCTTCTCCTCTCTACAATCTCAACCTTGTAAGCATCACAAAAATTGCAACTATTAAAACCCTTCAAGCAAAACAACCAAGCAACCTTGTGCTCTAATACCAACTTGATCTAAAATGATTGCTAGTTATTGTTGTGCTAGTATCATTCCCAGATATAAAATTCTCTTTGCTTTGGTTTGCTTATAAGAGTTTGTTCATGAGCATGTGATTGCCAATTCAAGCTACTTGATTAAATTTAGTGTTTGTCATAAACTTAAAAGTATAATGTTTAAATGAATAAACAACAACAAATATAAACACAACAAACACACATAACAAAGCTCAATATACAAGTTTTTGATGAATGAGTTCACCCCTCCTGGGCTACATCTCCTTGGTCCAGCTTCATAGTGTGGGTCTTTGTATTAGCTTCAAATGTGCTCAAATTGTTGTTACAAGCTTCAAATTCTCTTGGAACCTATTCCAATGAGTTTAAAACATCAAAATATACTAGAAATGTCTTTTTTTTTTGCTTAATTTGGATTCTGGATGTTATGGCAATGCCTCCAACACCTAGTGGCCCTAACTTTCAAAAATATTCAAATGCACAAAAACCCCTGTAGATGAAATTTTATGCATCTGCAACCTGCTTCAATGGCTCCACAATACCCCCAATACCTCTATTTTGGTTCTGACTGAGTCGAATTTGGAGTTTTTGGGAAAAATTTATGCCTCATTCAAGTTTTTCCCTAAAAATTGCCTCCAAATCTGGCTAACTGCTAGTTAACTCCACTAAATTTGGAACCTCTACCGAAATTAGGGGCACCTCCAGAATCTCCACCAAGTTAAACTGGTAGTTAAATACTATAGTTAATTAATTTAATGACCCATGCTAATTGCGTTTAGCTGTTGGCTTTGGCACTAGTCACATGAGGCGTTGTCACATGGCGGGAGGGGCTGGCCCGCGAGTTAGCCTCTCCGCCCTCCGCCGGTCCCACAACGTGCACTTAAATATAGTTTAGCGTGATTGGTCTTCAAAAAATAGACCCATGGACCAATCGTTAAAGCTTTGATCTCTGTGAGGAGGAGTCATGGGTTCAAACCCGGACCTTAACCCCGTATTACTTTTGCACTCCATACGTTAATGTATAGTGCTCCTTGCTATGCATTTAATACATGTATGCCATAAACCTCATATGCAATACGTTGGTTTAATTGCATTATATATATATCTTCCACCATATGCCTTTTAATAATAATGTTTGAAATTGGTTTTTAAATTAAGAATTTAATTATAATATAATAAAACATATATATTATTTATATTATTTAATAGTATATATGTAATATGTTAAAAACATATAATCTATATATATATATATATATATATATATTAAAATTAAATAAATAAATTAAAAAAAATACAATTTCACCTTAGAAATATTAGGGAAATTTACCCACCAAACTTACGAATCTGAAAATGCCACTTGTCACAACGTTATTGGCAAAACTTTGAAGAATATTCTAGAAGATTTTTTTTCGCTGACCGGTTTGCCATGTCAGAGACCTGTACCGGTTCTACCCATTTCTTACCTGTTTTGGAAAGCGAACAACAGGCTCATACGAACTCAGATTTTCATGAAACGAGTTGTGTTGGAATCCTGGTGACAAGCTCTATGCTTTCGTTCTGTTATGAAGCATTTCTAAGAACTTTTAATTTTTAGCTAAAATATTGATTCCTGATCAAGTATTACTTATAATTTTATGAAGAAAAATTAAACAACATAATAGAAAGAAAAAGCAAAGCTTCAAAGTCTTATTAGATATGGGAGTGGACCAAGAGAATTGAGGGTTGACAGTGGTGTGGGAATTATCTTTTATTTAGGATGGTATGTACATCTCATGCCAAATTTGGCCACTTCATTTAGTAGTCTCTTTTTTTTGTTGGCAGATTCTGATTCAACAAGTTCTCTTCAGGTAGTGAATCTGATGCAGACAAGACAACCTCTCCAGATGAAGGCCATAGGGTAGGATTCAATGAGCTTTGAAATATTAGTTATTCAAGGATACTAATGCACCTATTGTCTTGTATGACACATTTATATTTGCTTGTCGACTTTCTTTTTGTATGCATGCATGTTGAAGAGTTATGGATTATTGTAACAATATTTCTAACAAGCTAAAAATGTCTTTCTACATTGTTTTCCAACAATACCACATAAACAAATCTACTTAATTGTTATGTACCATCCCCAACCCTAAAATATTGCACAAGTGAAATTTAATTAAAAATACATCAAAAAGAACATTGTGAAAACATAAAAATATCAACTAATTTTAATATGAAAAGCAAAAGTAACAAATCATTTTCAAGCTTAATTGCACAAAATAAATATCCCCATTTCTTATTGACATTCCTTTACACCTCTCCAAACATTTAATTTTATCTTAATAAAAAAAAGCCCATATCTAGGAAGGTTGCTAGTGAAATGTCCATATCGTCCGTAAAGCACTTAACGAAATAATTTGACTTTCTAAGAAAATTTTCGATGATGTAGGTTTAAATAAAAACAAAAACACTTTCCGTAAAGGAGCTAAGGGAATAATTTAACTCCTGATGCCGCGCGGCCAGGTGGTAGTAACTAAATACTCCCCCGCCATTACTTTGACTTTGACTTTACTTTTATGCAGCTTCGTTTCCCTTTTGCGCACTCACATTTCTTCGTTATTTGCAGTTTCCCAGTTCAGCTTTAAATGCGAGGGAACTTGTCTTCGTTAAAGCGATGGGAGATATTAATGGCAAAGTTAATAATTAACAATTAGAATATATAAATTAAGTTACATTTAAAGTATTTGGAGACCACAGACCATGTTAAAGATCTTTATTGGATGTTTTGGATTTCCTTTTCCATTGAAAAATATTTAAATTATTTATATGCATAGGAGAATTTTTTAAGATATTGAATTTATTTATATTATTAAAAATATAATTTAAATAGTAAGTTCATAGAAACAATTATATTATGATTCATTATCAAGGTTAAAATAGAGAGTTTAATCTAAAAATAATATTTAATAATGAAAAGTTAGAAAATTCCCAAATTAAATAACAAATTTAATACAAATTACAAAATTCTTAAAATATAAATAATAAGTAGATATTAAATTAAATAACCAATAACATTAAATACTAAAAAATATAAATAATTCTTTATTTTATTTTTCTCGACACTTTGGTTTTTTATTTTATTAATAGCTCTTTATTTTATTTTTCTTGACCCTTGGTTCTTTATTTATTCCTTGTTTTTTTATTCTTATGGGCCTTTATCTCTTTATTTTATTTCTCGTTTTCTTTAGTTTATAATTTTTAGTAGTTAATGTTATTGGTTATTTAATTTATTATCTATTTTTTATCATTTATATTTTTAGATTATTTTAATATTTATTAATATTTTTTTTTTCTAAGTTAGAGTAATCTATTAACAGTGAAAAATATAATACATCAGGCAAAGGCCATAACAGTGCCTTCGTGGAGGCAATTTGAACTGACATAGACTAGTTTTTGGCTGCCCTGCTAGAGGGAAACCAGCTTGAAGAATTATCAACTGAAAAAATCCCACGCAGGGGATCGGACCGGGATGTCTTTGACTGAGAGCTAAGAACATAGACATTATATAGCAGTTATACTGGACCATAACAAAACTGGACCGCTGTAAAAACTGAGACTGGTCACTGCCAAAAATTGGACCATAGCTGTAGGAAACATTAAAGCAACAAGACACTCCCTCAGAGAGGGCAGTGTAAAAGCTAGAGAAACAAGAAAAGAGGGCCAAATTACTCATCAGGAGCGACCTCCTCGATCCTGCAACCGTAATCTGCTGGTTCGCCACGATCATGAGAGAGTTCTGCGTTGGAGTGGACCGCTGAAGGAGTTTCCATCAAATTTGACTGGACACGTGCCGAGTCCTCCTGCATAATCTCCCTTCTCTCGCTAGGCTGTCCCCGCGAGTCATGCTGCACTGCTTCCATGTTGGCGCCATTGACAGGAACAGATTCTTCCGGCGGATTCTCAGGCAGGGGCTCCTCCAGGAAGACAACAGAGATGGCCACAGTTACTCTTGGTCTGTTGAGTGCACAATCGAACGAAAAAAGTGCCGTATGGGACTGAGCAGGCAGCCCATCACCAGAGGGCGAGTCCAGCCTGCGGCCTGAGCGGAACAGGCGAGGGAGGCTGTCAGAGGGCAATGAGATTTTTGAAGGAGAAGTAGAAGTGGAAGGCGAGCGCCTCCTGGCAGTGCGAGAGGAACCCCGACTGCAACGCATCCTCTGCCTTAGCCGGGGCATGTTTGCAGCTGAAATGGAGCTGTAGCTCTGGAGCGACGGAGAATTGACAGGGTTCGGCTCAGAAGGAATGCCCAGAGCCAACGAAGCAGACCTGCAAGAACCTGCAATGGAAATGTGAAGATTGTCGGCGGGCTCCAAGCAACAGGTATGGCGACTGCGCTTCCCGGTGGTGGTGCGCTTGCTGGCTCTGTCCTCAACAGAATTGCACCACGAATTCATCGGCGCAGGGGAGAGCGGATCCATTGCATATAACACCTTGCTCCTGCAACAATCAATCCTCAGCATTGAATGACCAGACCTGTTAACCCGATGCGAAACTCTGTTGCGGCAGTCGATACTGCCTCGATCCTCAACATTCTTATTGAGAAGCGCCTCCATAACAAATGCCATTAAGAGCAGGCGGGTGGTAATTACTACGATTAGGTGGGTTCAATGGTCCCATATGGGATGGCATGTGGCCTCCCATCCTATTGACCTCTGTCCCATCGCCCACATTAACTGTGCTTGCACCCGCATCCGGGGATATTTATTAATATTTTATTATTATTATTATTTTTAATTTCTAATAATATTTTATTATTAATTATATTAAAATGTTTTAAATATTTTTTGTATTGTTCATTAAATTTCAGATAAATAAATAGTGATTTGGTGTTTCTAAAGACACTTCTTAATGTAAAATTAGTAGTTCAATTCTTTTATTTAACTTCGTTCTTGGATCAAATTCTCTATCTTAATTTTATTATAAATCACATTTGAGAGTTTAGAATAATGTAATATTATAAAAGAAAATTTCTCATAACAAAACTTAAATTGAAAAATATATATATATTTTAAACTACAATTAAAAAAAAGTATATACACTTCCTCTAACCCATGTGCACTGCGAATTTAATTATAGATATTTTCTTCTAAAGCGGTCTATATTGTTTGTTAAAACCATATGAGGTACAAAACATCATAATCACCATGAGAACCTTCTTTCTTAGTTGAGCAGATGGGAGGGACCCATATCAAAGTCTTAATAATTAACGTTGCCGCTGACCCACAAAACCACAAATTGGAGTACTAGGGTTGAGAGCCCCGCAGTCTTACGGTTACTTGGAGGCAGCAGTATGCGTCACAGGTTAATGAAGTGATCTTAATTATTTTAATTTTGAATCTATGTTATCTATACTGGGATAGCTTGTATGATCCTGTTGGGATGAAAATGATGCTAACCAGTAAAAAGTATAAATTAGTTTTTTTTAATAGTATTTTTTTGTAGAGATGTTAAAAAGCTTTGATCTTTAGAATTTGGGGTTTTTCAGTTTGATAGAATAATTTGAATGGATTTTTCAGAGTGATAAATGTTTTTTTCAGGATGGTAATGTATTTTACATTTAAAAATATATAAAATCACAATTTTGCTTAAAATGGTATAATAGAGATTTTAAAAAGCTTTAATGCTTAAAATCTGAATGAATTTTCAAAATAATCAATGCATATTTTATATATTCAATTTCTATATTCAATTTCTATAACTAGAATTCATATATAACAGCTATTTCCTCTCTCTAAGTTAGAATAAGCGATTAATTTATATATTTGTAAAGTTATTGCTTTACTCGGTAAAGGGCGCGACGTAGTGCGTCCCTCTATGTATGTTGAGAGAGAATCGCATAGGTTCCGCAGATCTGAAACGTGCTTCAAAACCCCAGTAGATCTGTCAAGCTAACAGGCATTTTCAGGCACCGTTACTTTCGAAGGTTGCCTATTAGTGGAGGATAAATCCGTAAAGAGTCTATATATTTATTCAGAATTGATCAATCTCCTGAACCATCGTAGCTGGTTTTGCAGAGCTGAAAGGTGCTTCAGAACCCCAGTAGATGTGTCAAATAAAAGGCAATTCCGGGCACGGTTACGTTGGAAGGGTATAGAGGATGGATGCAGAGGATCTTCAGCATCACGAAGTAAAATTGTTCGCCCGTTCTTATACTGGACATAAGTTGTCAGCATCAGTTTGCGCTGTTATATTTATTATTTTGGTCTTAGTGGATGTGAGGAAGGCCTTCCGAAGGAAGGCTACTTGGATTCCAGGACGAGCTCTGGTTCTGAGCGCTCTTACCATCCAATTGTTCCTCTTTATTGATCATTTGGATGTCAGTATACATTCAGGCAACAAAGATTTGATACACATCCAAATGACTCCTTTGATGCGAGAGCAGCTCCTTATTGACAGCCGGAGAGTTATGTTGTGTGTATTCATTGCCTATCTGCTCCCTGGAATTGTCAGTCGGGGCTTGAAAAGTCTATGGAGCGACCTTGGAGCATTGGCATTAATTGTAATAGCCCATATGGCGTATGAGGCTTACTTCTTTAGAACATTTAGTGGATGGACGAATGATTCTGCATACTATTTTCATTATTGGAAGAGCGTCTTTGTTTCTGCAGGATGGTTGATACTGTCTTACATTTTCCTATCATTAGCCATGATATCGTTGGTTGTGCTCTTGAGTTGTGCAGTCATGGCGGGTAAAAGCATCCGAAACACCATGTCTCAGAAGGTTCCCTCAGCCCTCTCTTGTTGTTGTTCTAATTTCGCTGAACACAGATTGTGCAAGAACATTGAAGATCACGTCCTCAAATGTTGGATTGTGGTTCGTGCCTCCCAGCCTGACTACATCATGGCCAGATCAGTATTCTGTGCTTTAGCTGGCGTGGTCGTCACAGTTTGCGATGTGTTATTAATTGTAGAATGGGTGTTCGTTCCACTTCCACCTTATCCCGTGGATATAACAGTTTTTGCGACTCAGTTTGCCTTCGTGGTAGTAGGAAGCACGGTGGTGGTATTCAGATGGTCGACTGCTGTTTTTTATTTTCCCAAGGATCTGGGCTACTTACTGCACTGCGAGGATTTTTGGACAAGGGAATTTGTTCAACAGAAACACGATCTCCGTACGTGTCGATTGTTTCTGTCCTTGTTACTCACCATGTTGCAATGGGCGCAGAAAGTCGTGGTCTTCAGTTTGAAAAACTGCGAGTAGTTGTAAAGAATTGATCAGTTTGAAAAACTGCGAAAAAAAAGCCCCAGAAGATGAACATCCCACTTCTCTCGAAGAAGAAAAGCAATTCAAGGCAGTTGGTAAAAATTCATGGAAGATGAGAGCAGTGTCGATGATACATTTGATCATCTACTTGTATGATGGAACTAATTTGGATGTGGTTAATAATTGTATGGAAGCTTATCGTCAAGCATTGTGTTTCATGGATATGGTTGACCGTTCAGATCCCGAAACCAAATTCGTGAGGAAGGCCGCGGACAACGAATTCAACACTCTTGAAAAGGTTTGGAAGAAGCATCGTAAGATGCGGTCTCCTGAAAATTCGAAGCGCAACAACTGGAAGAAGGCACTTGATGACAGTATGAACCAGATGGTCAAAGAAGAAATAGCAGTCGGCAAAGAAGACCAAACAAGTCCTTCCGTGGATACGCTGCACGACTCCAAGGATTTCAAGACTGTTGCTGCAAAAATTAGTTTATATAAAATCTGGAAAGTTACTGTTCGTAATTCGGATCCAGGTGATGCAATCCAAAATTTAAGATGTTTATTGGCTAACATTTTTTTTTATTGCCTTGAAGACAAGCTGGACGAAGCGCTTTTGAGAAATTGCAATAGGTGGGCAGAGGACGGTAAGGAAAAAGAGATATTCAATGCAGCGTTCATAACAGGAAAAGCCAAAGGAGTGCGGGAACAGGGAGGTACAAATTTAGCACCACAAATATCATAACACATTATTAATTCTTTAACTCGAGTTACGAACGTAACTTTGTGATTTTGTTTACCCGGCAGACACGCAAACGCTGATTCTGTTAACCTTGTGATTATGTTTAATATGTAGATACGTCAACGCAAAGACAACGACGCTGTTGGTGCTGTTGTTGAAGGGGGCGAACTGCACTGCACAGCACAGCTCATCATGATATGTTTAGAGTACACTATTGTCAATCAGTTGTTCATCATATGTTTTGAGTAGAGTACACTATTGTCAATTTTTTCAATTTTCTGTTCTGGAAGTAATGCTTCCATGATATTTGTCATAGTTTTTTTTATGAGTTGTAATTGTGTGACTTTTAAAGTTAATAGTTGTGTTAGTTATTTTTAGTAATCTAGATCCATTATTCTAGGATGTAGAAGTATCACAATAAGAAAAGCTTTCTTTTAGTATCATAAGTTAACACTATTTACTTTATGTGGTGCTCATGTGGTGTAAATCTTCATGCATCAAAATTAAAAATAAGTATATCACCATATTTGATGGACCATTCTTACTATGTGGTGTTAAAGTGGAGTACTTTTTTATTGATCTTATTGGAAGTGGAATATATCACCATATATTTAAAGAAGTGGTGTATGCTATATTGGCATGTTCTATAAAGTAGGGTAGCTAACTTTGTATTTACCATGTTGACATGTACAAGTGGATTTATTTGTGTGATTTGCCACCATAAACATAAAAATTTACAAATATTTATTTTATGAATATATAAATTAGAGTTAAAAAATGTTTTATTTGTTTGTCATGTTTACATGTAAAACTAAAATTCATTTATGTAAGTTTGCACTATAAATACAACAAATTCAAAGTAATTTTTTCTAATACTTTATTTCAATTATTTATTTTTTATATTATTCTCATGAGCAAATAAATAGACAAAACCATAATACACCATTATTTATATTATGAATAGGCCAACTGAGATAAATATTTTTTATATTACTGCCAATTCAAATTAAAATAAGGGTGAATCTATGGAGGTGGGTTATTCTTCAACTTAATGATAGTGTTTTATGGCTTTATAGCATTGAGAAGCCACTAGTATTACACATGGTATAGTATGGTTTGCATTTTTGTATTATACTTAGTATATTTTTTTATTTTTTCATTACATGTATCTATGTATTTTTAGAATGTGTTATTGCTATTAATTTTATACATTTTATAGTGTTGATAATACATTTGTATCTTATTTATTGTATAATATATGTTACTATATATTATATATAACAATAGAGGGGTTTTGAGAGAGAAATTGGGAGGAGAGAGACAGATAGGTAGGAAGAGAGAAAGGGACTGAGAGGGATGGAAAAAGAGAGTGAGGGAGAGGGTGTGATAGGGAAGCGGGAATGGAGGAAAGGACTGTGATGGAAAGAGACATGGATGGATGGAAAGAGAAATAGGGGAAGGGAGAGTGACAAAGAGATAGAGACAGTGTGAGGAAATTAAAAGGGGAATACAGTGGAGAGACACAGGGAAGGGGGTGGGTAGGGGAAGGCAGACATGTGGAGAGAGAGAGAGAGAGAGAGAGAGAGAGAGAGAGCTAGGAAGATAAAAGGATCTCTACTGGAAAGATAAAAGGACCTAAATACCATGCTATACATTTACTGGTCTCCTTATTGTCTTGTGCAGAGTTTGGAAGAGCCATATAAATTTTCTCAAGCGTCACTGAGATTCTTCCATCTTTGTACGCCACATCATCATCCTTACATATTACAACGATTTCATTCTAAACTTCCGTGACCCTTCACTTAGCCATCATTCCTTCCTTCACTGAAATATATTATGTGCTAGTGCATTCCCCAACCACCATAGCACTATGATGGTAGTGTGAGATCTTAAAATTCAATTACCATGGCCTCGATAGAGCCATAATGCCTCCCAACAATGCCAATTTTATCCTCAATGTCTATTCCTGTTAATAGAAATTTTTTTTAGCCTATAGTGTGAAATCATGGCTCGATGACTAGTACCTTAACCTATTGGTTTTCATCATCAACAATTCTCCTTAAGCCTCCTAGCAGTTGGGGGAAAGAGATTCCTTAATGACCCTCCCTAATGGGCCCTTTCCAATAGTTGTTGGCTTATTAAATCAGCCATATCCTTTCCCTCAATATTATTTTTATTGGGCTAACATCACCAAGTTAATGTCATGACCATCAAATTCATCCATTGGATTCTATGGTTGGCTTGGAAATCACCTAGGAGAAAATATTCCTTAAGGGGGATATGACTATATTCACTTCCACATGATTGAATTTTTTCAGTTGTATGACATCATGTTGATGTCACTAGCTATTGACTCTTCTAATTGACCTTTCCTCCTGGTTGATGTCACCATCTCATCAGGTCCAACTATGGGCACTTGTCGATGGATGGAGGCAAAATATTCCGTGAAGGGAAGTTTTTATGGAACTTCTTTGATGCCTTTCTCTACTTTAGCCCCCTAAAAAAAAAAAATTTTAAACACTACATTGGGTTTAAAATAAAGGCTTCCTAAAACTTGATTTTTTTACTCCTTGAAAAATTCCCTTACCACATGGTCACCATCCTCTTTTCCATATGGAACTACTATGTCATTGCATGACCCATATTTTTGGTCCATGTGTTTTTTTCTACTTCTTCCATGCATCCTCTACTAACATCATCAATGAACATCATCCTTCCCATCAATATGGTATCATTCTTATCCATCACCATTACTCATTGGTGTTTTCCATAAGTTAAGAGTAATGATTCTCTGAATGGACTACTGAATGGGTAAACTCCACAATTTTGGAGGTAAACTTCAAAATCCTTAATAAAACCCTTTTTCATTCACCATTGGGTTCAAGACCCAAATGTTTTCACACTTGATTGATTTATTTCCCATGTTTTCAATACAACTCATATGCCACACAACTAACCCCTACTCCATGATGTTGCAATCCATGTCACATCCTAGTACTAACACTAGGGACACATATAAACCATATAACACTACCATGGTGAGGGAGAGTGTTGGGAAGAAGAGAAGCGAAGAATATTTCAGTCAGAGGTTTGTAGGGGAGGCTAGCCACCTCCTACCAAGGATTCGAGTAGCATTTTGAGGACACTTTTCCAGCAGTTCAGCCAGGAGACCAATTTCCCTAGCAGAGCAGTGTGCGAAGCTCAAGGGGGTTATTTTCTTGGGTTGGAATTTTTGGAAACCCTTAGCGGGATTTTTTAGGTCTTATGAGCAGAGCCTAGGGTTTCAATACCATAATTTTATAAGCAGAGGAGAAGGCCCAACTCGTACTCTGATTCCAGCCAACAACAATAGTCCAGCACTGACAGCGCAGAGAAGGAGCCACAGAGAAGTTTTCCAACATATTTTTATGTTCGGGTTTGAATTATACTTTCATCTATCTTGTGCAGGCCCAGGTGCCATCTTTTTGAGAACCTATCATTGTAATATTTCCCCGGAGAGATTAATAAAATGGCTCAGATGATTTTGGCTACAATTCCTATATATTAGTGTTGTTTTCTGTTTTCTTGTATTTTTTAGTCTTGTGTTCTTTGTATTACAGTTCGTTCCCAATTTGGGATATTACAGTGGTATCAGAGCTCATAGACTTGGCTAAGCCTGTGGATCACATGATCTATGACATTGGACGATAGGTAGAATGTCACTTACCAGAGACAAAGGTATAGGAGCAGAGAAAGGAGGCTCGAGATTACACTAGACTAGGTAGACAACGTTCTAGTGGAAGAAGAAATAAGAAAGACACCCATGGTAGAGGAAAGAGATGAGGGGAAAGAGTTTTCTCAACTCCTTCTGAAGTCAGTACATGAGCTCATCAAGAGGATTGAGTATGTGGGGCACAATATTGGTGGAGATAAGAATCATAAGGGATTTCAAGGGGAATTCCAGATTGGAGAAGTATCTAACACTTCCCATCACCCACCTGAGCCTAACACTGCGCAGCACGTGGTGCCATGCACTCCACCACGTTCTATCATTCCTACATTCCTGGCTTTAGGAGCAGGAGCAGGAGGGCCACAAGAGCTGGAGGTGGCTCCACTATGGGGAATATTTTGCAGAGTATCGGTCCTATGGGCCAGAGTTTGGAGGTGCTCTCACCTTAAATAAGTTGTGTCAGTTAAAGAACAATAGCAGACCTAGAGGCAAAACTAGAGGAGGAGGGTAGATGCAGGGCAATGACTTGCAACGTACCGTGGGCAAAATTTTCTGGCCTAATTTTGATGGATCATCAAAATGATCAGCCAAATCTTGGGTGGAGAAGCTGGAGATTTATTTCCAGCTTAACCAGATGACAGAGATAGAGACCATAAAGGTGGTTGCCCTGCACTTAGAGGGGGAAGCCCATGAGTGGTGGTTCCATGGGATGACTAGGCTAGGTCATTCGGGAGTTACAATGGATGATGATTTTACCTGGATAGTGATAGAGAGGATTGATCGAAAGGATCCAGACGAGCATTTTGTGGAGCTAACC
The DNA here is from genome assembly GCA_034641835.2 of Pinus albicaulis. Lineage (NCBI taxonomy): Eukaryota > Viridiplantae > Streptophyta > Pinopsida > Pinales > Pinaceae > Pinus > Pinus albicaulis. The sequence continues at coordinate 858,507,570 of CM076580.1, read as the reverse complement.
AAGCTCATGCAGATAGGGAACCCGAAGGCTTAAATCTAGGAGTTCCTGAGACTCTCAGTGATAGTTCCAGACTTTTTAGAACCGAGGAGGATCTACCTATTTGCTTATGGTCTAGCACAACCTTTTTGTGGGCTAGTGAGGTCTGTTGAGTCGGTTTACTAGGTAAACTAACACAAGTATTTAATTATCAATCAGGGTTTGTAAAACTTGGAAGCATGTCAAGAATATATGGATTTCAATTATAGTCAAATTTAGAAGATGAATTATTGAATTTGAAGGAAATGCATATTACAAATATAAAACTTAACTAAATAATTTCTAATTCAATACGTAATAAACAGAAGAAGAGGCTTCCAACTTAGGAGAACCAGGTTGACCTTTTCGAGAATACTACTTCATGAATGAAAATCAAAATCACTAATAAAAAATAGCTTAAGATGAATAAAAGAATAAGAGAAGAGGCTCCTAAATAAGGAGGTCCATGTTGTCCTTATTTATAAGTTCATTCATCATTAATTCCATTGTATGAAAAGTGGAAATTTAGAAAATAACTTTAAACCAAATAAAAGAAGATGAATTCTAGTTTTTATTCTTTGATTAGATAGAAGGAGAGTTTAACTTAAACATTGGTTTGACCCTTCATATGCAGATTAGAATTTATACTAAGATTCATCAACAAACATAATATATCATACATCTAATTAACTCATTTAAGCATAAAGAAAAACTAGTTTATGAAATTTCAGCTAAATTAACAAGAAAGTGCACTTAGCTTGGTGTGGGGGCACTCGGCCCTTGCCTCGCACACTGAAAGTACTTCTAAACTATTGGAACTTATTAAAATCTCATGCATAATAAAATGATAAATTATGTCTTCAATTAAATTCAGAAAATAATAATCTCAAAGTCTCAAGTTTTTCCTACTACCTTCTTCTCTTTTTTTGAGAGAGAGAACACTTCTATTTATACATATGAGTTGCTTTGAAAAAGAGATAAGCAACTCATAAATACAACTCCACTTTTCTTTCAACCAATTCCCATAATTACAAAATATGATCCCTACAAATCCTCTCACGAATCTTGGATGACATATCCATGATCTTCTCCTTGAAATGAGCTTGAATAATTGTCTCCTTAAATCTCTTTGATCTCTTCAAATCCTCACACAAATCTTGGATGACATATCCATGATATTCTCCTTGAAATGAGCTTGAATAATTATCTCCTCAAATCTCTTTCAAATATTCATACACATTACAAGGCTCACACAAAATTTGAAATATATTATGAAAATATATTAATTTTCCAATAATTAATCACAAATTTTCTTAAAATGCATGAAAATAAATATATTGGAAAATAATGAGGGAGACCCATATTTAACATGGAAATAGTATGATAAATAGTGAATGGAGAAAGATATTATGGATAAATGTGAGGAAAAATGAAAGGAAAAGAAGGTGAAAATATGACATTTTGGAGACTCAACAAGGTCTACTCAGCCCACTACACTGTAGAACGTAGTGGGGATGACCAAAGACTTGCACGATTTTTTGCGAAGGACGAGGGATCCCATGCCCAATAGACCAAAATTCTAGCAGAAAGGGAGGGACGTGTGAGCCCCACCCCCGAGAGGGAATCAGGGTCGAGGGCCTTTGGATGATGATACCCTGAGGGATTTGAGGTAGAGGAAGCTCTACTTCAGCTGCTAGGAGCCATGGGCTACGAGTCATAGATGTGTCGTAGGGAAGGAACATTAGGTTGAGGTATTATTTGATAGTGATGGAGAGATGAGATATATCGTGAGGTGGGAGGAGATGCCAGCACAGGAGCACCAGGGGAGAATCCTCCATGACCACCTCCTCCAACAACAAGAGGATCAACATTTTCATGTACCGAAGGGGTCCTTACATATTTGTGTGGGGTACCCAAGTACCTAACACTAAGTGTCTAAGGGATAGTCCAGGGATAGCGTGTCTCGGTACTAGTGGATAAAAGGGCTAAGAAAAAATTCATTGATGCCAAAATGGTGCAGAGGAGGGGCATACAGACAGAGAGCTTTGATGGATTTTCTATGCTAGTTCCGGGGGCTAAGACCATGCATTGCATGCATTATGTCCCAGCATTGATGGCGACCATGGGCACATATTCATTGATAGACCATTTTTTTGTGATCGATATTCCAGATACCAATATGGTGTTGGAGGTTCAGTGGCTCATCACCCTTGGTAGATTCACCATTGATTGGGAGACACTGGAGATGGAGTTTGTGGATAAGAAGAGTGGGAAGCAGGTGATTCTTAGAGGCATGCAAACATACCCTCCTCAAGTAGTCTCTACAAATATTATGGAGCCATATTTCTAGAGGGGAGATATTAATTGGGCCATGGATTTGAGGATTTCAGGTGTAGGTGTGTCGGGTCAGCCTACGCACCCAGATATACAGACTCTCCTAGACCATTACTCTATATTTTTTGGCACTAGTACATTTGGTCAAAATTCCGACACTTTAGTTCCAACACTTTTGTCGAATTGTTGGAAATTTCCCCAATTTTTATCAATTTTTCAAATCCTGCCAACAACCGTCACTATACCAACGTTTAGGGATATCGTCGATTTTGCGATGTTTACGAATGTCATTGAAATGCGACATTATAAATTATGTGTCGGTATTACGATGTTTTTGGGACACAACATCGAAAATGTGACGTTTCTAAAATATGCGCCGGTATTGTGACGGTTTGGAGAAATGTCGGAAATGCGATGTTTCTAAACTATGTGTCGGTCTTGCGACGTTTTTCTCCAAACCGTCGCAATACCGACGCATATTTTAGAAACGTCGCATTTCCACCGTTTCTAAAATATGCATCAGTGTTGCGACGGTTTGGAGAAAATGTCGTTAATGCATTAATAGTTCATTCAAACATTTTTGTATATAGTTTTAACTTATTTCTATGTAAAAATATATATAACAAATTATGTACCTAAAAATACTCCATATTGTTTAAACTATAATTCAAACACATACATATGATTATCTCAAATTTTAATTTAAAATGCAAATTATATGAATATAATTTCACACTTAAATATATTTTTTCTCATTAATATATAGATATAATTTTTTTTTTTACATATAATGTTATAATATAGTTTCAAAATAAACATCACATTAATAATTTCACATTCAAATATATTTTTTAAATAGAGTTTTAACTTACTTTTATATATAAATTAAAATAGAATAAAAAATTTGAAAAATAAATATATAAAATTATTATAGAATTCACACTGCATTTCAAATATATTAAAAATTATATTGTAAATATATATTTTTATATAGTTTTGAAATAAGTTATTAGATTGGTGAATAAAATTAATTACATTTGAATTTTGTCTAATTTATTTTTTGGTAAATTAATTTCATGAGGTTCACAAATCTCAAGTCAAGTTTAAACTAGCTAAACAAAAACTCTAATAATTTCATGAAAATCATCTAAACAATTATTGAAATATCAAACTTGACAATAGACCAATATGGGTTAAGTTAGTTTTATGAGGATCATGTTGGATGTTATGTTGTTAATTTACATAGAACACCACTTTTTTTTAATAATATTTTTAGTTTCTATTTTTTTATCTTTATCTTCACGATTCTAATATGTTAAGTTTTTTTTATACCACAGACATTTAAATTATATAGATTTATACATTTATAAAGAGTTATAATAGAAGCATAATAGTTTAATAAAATATAAAATTTAAATAGTTGGGGTGGTGGGAGGGGGAGGGGGAGAGATTCTTCTAAATCTCGATGGAATATGAAAAACAAAGTACTTATGGGGGCTAGTCCAAAGAATAAACAATCTCACATAAATGTATGGGCTTCCTCCAGGTCTCCAATTGGCTAATGATCGAGATGTCTCTAAGTTAGTGATCTTGGGGGATTCCCTTATCACTATTCAACACCTTCAAAAAGGTTTTCTCCTGAAGAACAACAATTTATCCCTCCTCCTTAGAAAAATCAATAGTACCCTAAAATCATTCTCTCAAAAGGCTTATTACCACATTTTAAGAAGCAAAAGCAAAGAGGCGGATACACAAACAAATAAAGCCTTCCTTCTTGAAGGAAGTGGGTTAGTATGAGATCAATGACATGTTAGGTTGGAAAGATATTCCATGAATAATTCCACTCAATATAATTGTCCTTCTCTCTTTTTTTTCTAGTTGGATATATGCACCATGAGAATTATTTTTTGAAGATTTCCAAAGCCCTCCTTTCTATGCCCCCCATGTCTCCTCCGATATATGCACATATTCGCATCACGCATAACATTTCGTGTCAGGATCTCATCATTGAGGTTGAGATGGTGGTTTTTGTGGGTGTTGGCCACACACCCATTTACCCCTCCCATGTGGAGCCTTATGAAGTTGGAAAACCCTTAATTCCCTCCTTTACCTTCGTACCAAGTTCATTGATGGATATGGGGTGGGGAGAGTTAATGAATTTCGTGGTTGATTCGATCCCTCGGGGATGGGAGTTCACTAGTATAAAGGTGGAATTCATGGTTGGTGTTAATATGATAAGGCATAAAGTATCATTTCAAGGGTGTGGCCTTGAGAGTCAAGACAACCCTTCTGCTAGTTGGTGGGCTCTCCACACCTTTGTAAACTCCATCGATTCTAAGAATTCTTTAAATCTTATGTGTCTCTTGCTCCATGTTGTGAACATTGTGTTTTCTTGGCTTAGTTTACTCCTATGCAGTAAGAAGTTGGGAATATTTCCCCTCCAGGTTGTCAATGGATTTTCATAAATCTCAGGAAGTCAAGTTGGAATTTTTTCCAGTGGGTGTTGAATTTCTCATCTTCAAATTTCAATCTTCTTCACCACCCTATGTGCATCCCACAACCTTTTCCATGGAAGTAGGTGTTACTGTATTGAGGGCACCATCACTGGTGTAGCTTCATGAATCCCAAGTCTTGCACAATTTTCATACGTATAATTTCCCCTGCATAAATACTAACTTCTTTGCTACCCTTAGTTCTATTCTGCTTTTTTTTCTTAGTTGGACAACTCTCTCCCTTTATTCCATCTTGTCTCTTTCCATGTTTCGATAAATTTTGGGTCTCCTCCTTGTGTAGGCAGCTCCCCTAGCTCAAACCTCTCCCCTTCTATTTCCAAGCTCTTTTGGCTCCCTATTTTTGGTATCAAATCACACTTTGTATCTAATTTTGTGTACCAACACTCAATTTCTATGCCTTATGGGGAACAAAGACTATTATTCTTCTGCCTCAAGTTCCAGAAGACAGTATAATTTTATGTCCACATCCCCATTATTTCCATTTAGACCAATATTAATGCATAACTTTTCAATCATAATCTAATATTAAATTTTGTTCTTACTTTTCAAACACTCCTTAAGTACCTCTTGTCCACTTCAAAATGGCATAGGTAAGAAAAAGGTTTAAAATAAATTAGACTCGACATAATAAAAAAAATATGCAAAAACTATAGTTATAGCTTACATACCCTTTCCCAGGCCAACGTTATATAACTCTACTTCACTAGTTGGATGAACATTATAAACTAAGGCTTCACGTATGCATCCACCAAATCTGTCACATCAATGTCGTCCCTAATACATATTGTACCTTCAAGAGTATTGTGACCACACGAGTGCCCTGTGCATGTTCGTGTGGCCCATTTTCTAGTTTCTCCCTTGTGCTTTCATTTGATCGTGCGCGCCGTGTGAGGGTGCCCGCCCAAACGCATTCGGGTTGGGTTGTTTCATTGGAGGGTGGCCGTATAAAATTTACTAAGTTGTGACCGCAAGGGTGCCTTGTGCATGTTCGTGAGGTTCGTTTGCCATTTTCTCCCTTGTGCCTTCGTTCGGTCGAGTGCACCGTGTGAGGGAGCCCACCCAAACACGTTTGGGTTGGGTCGAGTTATTTCGTTTGAGGGTGACTGTATCAAATTTGCTAAGTTGTGACTGCACTGGGGGCATTTTCACATTCGTGTGGCTTGTTTTCCGTTTGATCCCTTGTGCCTTCATTTGGTCGTGCATGCCGTATCGCGTCGTGTGAGGGCGCCCTCTCAAATGCATTCGGGTTCAGTCATTTCATTTGAGGGAAGCCATATCAAATTTGCTAAGTTGTGACCGCACGAGTGCCTTGTGCACATTCGTGCGACCCGTTTTCCATTTGCTCCCTTGTGCCTTCATTTGGTCGGGTGCCCTGCTTTGTTTCATTTGAGGGTGCCTGTCCAAACCCGTTCGAGTCAGGTCATTTCGGTTGAGGGCGCTTGCCCAAATGCGTTTGGGTCGGGTCGTTTTGGTTAAGGGCGCTCGCCCAAACGTGTTTGGGTCGGGTCGTTGCAGTTGAGGGCACCCGTATCAAATTTGCTAAGTTGTGACCACACGAGTGCCCTGTGCACGTTCGTGCGGCCTGTTTTCCAGTTGCTCCCTTGTGCCTTCGTTTGGTCGTGTGTGTCGTGTCGCGCCGTGTGAGGGCGCCCGTCCAAATGCATTTGGGTTGGGTCGTTTCATTTGAGGGTGGTCGTATCAAATTTTCTAAGTTGTGATCACAGGGGTGCCTTGTGCATGTTCATGTGGCTTGTTTGTTATTTGTCCCCTTGTGCCTTCATTTGTTTGGGCGCGTCGTATGAGGGCGCCCACCAAAACGCATTCGGGTCAGGTCAATTTGTTTTGTTTGAGGGCGGTCGTATCAAATTTGCTAAGTTGTCATTACACGAGTGCCTTTTGCACATTCGTGTGGCTCGTTTGCCATTTTATCCATTGTGCCTTCATTCGGTCGTGCACGCCGTGTGAGGGCGCCCACCCAAATGCGTTTGGGTCGCGATGTTTCATTTGAGGGCAGTCGTATCAAATTTGCTAAGTTGTGACCGCATGGGTGCCTTGTGCACGTTTGTGCAGCCCGTTTGGTTTTTGCTCCCTTGTGCCTTTGTTTGGTCGGGCGTGCCATGTGAGGGCGCCCACCCAAACACGTTCGAGTTGGGTCAGGTCATTTTGTTTGAGGGTGGCCGTATCAAATTTTCTAAGTTGTGATCGCACAAATGCCTTTTTCACGTTCATGCGGCCTGTTTGCTCCCTTATGCCTTCGTTCGGTCATGCGCGTCGTGTTGCGCCATGTGAGGGCGCCCGCCCAAATGCGTTCAGGTTGGGTCATTTCGTTTGAGGGTAGCCATATTAAATTTTCTAAGTTGTGACCGCACGGGTGCCTTGTCATGTTCGTGCGGCCCGTTTTTCATTTGCTCCCTTGTGCCTTCATTCGGTTGGGCGCGCCATGTCGTTTCTTTTGAGGGCGCCCGCCCAAACCCGTTCGGGTTGGGTCGTTTCGGTTCAGTGCGCTCACCCAAATGCGTTTGGGTCGGGCCCCCTAAGCCCCTAATCCCTAATCCCTTAACTACTAACTCATTATTCGACCCCTAAACCCTAAATGCACCTAAATCATTCATTTCCTTGCTACTTACAAGGTTCTTACTTCTGTCTAATTCACTATATACTCAGATCATGAATGTGAGAAGTCTGTTTGCGGATTATATTATAATTGTATCAACAGTGTAATTATTTCTGAGTTGTTATATCTTTCTAGTCAAAAAACTCATATTCAAAAATATTTTCTTGTCATTTTCAAAATTGACTGCTTCATTGAGCACAACATGCAGCTTATCTAATACTTTATCGAAGCTAAGAGCTCCATCTTTGGGGTAAGCTGCTTTTCGGCTAACTCCACTGCTTTTGATCTCAATTTTTACAATTGCTTCCTTCTCTCATATGATACCTGACCTTTGCCTTTATCTTCCCTTCTAATTCCGTAATAGTGTCATTATGATGCTAGTCAACTTCTTTGGAAAGCCTTCCTAGCAGACAATACTTGTGACCTGGCTGAAGCCTCAACACTTTCAGAGCATCTGGAATGAGCATTCTCTTCTTCCGGTCATATGGTGGGGGAACCCCTTCAAAATCCCTTAGCCTAGAAAGTGTTGTAGCACCACGCTTGGTTTTTTGTGGAATCATTCCTCTAATTTTCCAGTAGTCAAATCCTTCTCTTACTTTATTGGCATTTTCCCATACCTAACCAATGGGAGCACAAGAACACCTATTTCGATAAAAGCACCTATAACTTCTCTAACTTTATTGTCATTTTCCCATAACTAACCAATGAGAACACAACAACACCTATTTATATAAAAGAACCTATAATACTTTTGTGGGTTTCACTAATATCCCTTTAGTTAGTGTGTGCACAGTAGCCTAGATCCTGAAGTGATTCACGTACAATGATAATCCACTACATGTATTTGTACTTAAAAAACTATGCATGGATAGATGTCCCATTTATGGCCAAGTTCCACCAAAATGGTTCCCCCTACCTACCTAGCAACTACATTACATTTATTTCATGACAAGACTACCCTACAACCCACCAAATTTCTATTATATCCTTGATGTCAACAACAATTTGTTGTTCAAGATATAGCTAAGTTGGAACAAACTTAGCTCTAGAGCTTAGGATATTTTTCCACGTCTAATGTTTGCAAACCAATAGATATAAAATTTCTAAAGCATGTGGGAGCCCTTTAAGTATCACCTTTCCTATATTGACTTTGTCTTAAAAATCATGGAAAATGTCCATAGACTAAACCAAAAAGTTCATTGAAAATAATCATTCATACCATAATATTACTACTTCCCTTTTAACCACATAAAAATTATTTTTAAGTTACCATAATTCATCTTTAATATCGCATAATTAGATTTAAAAATCAACCAAAATCCCTAGTTTATGAAATAAAAATTCAACAATTTTATATAATTAATATTTTAAATAAATGTCTTATATCTAACCTCATTAATAATTATTTATAATCAACAATACCACTTATTTACCCAAACCCCTTATTAACCCCAAGAAAAGTCTCACACATTTTATTTAATGGAATTTGAGTGGCCTTAAAAACACACATGTATTTCATTTCAAAATGTCAAAAATTTTCAGCTATAAAAAGTTTTAATTTTCCTCATTCGTTTCCCTCCGGTTGCATGGTTTGTAAAGGGAAGGAGGGAGGATGTAGCCATACTGTTGCCGGTTTTGAGGAAGGATGTAGCCATACTTTTACAGGTTTGTAGGAAGGATGTGGCCATACCATCGTAGATTTGGAGGAAGGATGCAGTAAGTAAAGAAATTGATCCTGATTGCCTGTTGCAAGTCTGCTCTGATACATTTGGTTGAAGTCCGGTGATTTATTTCCTTCTACAAAAAGAATCTTCTCTGATACATCGGATCTCAATTTCCTTTGGTCTGATGATCAACAAAAATTATCATAATAGTCTTGTGCCTTGTATACAGACATCAATACATGCCCTGCGGATTCAAAGGCCCTTCATTCAGCCCCAGAGCAGAGGGATTTGGAGAAGTAAAAGTCAAGGAAAAGTGGTGAACTCTGAAGAACATGTCATCAAATGCCCTAGAAAAGGTAATCCATGTATTCATTCAATAGTCCCACTGAAATATTTATTGATGTAATGGATTTCCCTAAATATGTAGTGCTTTTCATTAAGTTTCTATGTTAATCCAATGCTAATTCAATGCCCTTTAGGTTTCTTTGGTTATTTGTTTGCCCATTTGGTTTTGTTACTTTCTACTTCTGCCCATTTGGTTATGGTGCATTTTATTAGCTATGAGAATTTTTGGTTGGATTTTGCAGCAATGGCTATTTGGTTTCTATATGTTTTGGTTTGCTGATATGCCCATTTGGTTAATCTTTCACATGTAACTGAGAAGTTTTGATTTTCATCGTGCATCAACGCGTATCTGGTTTCAATGTGTTTATGTTAGCTGATATGCTCATTTGGTTACTTTTCCCTTATATTTGTGAGAAGTTTTAGTTTTCATCTATAGAAATGGTTATTTGGTTTCGATGTGTTTTAGTTTACCCATAGGGTTTTGATGTTTTTTTTTTTGCATTTTCTCCAATGGCCTTTTGGGTTTTGATGTCTTTTCAGCTCCGGAGTGTCTAGTTTCCCTAATGGAGAACATGGAGTTGGTCCCAGGACCTGATACTTCTTCCTTGACTAATTTTATGGTTATTTCTGTCCTCCCAAAACTTGTACCAAGTGAAGAAGTAGACAAGGATTTTTCCAGAAATCTTGTGCCTCTCGTGGCTACAGGGAGGCCTGATTCTGGAGGAAAAGCAGGGGTTCTGATCTAGCTTCTTGCTAATCATTTCCTTGTTCAATTCAAGCCTTCATAGCAGATCTTCCACTACGACGTGGAGATTCATCCACAACCATCCAAGGAGGTGGCTAGGCATCTGAAACACAAATTAGTTCAAGAGAATTATGTTCTTCTATCCAATGCTCTCCCTAATTTTGATGGTCGAAAGAGCTTATAAAGCACTGCTAAATTTCGAAATGAGAAAATGGAATTTATTGTTTCTTTGCCTATAAAATTTGCCAAAATCATTTTTACCTTTAATGCTGGAGGGCAACAATTACCTGGTTCTGATTGTCAAGGAGGAGCCAGTAGCATAGATGAGAAATTATTCAAGATAAGCCTTAAGATTGCTTCAAAGCTTGATGGGAAGGACTTAGAAGAGTTTTTGAAGAACAAAAAATCTTAGCTCATGGATCATTAGTCTATTGTGGTTCTTTGTCATCCTTTCAGCTCAAATGAGCAATTATTGATAATTAATATAAACATATGATCATTATGTTGTGTATGACGCAGTCAGCCCAGAGTAGGGCTTTTCTTTTGGCCAATTTACTTTTACATCACAATCATAATTAATAAGCATTATTGAAGGACATTCCATTGAAATACAGTCACTGAGAAGTGATCTCTTTGGAATTCATGAGGTAACACAAAGAGATCCTCAACTCATCAACTCTTTCTGTCAAACTGATAACCCTACATAAAAAATCATGTTCAAACTATTTGTGGAAAATACTCTCAATCAATGAAGTCATGCCCGACCAAGCTTTATTTCAGAAGAAAACTTTCTTTTCTTGTACTACTAAATGGATTTGAATTTCCCATTCCTTATTTCTATCATTTCCAGTTAAAACTAACTGTGATTTGGTGGAATGACTTGATCTTTCATGAAATACTCTAAATTTGAGCTTAAGAATGTCTATTTTTTCCTAGGATGCATCAACAATGCAGAGAAACCACAAGCAGAAGTTATATTCATTGATTTCATGACTGGTATCAGCGTACAATATTTCAATTGAGTTCTTTCATAATTCTTAAGGGTAAAACTGTAAGCATAGTAAATGAATATGTGAGAAGAAGAAGTATCCATGTCATGAATTCTTTAGCTCTGTGAATGAAAACTGAAGTTGTTGTGCATGGCTGAGTGCAAGATACATAACACAACCACTTAATTGACATTTTGTTTGGTTAACCAAGCGAGAATATGAAAACCTCATCTCCATTGTACGATTGATCCATATACTTCTTGAGATAGGTCGTGCTTCCACTTGCGTGTTATTTTCATGTGGTAGGAGCTTCCCTGTTGGCTAACACTGTTGAGTGTAGGACTTACCAAGTGGTGACCAGTCAAAAAATTGACCCGCTAGTCCCTCACCTGCCTTCATTGGCATTTGTAAATGGTTATGTCACAATAGTTCATCTAATTTATAATGGATTTTATTTCAATAAATTTCGTGAGTGAAAGAAATAGTTATTGTGTGTGAATCTCATGGCTCTGTAATCAATGGGTGTGCATGGAGCGAAGCAAGGATGTGAAGAGGAGATGCACTGCTGAATTTGATTTTTTATTTTTTTAAACTAAGTGTGTGGCATTAGCCTTGTAAGTAATATTTTCTTACAAAGGAAAAACAGTGTCAGGGGTGTGGTGAGGAGGCCGAAGATACTAACACAATATTGGCTACCAATATTTGTTGTATTTGTGGTTTTTGACATTTGCTCGTTATGGCCTTTCTGAAGTTTCCGATAGGTTTGTGCAAGAAAATATTTAATAAAATCAAAAGTAAGGTAATGAGGTTTGCCTTTAACGTAAGTCTTTTCTCAAATTATCCTTGAGGTTTTCCTTTTAAATTCAATGAACTCAACGAATTTCATTTTTATTTATTTGAGATTTGGTGTGTATATACAGATAGATAGATGGATATTCAATATTTTGAAATTTATATATAGAAAAAGGTAATGCCAAAATTTATCCAAATTTCATCAAACAATTCAAATTTTATCCAAATTTCATGGTTGCTAAATCTGAACTCAAAACTTAGCCATGTGATAGAGACAACAAGAGTGTCAAAATTTGTGGTTCTATGAGGCATATTTGTGGAAGAAAGAAAGAACTGTTAGTTCTGGAACAAGATGTTTTGTAGGTTCTGAGCCCAGATGTAGGATACAACAATCTTTCCACTTAGATTTCATTTAGAAATGATTGGGATATGCGATACACTAATCTGTCAAAGTTTCTTGTCTAAATGAAGTTATAAAACAATGCCAGACAAACATACAACCTGACATGCTAAGACAGGTTCTTGTTTATAAACATTGACCAAAACCTTTTACTAAATGCTCTCTATCTCTCTCTTTATTGGGGAGGAGGGTGGGAACATGGCATCGATTTTCTTGCCCTATCAAGATTTCCATATTAATTTTCTATGTACATACCAAGAGATACTTTCGCTTTTGTTTTCAAACTTTTATACCCTGACCTCAAATTACGGAATTATAATATAATAAATATAAAATGGTAATAGGGATACCAAGTCAGTCATATGCAAAGTCTGTAGTTTCACATGCTTATATGATTTCATTTATATCAACACTACCAATAATCTCCACAGGAACACAATCCATCTCTAAAATAATGGAAGCGAATTGTATCCCTCATAATAAGTTCTCATTCAACAATCTTGGACATAAATTTAATGGCCATATGGTAGTCACCACATACACGGAGGTTCTTGGTAATCTGTATAGGTGTCCCAAAGCTTGTGCTAATAAGCCCAAATGTGATGGCCAACTTATCACTGTGGGTAGAAAGAACATCTTCCTTCTCTTCTTCCTCAAAATTATGAAGCACAAAACTCCTATCAGGCATATGCCCTGAATCTGTCATCTTCCCAGCCAATAAATCCACCATTGAATATATCCGATTTGATTGTTTGTGTGATCTGTCTCCAACAACAAATGAATGGACTCTATTCTTGACCTTGATCCAGCTGCATCCTGGGCTCTTTTTCAATTTAGTGTCTTTAACCATTGCTCTCACCTTCATCATTTCATCCCACCTTCCATCCGTAGCATATATTTTTGACAACAATACATAGTTTGCAGCATTATTAGGCTCTAATTTAATAAGACATTTTGCAACATATTTTCATAGCTTAATATTGTGGTGAATTTGACAGGCACCAAGCAATACCCCCCACACACCAGCATCAGGTTCTATTGGAATTTTCCTGATAAAGGTGAGCCCCTCTTTCATGTGCCCAACTCAACCAAGAAGATTAACTGTGCAAGCACAGTGCTCCAGGGTAGGAGCAATGCCATAATCTTGACTCATGCATTCAAAGTATCGAAGGCCCTCATCCACCAAGCCTGCATGATTGCATGCAGATAAGATACTAATGAAGGTGACATGGTCTGGATTTATTCCTACCTGTTGCATATGGGTGAGAATTTCAGTTCAAAACCACTCCTAATAATATAATCATGGATCCACTTACCTTGTTGTAGATCTGCTAAATGGGCACATGCTGATAACACACTAACCATGGTAATTACATTGGGTTTGATGTCTGCCAGCTGCATTTGTAGAAAAATACTTAAAGCTTCATTGGAAAATCCATTCTGGGCTAACCCTGAAATAATTGCACTCCATGAAATCACATCCCTTTTAGACATTTTGTCAAAGACTTGGAATGCTGCTTCTACATAGCCGCACTTGGAGTACATGTCAACCAGGGCAGCGCACACATAAACATCAGACTCAAAGCCATTTTTGATGATATGATGATGAATCTCTTTGCCCTTTTGTAGAGTTGATAGCACAACACATGCCTTGAGCACAATAGGAAAGGTGAAATTGTCTGGCTTTATCCCTTCTTGTTTCATTTGATAATACAGCCTTAGGACCTCCTCACATAGCCCTTTCCTAGCATATTCTCTAATGATGGCATTCCATATAATCACACCTAGTTCGTGTATTTTTTCAAACACAAGTTTGAATCCTAAAAACAGATTTTCCTCAAATCCATTTATCAGGATGTGGGCATGAACTTGTTTGCTCTCTGATAGCACACGGGTATCTACACAGGCTTGCAAAAGAGTAGCGTAAGTATTAGGATCAGTTGGTATACCTCGATGGATTCTTTCATGTAAAATGCCCAATGTTTCCTTCAATGAACCATCCTTGCATTTGCTACAGAGGCTGTTGGTAGTGTTTAGTGTTGGTTTAGGAACAGAGGATGAGAATGTTAACAATGGAAGGAGTGAGAATGTTGGCATGCATGGTACAGATGTAAGTCTTTGAGTACTCTGTAAGAAACCCATATAACATGTTTACTCCAAAATCATGATAACTTAGAAAATATTTTGCGATTGCTGCTTGAGAAATCTTAAGCGAAACTGCCACTCAAGAAGGCGGGATTTATCTAAATAATTTTTTTTTAAATATTTTTTAGTTTATGTTGGAAGAGTGACGTTTAGCTTTCATCGGAAGAGTGATGTTTTGTTTTCGTTGGAAGAGTGATCGTATAAACGTAGGAAGAGATTTTCTATATCAGTCAGAAGAGAGACGCCAAAACCGTCGGAAGAGTGACGCTTTAAACGTCGAAAGAGCTTACATCGGAATTGCGAAATCATTTTGAAAACCTGATAAACATTAGAAGATCGACAGTTATGGCTCGTCGGAAGACTGACGATTATGGATCACTATGGAACGTCGGAAGACCGATAGTTATGGATTGTCGGAAGACCAACGATTTAACTGACGTTAGATTAGCGATGATTTTGATAACGTTGATAGACCGACGGTTTGGCTAACTTCGGAATAGCGGCGCCTTTGTTGAAGTCAGAATAACAATGATCGGGATAACGTCAGAAGAGCGATGGACGTCTGGAAACATCAGAAAATGTGTCACTATTCCGACACTTTATTGAAGTGTCAGAATTGCGACGTAATGGCTAGCCAATTTTTTCCCTGCCTCAAACTGTCGCTCTTGCGACGACTGTGTCGGAATAGCAACGAATTTGTTGTCGGAAATGTGGCCAAATGTGCTAGTGTGGGGACATTCCACTGGGGCATCCACCAGATCAGGGGTGTGAAAACACTATTGAGCTAGATTTCGGCATTCAGGTCATGATCACTACCCCCTACAGGCACCCCAAGGCTTATGGGGACGATATTGAGAGATCTTTCCATGAGATATTAGCGTTGGGGTACATAAGGCCCAACACAAATCCATTCGCTTCTTCAATTTTTTTGGTGAAGAAGAAGGATGGGACGCTACGAATGTGCATAGAATACGGGGCCCTGAATAAGAATACCATGAAGAACTACTACCCTATCCCCATGATCGATGAGTTGATGGATGAGTTAAAGGGAGCAAAGTTCTTCTCCATAATTTATCTGAGGTCGGGGTACCACCAGATCAGGATGAGGGACAAGGATGTCCCCAATACTGCGTTTCGTTGTCATTATGGCCACTTTGAGTTCTTGGTGATGCCCTTCCGGCTGACCAATTCTCTCACTACCTTCCAGTCTTGCATGAACCACATATTTTGTGGTCAAATGAGAAAATTTGTGCTGGTATTGTTTGATGATATCCTGATATATAATCGCACATGGGAGGAGCACCTAAAACATATAGAGACGGTGTTGCGTATGATGGAGGAGTAACATTGCTACACTAAGTTGTCCAAGTGTGATTTTGGCTTGAAGAAGATGCTATATTTGGGGCATATCATTGGGGTGGATAGAATGAGTGTCCACTAGAAGAAGATAAGGGCCATCAGAGATTGGCCAAAGCTGAAGAATGTGACGGAACTTCAAAGGTTTGTCGGTATTTGTACCTACAACAGGAAGTTCGTCAAAGGATTTTCACATATTTCAGCACCCCTCATAGACCTCACCAAAAAGGGGGCTTTCAGTTGGACTAAGACTTTGCAGAGGCCTTTTGATAGGCTCAAGGAGGTGATGAGAAACTGTCTGGTACTAGCCCTACCAGACTTCACGCAACCATTTTTACTAGAGTGTGATGCTTTAGGGGAAGGAGTAGATGCATTACTGATGCAGGGGGGACACCCCATAGTTTTTGAGAGTCAAAATCTATTGCTGCATGAGAGGATGTACCCCATTTATGACAAGGATATGCTAGCCATCATGCATGCATTTTCCAATTTTCGGCAGTATCTAGTGGGGAACAAGTTTCGGGTAAGGACAGATCACAACAACCTCATATTTTTCCTCGAGCAGAAGCAGCTGTAGGAGAGGCAGCGTAAATGGGATAGCAAGATCTAGGCATATGACTTTGACATTGAGTATTTCAAAGGGAAGAAAAAAATAGTGGGGGGTGCATTCTATCCCTGATGAGAATTGATGCTGATTGGAGGGCGCAGTTGCTAGTGGAGTACTCCAAAGACCAGTTTTCATGTGAGTTGTTGGATGGGAAAGTAACAGATGACTAGTACATGGTGATGGATGAGGTCATTTACTACCGTGACTGGATATTTTTCATGGCTAACTCCCAATTAAAAGAGAATATTTTTCATGTAGCACATGACTCTCCACTCTCAAGCCACTAGGGGTTCAACTAGACATACAAGGCCATCATCGAGAGGTTCTCTTGGAAGGGCCTCAAGGATGACATACTCCACCATGTGAGGGAGTTTGTAGTCTACCAAAAGAATAAGGGAGAGTTGAACCATCCAGTGGGATTATTGCACCTGCTTCCCATTCCAGAGGGAAAATGGGAAATCATCTCTATGGATTTCATCACAGGGTTGCCCATGGTGTAGAGCAAGGATTGCATCTTCATGGTTGTTGACCGGTTGAAGAAGTATGCCCAGTTCTTTACCATTTTAGCTCGATACACAACTTCAAAAGTGGTCGAGCTGTTTTTAGGGATGTCTTATGACTCCATGGTATTCGAAAGACCATAGTTAGTGATAGGGACAGTTGGTTCATGGGAAGTTTCTAGCAGGAGTTGTTCCATTTGGTGGGCACAAAACTAACACCTAGCACAAGATACCACCCATAGATAGTTGGACAGACCGAAATATTTAACAAGTGACTGGAGGGCTACTTGAGGAACTATGTCACAGGGAAACAAAAGGCTTGGCTACATTGGTTGCACTTGAGGGAATAATGCTACAACATGATATTTCACATGTCCATCAGTATGTCTCCATTTTATGCTTTGTATGGTTACAATGCACTGAATTTTGATGATGTGATGTTTGAATCTAGCAAGGCCCCCAAGGCCAAATACTGGATCTAGGAGAGCCAAGATATTCTCAAGGTTCTCAAGGATAACTTGGGAACAACCCAAAATCAACAGATGTACGCATATAGAGGTCGTGTGGAGAGGAAGTTTGAGGTACAAAACTTAGTTTATCTTCAGATTCATTCATACAGCCATTCTATGTTGAAGATAAATGAAGTTGAGAAGCTCAAGGCACATTTCTATGGGCCATAGCAACTGATCCGACAGGTTGGAGAGGTGGAATATGAGCTGGAGTTGCCACAAGGGAGCCAGATCCATAAGATGTTTCGTGTCTCATGCTTGAAGAAGGCTTTGGGACAATAGGTGATAGCTACTACAGAGCTCCCTCCTATGGATGACGAGGGGAGTTTGGTGCTACAACCAGAGGTCATCTTATATAACAGGGAGAGACACCCGAGAAGCAGGGTGGTGAAGGAATATCTAATCTGGTGGAGGAACCTTCCAGATCAGGATGCTACTTAGGAGGGAGAGAAGATCTTACAACATCAATTGCTTGAGGACAACAAATATATTTTTGGGGAGGACTTTAATATTCCAAATTAACAGTAAGCTAATTGGAATATTAATTTTGATTAATTTTTCCTTTTTCCTAATGTTCAGAAAAGATAAAGTGGGTAAGGGGACCCAAACATAAACTATATAACTAAAGTTCTTTCCTAAAGTCACCAGAGGAAAATATTGACGTTGTAGTGGGGTCCATATGGCCACCCACTCGAATGAGGCAATATCCTAGTGGTAGCCTGGGAGAGGCAGCTCAATAGGAAGCATAGTGAGTAGCATAGAGATAGGCTGGAGGAGGGACATCACAGTCTAGGTGGGCCCAAGGGAATGTTGAAGGCTCAAAGTATACAAAATAGGATGAGAGCAACTCATTCCTCATTCATTCATCCATCTATTTTCCGTCTTATTGATTATAGCACACTTAATTTATTTAGCCGAGTCTGTAGTGCTATTTAACATAGATATTTCCGAGCGGATATCTGAACCTCTACCTCGAGGGACTTCGAGTGCTCGCTCAGGAGAGGAGTACCATTTGATTTTGGAGGATCTTTCATAGAGATACATTCCAGGCATATGCAGTCCCTTCTGACAGTGCAGAGGCCATTTTCATTGCATAATGATTACAGAGTCCAACTGAGGGAGAGTGTTGGGAAGAAGGGAAGCAGAGCATATTTAAGCTGGAGGTTTGGATGGGAGGCTAGCCACCTCATACCATGGATTCTAGTAGTTCAACTAGGAGATTGATTTCCCCAACAGAGGAGCGTTCCAAGCCTAAGGGGGCTATTTTCTTGGTTCAGAATTTCTGGAAACCCTTCTCGCATTTTTGTGGGTCTTTTGAATAGAGCCTGGGGTTTTAAACCCATTATTTTCTGAGCATAGGAGCAATCCCAACTCGTAGTCTGATTCTAGCCAACAACAATAGTCCAACATTGGAAATGCAAAGAAGGAGCCATGCAGAGTAGTTCTCCAGCAGAGTTTTCTGTTTGGGTTTGAGCTATAATTCAACCTATCTTGTGTAGGCGCAGGTGCCATATTTCAAAGCACCTTTCATTGTACTCTTTCCCCACTGAGATTAATTAAATGGATTAGATGATTTTGACCACAATTTTTGTGTATTAGTGTTCTTTTCTGTTTTGCTGTAGTTTTTAGTCTTATGTGTTATGTATTACTATTTGTTCCCAATTTGGGATATTACAGTATTACACTATTTTTTATGTGATCCACCTCCACAATAATACTATCCTGGAGAAAGGTTTGGTATACCCTTCCTTCACATAGATCATCACATAAATATGATTTTGGAGGAGGGATTAACTAACCCTTATACATTTTCTATCTCCTTGAGAATGTTAATTTGGAAGATGGGTTGTTAAAATCTTCCATGTTATCCACCTAATTCATCATACTATCTTAGGTGAAGGGTTAGTAGGCCCTTCATTTATCTCAACCTCAATTAGAACCCATTCCATACTAGTTCATACGCCATATGAATAGAAGGGTTGACCTAGAGCTCGAACGGCACCAACCCTCACCTGCAAGAGAAGTGGAAATCCTTCTGTTTTTTGAATCTATGTTTGCACATGTAAATTAGATGGACGGTGTCATGACAGTGAAGGAAATGATAGGCCACTCCCCAGTAGTCGATGTAGATATTAAAATAATAACTACTCCATTGTATGTCTAACTTGACAATCAACCCTCTTACCATATCAACCTCAATAAGAACCCATGCCATGCATTTATCAAGTTTCCTGAAGCTACCTTCATTCCAATAATACAAATTCCCAATATGAATGGTGATTTCCCTGATGGAAGACTCATTCTAGAGTTCTAGTAGAATCCTAATACGTTTAGCCCACACCAGATTCCTATGACGGGTCTCACTAAAGGGGTCAAAACCTGCCTTCCACTTCTACAGGATGAGAAATCCCCTCCTCTTAACCCATGGAACCCTCAGTATCCTATCCTCATACTTAGGACACAAAAAGTGAAAACAAATCCACCCTGTGTGCAACATCCCCATTGGAGCCACTGTTATCCAAGATAACACTTATAAGTAGTTGTTGAGTCACTTGGTTAAAATAGTTAGGGTTTTGATTTTTCTCAAAATAAAATCACATGTACAAAAGTATTTTGGGTAATATAGTCTGTTTGTAGGGTAATTTTGAGTTTATGTGGGATTAATCATCAAGGTTAAAATAATTTTCCATGTGTCTCAAGCTTATCTGGTCATAATTAGTATTTTGACATTTTTACATAAACCCGTAGCAACTCGAGTTAACAAAAACAATGTATTTTCTATGAAAGTTCCTTAAAATTCCATAGAAAATATGTCACTTCTGCCAACTGTTCTGCTACAAAACTCTGCGTTTTTCAGTAACGGTCAATTTTTTAAAAACACGGGTCAGATTCATGGTGGGTCATAAATACGTGATTTCTTTATCCATTTTCCCCAAAACGCCTCACCATATAGCTTCATTTATTATCTTGTTCTCCTTTCACTTTAACTCGGTCTTGTTATCATTCAAACCATTTTTGTTGTCTTGTGAGTTGGTATTTCTATCCTTAGGGAAGGTCTGTTGGTGTGCATAGCAGGTCTAACTATCTATAGGGCAATATGCAGGTGGTAGGAAGCATCTCTCAATGTGTTGAAGCCATGGCAACTCGAAGGAAGCAATATAAAGGAGGGTCAGTGGTGAGGTACGAGCCCATGGATATGAAGCTACTAGAAGAGGACGCTGCCTTCGCATAAAATGTTAAAACACTTTTGCAGAAGGAATAGCTAGTTACAAAAAGACAAGAAATATTTGCAGGGGAAAGTCAAAGCTTTAGAAACACAAATTGAAAAGATACATGCTGAGCTTTTGAAGAAATGTATCAAGATGATTCTTGAAACTAATGACACTCCATAACTATGGTAATACCATAATTTTTATTATGTTGTGGCTAATTAATATTTTTGGTAATATACAGGCTTTTATAGACTATAAGAAGTTTTTTGGAGGTGAAAAAATATTGAAAGGGCAAAACCTCAAAAAAATAGGTAGTTTCGTAGAAACTCTCCATATTAAAGGCGAAAATTAGCTACAAATTTACTGTAGATTTCAATAGATAAAAAGAAGTTTAAATCTCAGAAAGGGAAGCGTTCTAAGAATGTGTTTAACTCATAAACCTCAGAGAAGACCCTGGAATAGTTAGTAGAATTAGATAACTTGCAGGAGAGTGTTTATGGCATTTTCTACTAAGTTTTGCTACTAAACTGCCTATAGTATGTTTTTCCAGCGCAGTGAAGTTTTGATGAATTTTAGAGAATCAAACAATAAAGAAATGGATAAACAACAGGTCAAAAATGTTCACATCAGAAACCTATGAACTTTTACTTTTTAGGGGGAGACTCAGTAGCTCAACCTCCACGTGGCAGCCAACTCACCACGCCAACTTATCATGAAAGCTCACCATGTCATTTCATATTCCAGTTTCATCAGTCATCCAACATCTCAAAAATTTTCTATGTTCAATGAGGATCATTAGCAAGGTTTTTTAAATATCTTAAATGGTGATGGAATCCTTTTTGTATACAAAATATACCAAACATAAAATATCCCTAAAAAGTCTATATGTTTTGTAATTCAATTCAAATAATGATATAAATTACTTTCTACCTTGAAACCCAATAAAAAAAACATCAAGAAACCAAGTATAGCCATAGTCTACATTTCTAGATCCATAGTGTTATTCTTGATACCTCCTTTGCTCTAGGTGGTATTTAGGTAAGAGGTCTTGTTTATTCATTATTTATTAGTCTAATCAGCCTGCTTTTTTTCCCTGAAAATCATGGAAATTCAGGCAAGATTTTAATAAAATATGGCATAGGTTTTTGAAAATAGAGGTTGCAGTTGTCAAAATTCAAGATTTTGTTTGGCCCAGAGGTTTTTGATGGTGTTGAATCCATTTCCACCATCAAAAACATGATTCAAACACTACTACTGTAAAATTTCTTGAAATTTTTTTGCCCATTTTGACCACTTTTGACCGTCCTGTCTCCCTAAACTTCTTCGATAAAATTTGAAATGTGTCGATCATTAAAAATATATATATATATATTAGGCTCATTATTTAAAAAATAAAATTTAAATTTAATGTTTTATAAAATATTAATATTAATTAAATATTAAATTCATTGTGATTAAAATTGGTATTATATAATTATTTTTAAATTATAGCTTTCCAACTAAAACCCCTACTCCCTAAGATTATTTTTCAAAATCAAGGGGGTTTGTGGATGGATATCCATCTAGTGGACAACATTATCTTTGTTAAAAAATAAATCCATTCAAGTGAAGATAGAGATGAAAAGGAGATTATTATTGAATCAGATATTGCCAAGGCATTTGATCATGCAAATCACTCTCTTCTCTTCGCAGTCTCGAAGAAAATTGTAATTAAAAAAAAATATGCAATGGATGTTTGTCCACATTATGACAGATTTCTCCTTTTTGGTAAATGGTAGGTTGAACTTATTTTTTAAAGCCTTGATGATCTCCAATGTCATACATTCTTATGGTTGATCCGTTAACTAAAGTAGATGTCTTCATTATTAAAGATATAGGGAGACAATCCATAGAATAAGATTCAAAAATAATTTGAAAAATATTAAGCACTCATAATTCACTGATGATACTCTCTTCTGAGTAGGAAGTTCAATAATCATTGTAGAGTGATTTAAGCTAGTATTAGATATATTTAATGCGACTTTTGGAGGTCTGGTTGATTATTGAAAAATTCAAATTTACACTTGGAATAGCAGGAGACAGGCCATCATGAAACAGGTATTCGAATTCAATGTAATTGAAATATGGACATAGATTAAATATTTGCGAATTTATATTTTTCTTAAGCTCTCTCCATCCATCTTAGCTTTATATTATATATAAATCAGGGAAAATATTTCAAGAGTGCAGAGTTAACTGGTTAAATGCATCAAGAAGAGTGGTTTTAATAATGTTTGTCCTCTCATCTCTTCCTCTTCTCATTTTATGGCCCTACTAATGCTTGTATGAGTGATTCATGAGATATCTCAAATAATTAGATTTTTTTTGGAATGGGACAAGACCAATACTATTGAGTTATTGAACACATTAAGAAGAAACAAATGTATAAATAACTGAATGAAAAAATGAAATAAAACACACAGGTAGATACACAAAGGATTTACGTGGTAAAACCTTGATAGGGTGTCAAGGAAACCCCCATGGGGAAAGGGATTGGAAACTATATTAATCAAGAATGATTATCCTCAAGTTACAAGCCTCTTGGGACTTCCCAATTTAACATCGGTTACTTTGTTACATAACTACCTCTTCATTATAAAACTGAACGTTTGGTAAGTTTCATTAATTACAATTAGTTGTCATTATTACAACAAACTCTAGCTTGAAAACAATTTTCCAAATCCATTTCCCATGCCCATTCATCATCTCTTCTGCAAGCTAAGAGAAGCGAGA
Organism: Pinus albicaulis; assembly: GCA_034641835.2. Taxonomy (NCBI): domain Eukaryota; kingdom Viridiplantae; phylum Streptophyta; class Pinopsida; order Pinales; family Pinaceae; genus Pinus; species Pinus albicaulis. Next base: position 858,484,058 of record CM076580.1, on the reverse strand, counting down.
CACCATCTGAGCTTCTCTACTGTAACTGGCTCCGTGAATATGTCTGCATGATTCTCCTGTGAATGGACCTTCTTGAGAACTACTTTGTCGCCTTCGATTACATGTCTCACAAAGTGATACCTTACATAGATTTGCTTGGTCTTGTTGTGATAGGCTGGATTTGTAGACAAATGAATAACACTTTGACTATCACAAAACACATTCACTTTCTCCCACGTCCTTCCAATCTCATCAAGGAGACCTTTTAACCAGATTTCTAGTTTACAGGCATGTGAAGCAGCTATATACTTTGCTTCATTAGTGGACAAGGCAACTGTCTCTTAAAGCTTTGACATCTAGCTGATTTCTCCACCTGCAAGAGTAAAAAAATACCGTGTAGTAGACCTCCTTTTGTCCAAATAACCTGCATAATGATCATCCACATATTTGCAAAATGAACCTTCACGACCATCAAAGATGATGCAATGGTCACTTGTGCCTCTCAAATATCGAAGCACCCATTTCACTTCTCATCAATGTTATTCTCCAGGATTTTCCATGAACCTGCTCACAACTCCAACTTCATGTGAAATGTCAGGTCTTGTAGATACCATCACATACATTAAGTTTCATACCGCATTTGCATATGCTACACAAAACATGTAATTATTTTCTTCATTAGTTCTAGGACTTAAATCTAAAGAAAGCTTAAAGTGGGAAGCTAATGGAACATTAACAGGTTTCACATTGTTCATACCGAACTTTTTAAGTACTTTTTCCACACACTTCTATTATGATAACCAAAGCTTACCATTCTTCCTGTCTCTATGTATCTCCATGCCCAAGATACATTTTTCTGCTCCAAGATCCTTCATATCAAACGTCTTAGAATGTTGAGCCTTTAACCTGTGTTGGAAATATTGTCATTGATGGCAAAGGAGCATAAATGAGCAGCAAAAAATGCTGGGTGTGGAGCCTGATTATCTTGTTTATTTTGTATCACAACATTGGACCCTTGTACCTTAATGGTGCGGCAACGCCGCCCCAAATTAAACGCTGCCTGGGGGTCCAGGGGTGACGGTTGGGACTTTATGGAGCCCCCCCCTGGCGGGGGGTTTCGGGGGCAGCACCCCCGAAGCTAAAAACAAATGTAAAATTGCCTTGTAAAAGTATAGCAATTTCTAGTCAATCTCAGCCATTCTTTAGGCAGATGATATCACGGTAGAAGTTATGTTTAGTTTAGGGTTTTTTGCCCTAGAAGGCAACCCCTCTCTTGTATGAGGGTATTGTATTGCGGCTGTGTATTGTATGTGTATTCTTAGAGAAAGAAATAGATAGGGAGACTGTGAGAGAGAAAAGAGGATATTACAGTGGATTTGTTGTAGGTTGTGTCTCTTCATTTTGTTGGATAATAGAAATGAAGGACTAGCTGTTCGGGGTGGATGTAGCCCAAGCTGGGTGAGCCACGTATATCTATGTCTCTTTGGTTTTATGTGTTTTGTGTGCTTGTGTTTTCCACATATTTTATGTGTTTCATTGCTCTGTAATATATAATTTTCTAACAACTAGTATCAGAGCCAAAGGTCTATTTGGCTGATAAAATCGCAGGAAATAAGGGTTCCTGGTTCAAGTGGGAGCAATGGCGAAAGATGGTAAGTTTAGGGTCGAGAAATTTAATGGCCAAAACTTCCTGCTGTGGAAGATGCAGATGGGAGATTATCTGTATCAGAAAGATCTATACCTACCATTGAGCAGAAAAACAAAGAAGTCGACGACTATGACAGACACAGAATGGGATATTCTTGATAGGAAGGCACTTGAAACAGTACGGTTTTGCCTCGCGACGTTGGTAGCCTTCAATATTTTGAAGGAAACAACAACAAAGGGTTTGATTAAGGCGTTGGTGAAACTATATGAAAAACCCTCGGCCTCAAACAAGGTATTTATTATGAAACATTTATTTAATATGAAGATGTCGAAAGGTGGATCTGTTGTACACCATTTAAATGATTTTAATATAGTTCTCGGTCAGTTAAGTTCTGTAGGAGTAAACTTTGATGATGAAGTTAGGGCTCTTTTATTTCTCTGCTCATTGCCAGAAAGTTGGAATGGTTTAGTTATGGCCATTAGTAACTCCCTCTCTAGATCTAGTACTTTAAATTTTGATGATGTTGTCGATGCTATCCTTAGCGAGGAAATGCGATGGAAAAGCTCTGGTGAGACATTGGGTAATGATTTGAGTGCAGAGTCTAGGGGAAGAAGAATGGAAAGAGGAAAGAGCTTAGGATATCGTAGTAAATCAAGGAAAGGGAGATCCAAGTCCAGATCGGGGATAGTGTGCTGGAAATGCAGAAAGAAAGGACACCTAGAGAAAGATTGTAAATCTCAGAAGGGAAAAGAAGGAGATGCACAAAAAGAAAACAATCATGAAGAAAATGTGACAGGTGATGTGTTACAAGATGGTTTGATTATTTCTTTCGAAAATGTTACTGATTCTTGGGTTGTAGATTCAGGGGCTTCATTCCATGCCACACCTGATAAGAAATATTTTCATGACTATGTTCAAGGAGATTTTGGACAAGTCCGTTTCGGTGATGATAAACCCTGTAAGATTGTTGGAATGGGTAAGGTTCTTGTAAAACAAAAAAATTGAAACCAATGGCTATTAAAGGAGGTAAGGCATGTTCCATATCTGAAGAAAAATATGATTTCAACAGGGTAGTTAGGCAGTGAAGGTTGTGTGAAAACTTTCACAGATAAAATTTGGAAGGTCACCAAAGGAGCGCTGGTAATAGCAAAAGGCGAAAAGGTTGATACATTGTATTTATGCGACGGTATTTATAACTTTGTTAATGCTTTAACTTCCAAAGGAGCAGATGCAGCATTATGGCATCATAGGCTCAGACACATGAGTGAGAAGGGGATGACGATCCTTCACTCAAGAAATTTGTTGTTGGGTTTGAAGAATGATGATTTGGATTTCTGTGAGAATTGCATATATGGAAAACAGAAGAGAGTCAGATTTCTTAGAGTTGGGAAAGAAAAGAAGAGTGAAAAATTAGAGCTTGCACATACAGATGTATGGGGACTTGCTGAGGTATCATCTCTTGGTCGCTCTCATTATTATGTTACTTCTGTTGATGATGCAACTAGAAAAACTTGGATTTATTGTATTCAAAATAAATCTGATGTATTTGATACTTTCAATAAATGGAAAGATTTGGTTGAGATTGAGACAGGAAAGAAGTTGAAGTGTCTCAGATCAGACAATGGAGGTGAATATTGTAGCAAATATTTTGATAGGTACTATTCAGAGCATGGAATTCATAGAGAGAAGATAGTTCCAAGAACACCACAAGAAAATGGTCTGTCAGAAAGGATGAAGAGAACAATCATGGAGCGTGCAAGGTCCATGAGAATTTATGCAAGATTTCCTGTACAATTTTGGGAAGATGTTGTAGGTACTACTGTTTATCTAATAAACAGAGGGCCTTCAAGTTCCTTGGATGGTGGTATTCCAGAGGAAGCATGAACAGGTAAAAAGGTAAACTACTCTTTTTGAAAGCCTTTTGGTTGTGAGGCCTTTGTCTATATTAATAAAGAAAATAGAACAAAGCTTGTGGCAAAATCAAAGAAATGTACCTTTATTGGATATGGTGTTAATGATTTTGGTTATCGCTTATATGATTATGAAAATCACAAAATCATTAGGAGAAGAGATGTAATATTCAATGAAAAGGTATTGTATAAGAATCAGTTGCAGGAAAAAAAAATGGAAAAAGAAAACAAAGGATACACATTTCTTGATGAGATCACAGAAAAGGTAAAGGTGCCTAAAAATAATAATAATCAAGAGCCACAACAACAACAACCACCAAAACAGCAACAGGCACCTCAAACAGCTGAAAGTGGTGTTAGAAGATATACCAGGATAAATATACCCCCTAAACGATACTCTCCTTCGTTATATTATGTATTGTTGACTGATTCTGGTGAACCCGAATGTTATGAAGAAGCAATGCAGGCTGAAAGCATGAAGAAGTGGTAGCTAGCCATGGAAGAAGCGATGGACTCCTTAATGCATAACTAGACTTGGGACTTAGTCAGGTTCCCTGTAGGTAAAAGTACATTGCAGAATAGATGGGTTTACAGGCTGAAGGAAGAAGGTGGAGGAAAATAGAGGTACAAAGCTAGAATTGTGGTGAAGGGGTTTGCAAAAAAGAAAGGTATTTATTTTGATGAAATATTTCCTCCTGTTGTTAAGATGACTTTAATCAAAACTATTTTAAGTCTTGTAGCAGCGAAATATTTACATCTTGAAAAGTTAGATGTAAAGACAACATTTCTCCATGGATATTTGGAGGAAGAGATCTATATGGAGAAACCAGAAGGATATGAGGTCAAAGGGAAGGAAAAATTAGTGTGCAGGTTAAAGAAGAGCTTGTATGGCATAAAACAGGATCCAAGGCAGTGGTATCTAAAATTTGATAGGTTTATGTATGAACAAGGTTATACTAGATGTCACTCTGATCATTTTGTTCATATGAAAAAGCAAAATGATGGCAGCTATATTATATTGTTATTGTATGTAGATGACATGCTTGTTGCAGGGTCTATCATGTAGGAAATAAATGTGCTCAAAAGAAAATTGGCAAATTCATTTGCAATGAAGGATTTGGGAGCTGCAAAACAAATCCTTGGTATGAGAATAAGTAGAGACGGGAAAAATAAAAAATTAACACTGTCTCAGAATGAGTACATACAGAAGGTGTTGAAAAGATTTAATATGCAGAATGAAAAACTAGTTAGTACACCTTTTTCTATCCATTTCAAACTTAGTAAGGAGATGTGCCCCAAGACCCAAGAATAAATGGACTGCACATCTAAAGTTCCATATGCATAAGCAGTTGGAAGCTTAATGTATGAAGTGGTCTGCACAAGGCCTGATATTGCACATGCAGTGGGAGTTGTCAGCATGAAAAGAACGCTGGATGGTAGTGAAATGGATTCTCAGATATTTGAGAAGTACCACAAATCAAGCATTATGCTTTGGTGGTTAAAACATTGATCTACAGGGATATGTTGATGTAGATATGGCAGGTGACAGAGATAATAGGAGGAGCACTTCAGGATATGTATTTACTGTAGGTGGAACAGCTGTCAGTTTGGTTTCAAAAATCCAAAGTGTTGTTACACTTTGAACAATAGAAGCAGAGTATGTTGCTGAAGTAAAGAAATGATTTGGTTACAAAGGTTTATGGATGAATTGGGTAAGAAGCATGATATGGGCACATTATACAGTGATAGCCAAAGTGCCATTCATCTTGCAAAGAACTCAAAATTTCATTCCAGGACTAAACACATACAATTCAAGTGCCATTTCATACGGTTAGTATAGGAAGATGGACAATTGAAGCTGGAAAAGAGACACACTAGCTAGAATCCTGCAGATATGCTAACAAAAGTTGTAACCAAGGAGAAACTGAGAATGTGCTCTATTTCAAATGGTCTTCAAGGATGACGATGAAGATGAGAAACAACCAGGTCCAAAGAGGAGTCATTGTCCAACAAATGACGCAGTGGTGGAGTTGCTACAACCAATCTCCCTGTGGGAGATTGTTGGGTGTGGAGCCTGATTATCTTGTTTATTTTGTATCACAGCGTTGGACCACTGTACCTTAATAGGGTGGCAACTCCGCCCAAAATTAAATGTTGCCTGGGGGGTCCGGGGGCGGTGGCTGCGACTTTATGGAGGCCCCCCTAGCGGGCTAAAAATAAATGTAAAATTGCCCTGTAAAAGTATAGTAATTTCTAGTTAATTTGGGTCGTTCATTAGGCGGATGATCTGACGGTAGAAGTTATGTTTAGTTTAGGGTTTTTTTTCCCTAGAAGGCAACCCCTCTCTTGTATGAGGGTATTGTATTGCGGCTGTGTATTGTATGTGTATTCTCAGAGTGAGAAACAGATAAGGAGACTGTGAGAGAGAACAGAGGATATTACAATGGATCTGCTGTAGGTTGTGTCTCTTCATTTTGCTGGATAATAGAAAGGAATGATTGGCTATTCGGGGTGGACATAGCCCAAACTAGGTGAACGACGTATATCTGTGTCTCTTTGGTTTTATGTGTTTTGTGTGCATGTGTTTTCCGCATAATTTATATGTTTCATTTCTCTGTAATATATAATTTTCTAACAACAAAATTATCATTGAGGACAAAGGAGCAGATCAGGATCAACTAGAGTATAAAGGAGAAATAAGGAAAATAAGGAAAAGGTATAGTGGAGAAGCAAAAAAGAGGCAAATGAGTAGAGAGGAGCAACAAATAGGCATGGCGTAACTTTAGAATTATTACTGAAGGCAAAAGAGGCAGCAAAGAAGAAAGTGTGCAGTGGAGGGTGAAGTTGGGATATTTTCATTCATAACTATAAGCAAAAGAAAATGGTGAAGAACTTTGGGTCAAGTCAGGTGTTCCACGTGCATAACAGTGCACTACAGTGAAAAACTCTGGGTCAAGTAATAAACAAGCTCAGGGTTGAATCGTTAATGCGTGTAATAAAGAAGGAAAGTAATGAATGCATGCACCAAAGAAGGATAATTGTGAATGAGCAGGTTAAGTCGCACTTATCTACATTCAGAACATTTCAAGAGTCGGGCCATTTTATGCACTTAGAACTATACAGGTCAAGTTCGAGTCGTGTGAATTCATGTTCTGAATAGTGTCGGCAGATCGCATATCACAATCAGAGTAGGAGCAATATCGTACAAAAACATAAGTCACAGAAAATGCGAAGTGCGATATGATATCGTGGCATGATGACATGGAACCTAACGTGGCAAGTGATGTGGGTGCTGACATGGTAGATGGCGTGGACCTGACCCTAAAAATCGCAAATAAATCTTGATGGCGTGGCAGGTGACGTGCTAGATGACGTGGAGGTGATGTGGCACCCTCAGTGGGACCTGAATCCTTTATCCTAATCACATATCACAGTTCTCAAAGCTCAGAAGGGATAACACTCATGAAAAACGTATAAACGTCGAAACATGAAGTGCGATAAAGATCCTGAACATGATACGCTTCAAAGCCAAAGACTAAAAGATTTAAAGTCCAGCATGGGACCCAATCAGATATTGAAAATCACAAAGCTTGGGAGGAATAACGCACAAGAGCAATGCTGAAATGAAAAATTTGATAAGAGTATCAGATGCGATGTAGTTTCAAAGAAAAAGTCTAAAGGATTTCAAATCTGGAGGTATAAGGTTTCCCTTTGAGAAATCACATTGGAGAATGGAAGCGAAATATATAACCAATTCTCCATAGGCATAGGAAAAAGTCCAATGAGTGTTGAAATGATTATTTCTATAGTTTTGTTGATGTAATAACCTGAATTGAAGTGTGAGGAATCAAATGGGTGGAAGGCATAGATTCATGCCTATTCACTTTGTATTCCATATAGAATGCAAACAGTGAGGAGTTATCTGTATAAAAGATGTAATATCACTGTGCATAGTGAAGTTAGAGAGCTGCAGAATGGAAGAGAGCTGAATAATGTAAGGGAGTTGTAGAATGGGAGAGAGCTGGAGAATGTGATGGAGCTGATAGAGATGCTATTCACATCTAGAGCTTATATGAAGCAGATTTGAAGGCAGAGAGGGCAGAAGTGAAGGCGGAGGAAAACATAGCTGATATCCAGATAAATCAACATTTTATTTTCATGTTGAGCGAGGCCATTGTAGTCTCCTTCCAAGTTGTAGCTTGATAAATTTCTAGTTGGAGCTAGGTGAGGTAGGAGCCTCATGTGGGTTGTATCCTGCAGAAAATACATGGTCATTGGTGCCTCCACTTCAAGTTGTAGCTTGATGTATGTGACAGGGATTAGGAGCTTAACATTGCATCACAATGATAATAAGATGTGGTTTTCTCCCTTATGGGTTTCCACTTATATCCGGTGTCCATGTGCATGATTATTATGTGTCGATGTGATGTGTTAATATGCTTATTGCTTGTTCACATATTCAGTCTGTTGATCATTCTTTATTAATATGCTTATGAAATGAATTGTTAACGAGTTTCTTGAAAATAATTTGAATATCCATGAATGGACTAAACTGATTCACCCCCCCCCCCTCTCAGTTTATTAAAGGGTTCATCAATTGGTATCAGAGCTAGTTCCTTCTATAATGGTTTAACCACCAGAAGGAGGTCCTTAGTCCCCAAAAATGGCTAGCTTAGAAGGATTCTCTACAAATAAGTAGCCCCTCTATTTACTGGCACAAACTATGCTTTCTAGAAAATAAGAATGACATACTTAATGTCTCTTTGAGAAGAAGTTGTGAATATCATGATAGGCCTAGGAGAAGAAATTAAAGAAAGTGTTGTAGTAAAAAAATGATTGAGATCACTACCATCTAGGTTTAATCCTAAGGTTTCTGCCATAGAAGAAACAACAAACTGGGAACACTTGACTAGGAACCAATTACTTGGAAACCTAACAAGATATGAGATGAGATTTCCTAAAGGGAAGTCAAACATGAGGGAGGCAACCTTTAAGGCATAGAAGTGCATAGAAGAGAAGGAAGCTACATGCTCATGCTCTAATTAAGAAGAAGACAAAATTTTCAAAAGATTGGATAGAGGCACATGTAAGTACAAAGGTAAACTTCCATTTAAGTGCTTTAATTGTGGAAGAGTGGGGCTCTATGCTTCAAAATGTCCTCATAAGAAAATAGAGAATCAGTCAAAAGGGAAAGAAAAAATCAATTTCAGCAATAGGTAGAAATGTAATAGATTTAATAGAAGAACATTCTATGCTCAAAAAGACAACAGTGCATCTGAGAGCTCAGATGAATCCCCCAATGAGGAAGGAACATCATAATTCATTTTGATGGCAAAGGAAGAGCTCGAGGAAGATTTCTAGGAATTTGAAGAATAAGGCAAGGTAGATCTTGAAGGGGATTTGGTGAGTTCCCTAAATTAAATAGATATACTCAAGCTCAAGAATATAAAATAGAAGGAAATCCTTCTAAAATATGTAAAGGGAGAACCAAACTCTGAATATTTTATTAATTTGAAAATTTAACTAGAAGAAGCAAGGAAATTAGAATACATTCTGTTGCAGCAAATAAGAGAGAAAAGTCAGGAATGTGGAAGATTGGAAGAAGAGGTGGTGAGTCGAAGGAAGAAATTGGAAGAGGCTCAAACGAATTTAATAATGAACATTCAAGAGTAAAAAGGTGCTAAAAAATTGGACAGGATATTAAATGCACAAAGATCTCCTCTTATAAAGGCTAGGATAGGATATGGAGGAGTATCAAATAGGTCAAAGGTGGAGGATAAGAAATCTATTGCATTAGTGAAAGTTGTCCTAAAAGAAAATGTTAACTCCCATCAATCTGAGAACAAAAATGTGGGAAACCCTTCAAATCATCATGAGCTGTAGAAAAAACCCACCATAAGGAAAGCCCTGGAAACAAATGGAGTGAATAGCCAAGAAACATTCCAGCACAGATCAAATGGCTTTCAAAGATAGAATTTTCATATGACCAAATGGTTATATCCCCAAACAACCTTCTTTGCCAGATAGAAATACTACTTCCATGGTTACTTCTTTTGCTGTAAAAGGTTTGGTCATAAAGCCATGGAGTGTAGAGCGTATATAGGGAGACTAGAGTATGGAAACTCAAAGGGAATTAATAATAATGGTGGATTCACTCGTGTACATAATCCATTCCGAAATACAATCAAATGTTTTTACTGCAATAAAAATGTGCAGAAGTCTTAAGAATTTGCTCTCAAATATTGTGACCCATCTCCTTAGAAAATTTGTAGAGCAAACAACTGCATCCAATGGAAAAGGAAGCTAAATAAGTGTGATATGGTTCTAATTTCTCAGGATCATAATTGTCAATGGTATGTGGATAGTGGGTGCTCAAGACATATAACTGGAGACCGAAGAAAGTTTGTAACTTTTGAAGAAAATAAATATGTGAATGTAACATTCGGAAATGATAGAGCATGGAAAATCAAGGGAAAAGGCACAGTCACCTTGAATAATGGGGGAGGTGAGGCTTAGGATGTACTATTTGTAGATGGTTTGAAATTCAATCTGCTAAGTGTTAGTCAAATTTTTGATAAAGACTATGAGGTCCTTTTCAGAGCCCAAGATTATGAAGTAAGGTCAATAACCACTGGAAAGCCCTTGGTTAAAGGTGGTCAAACATAGAGTAATGTTGATATAGTGGAAGAGGAAAATGAAGCATGCCACATCAGCAAACTTGATGAATCTTGGCTATGGCATAGGATATTGGGACATCTAAATTTGACCACATCATCAAACTGAGCAAAAAGAAAGCTGTCAAAGATTTTCCTGCAATAAAGAAGCCATCAAATACCATATGTAAGTCCTTCCAACTGGGAAAAAAAACTTGCACATAATTCAAAGAAAAAGACCAACTAGCTACAAGTAAGCCTCTTCAGCTTGTACCAATGGACCTGTGCAGACCTTCAAGAACAAATGCACTAGGTGGAGGATCGTATTTCATGCTGATAATCGATGAATTTCCAGATTAACATGGGTGGCATTTCTCAGATACACATATGAATCATTTGAGAAATTTAAGATATACAAGGCATTGGAAGAAAATCAAAATAGATGTAAACTAAAATGCATTAGATCAGACAAAAGAGGTGAATTCATTAGGTGATGTGTTTGCGGACCTGTGTAATGAATGCGGGATAAATAAATAGTTTACTGTTGCAGATACACCTCAACAGAATGGAATGGCAGAGAGGAAAAATAGGTATGTACAACAAATTTCCAGAGCCATTATGCAAGAAAGAAAAATTTCCCAAACCTACTAAGTAGAAGTAGTGCACATAGTTGTTCATATCCTCAACAAAGCTCATATCAGACCAAATTGTGACAAGAGTCCATATGAACTGTTGCATGGAAAACCAACATCAATTAACCACTTTAACGTCTTTGACAACAAATGTTTCATAAAGAATAATGATGAAAGATTAGGTAATTATGATGCAAGAGCTAATGAAGGAATATTTTTGGGATATGCATCAAAGAGTAAGGGTTACAGGTGCTACAATAAAAGACTACATAAAATTGTGGAAAGCATTGATGTGAGATTTAATGAAGAACTACGAGACAAAAAAAATAAGTACAAACTGTGTCAAACCTCCAGATCATCATCATGATGAGAATCAAGAGAATAAAGAATAGAATGGACAACAAAAGATATAGAAATAAACTAAAAAGGACCCTGGAGAAACACTCAAAAGAATCATCCAGAAGATCAAATCATTGGAGACAAAGGTGCATGAGTCCAAAAAAGAAGACAACTAGATGAAAAGATCAAGGAAGTGTATCTAGCCATGATGTCGTAGATATAACCAAATAATTTTGATGAGGCCAACAAAGAAAAATTTTGGATAAATTCTATGAACGAAGAATTAGATCAGATTGAGAAGAACAAGACCTGGTAGTTAATACCAAGACCTATTGGGAAAAATGTCATTGGCACAAAGTGGATATTCAAGAATAAGATGAATTAACAAGGTCAGGTAATCAGAAATAAATCCAGATTTATATGTAAAGGATACTCTCAAATTGAAGCGCTTGAATATGATGAAATTTTTTCCCCAGTAGCAGGAATGGAAGCAATTTTAATGTTTCTGGTATTTGCACGCTATCATGATTTCAAGATATATCAAATGGATGTGGAGTATGCCTTCTTAAATGGAGATCTAGAGGAGGAAGTATACATGGAAGAACTTGAAGGGTTTTCCTTAGCAGATAAGCACAACTATGTTTGTATATTAAGAAAAGCTCTATATGATCTCAAAAAGGCACCATGTGCATGGTATTCCAAGTTGGACAAATACTTTAAAAAAAAAGGATTCAAGAAGGGAGGAGTAGACAACACACTACAAGCAAAATACCTTCTAGCGGATGTTTTTGAGGAACCCCTTATAAAAGTAGTCTAGATATCTATTTGTAGCAGAGGTTTCTAGAGGTGGTTGGTGGGTGGAGGATTTTTTGGATGTCTTTTGTCCAATGCATTTCTCATCCTAGATCGCACCGGTGCATTCCACTAGAAAAGAACTGGTGCGTACAACAAATTGGAACACTGGGACATCGTGCTCTCCCTACAAACACGCTCGGTGCATCTAATTACTGTAGCACACTAGTGCTCTACACAGATTCAGCCCCAGTGTGTCCTAAAACCTTTTCCAAAACTGAAACAAACTGATGTGGTTGGAAGAAACCACCCGGTGTGCCTCAAACACCCACGCACCAGAATAGGGTTAAATAAAAAAATAATTACAGCCAAAAATCCACATTTTTCAATTCTTCAGTGCTCAAAAGCTCTCAAACACTGGTGAAAATTTTCCTTGTGTGAGGCGCCCTTCCATCGGTGCTCCCATTGCACACACTGTTGTCATCCATTTCCCACCATCTCGATTTCGAATTTTGGAAAACCGTGGGAAAATTTAGTTTTTCATATTCTACAACAAATATGCCTCATCGAGTCCCAAATGTATAGGTATTTTACTTGTTTATCCATAATTAAAATTTTTAGCATATTAGTTTTCTAAAAAAAATTAAGATTCACCTTAAAAAAAAAGTCTCACACGGTGTGCTCGAGCAATTCATCTCGCACCGGTTCGCGGTGCTACCTAGAAATTTACAAGCTACACTGCAACCAGTGCTAACGATAACCACACCAGTTTCGGCGTGGTATGAAAATGACACACCATGTTTTTAAAAAAATACATAAACTGCGGTGTGGTTGGTTACCCTATCGCACTGTTGACAATGTCCAAGTTCAAGAGGGCAGTGCATTGACCAAAATATGTGCCCTAGGGAAAATATTTTGGTCAGCGCCCGACACTCCCAAACTTGGACATATTCAATGGTGTGGTCATGTAAATGATCACACCGTTTACCATATACTGATGTCAGTAGGGAGGTGCGCTGAATAAACTATATACCCCGAGGCACATAATTTTGGTCAGGGCACTGCCCTCCCGATACTGATACATAGTCAATGATGCAGTCAATTATACCACTACACTATTGAACATGTAATGATGGTAGGAGGGTGGTGCGCTGATGAAACTATTCGCCCTGGGCAAGTAGTTTGGCCAGCGCACCGCCCTGTCGAATTTGTACATAGTCAACGATGCAAACGGTTAAACGACTGCATCGTTGAACATCAAATTATTTTTGGCATTGCGTTGGTGGAATTATTCGCCCCAGGATGGATAGTTTCATCAATGCACTACTTGAGAAAGTATAGTTCATGATGTGTGGTGCGCTAAAAATTTCCAGGTGCATCACGGTCGATGCGCGATAAAAACAGACACACTGGTAATGGTGCATGATTTTGGCGCACGCGGCAGTTTTTTCAAATATATATATATATATATATATATATATATATATATATATATATATATATATATATATATATATATATATATATATATATATCTGTGTGTGTGTGTGTGTAAATAAATGTCTCATTTAATAAAAAAATTGTATTTAATATGTGAATCATTTAACGATGTCAAAGGACAGAGGAGAGGGAACAACAAAAACATATGGCAGACCAATATAACGTGGTGTCCCTGTGGGAGGCACAAGAGAGGGAGAAGAGATATGTACCCTCACCCTATTACGACAACCACCTAGGAACTTTTAAGGGAGGTAGGCCTCCTCAAGTTCTATGAGTAGGCGACATCATTGAAGGGCCATGGTGGGTTATTGCGACAACTTAGCTTTAGGTGGAATGGCCACTGACATGCTTTCTGGGTTGGTCCTAACCAGTGGTATGCCTGAGGAGGACATCTATTGGCCTATAGAGGAGAGGGAAGGATTTTCCATCATTACCAGAGGTCCCCATCAGCTATGTAATAGGGAGTCAATTTGTGTACTCCTAGAGATACATTAGCACCGATATAGTGTCTCCCGAATATTTTCGGGTCTTCAGTGGTAAGTTACATATTGATTCATTTGGGGGAGAGGAGGTGAGGTGCCTATCACTACTGATTTCGACCATTTCACACCATACCAGTTATGGGCAATGCATTAGTTGTCCGCTTTTATTTTATGTTGATTGTTTATTATAGGCACCACGAATTGTGAGGTGGTGTACGATTTTTTTGTGACAGTTTTGTACAGCTTTAGATAGATGTCGTGCTCAGGCTCAAGGGAGGATGAACTTCCCTTTTATTCAGAGATATTTTGTTCATTTTTTAAGAGGTTTCCAGGGATGAGGCCTACTTTTGTCTGGTAGCCTCGAAGGTCGATGTTGCATGTACATATGATGCCCAAGTGGGGCGAGTCAGACTTTTCCGCGAGGATATCACATGATGCACTCAAGTTTCTATCTAGTGTTGATGATCATGCCTTCGTTCTAGTCCCCTGTCCGTATGTTGGTTTGGATTCGGGAGGGTGTGCCAACATCCTCTTCATTGATGATGAGTTGTGAGATGATATAAATAATATTAATGTTTTCTTTAAATTTATTCTAACATGTTCTTTAATTTTTTTTTGTTAAACTATTTAATGAAATTGTCTAATTATTGTTGTGTACTTATATATATTTTATAGATATTGGGTCATTTGATGGCGATGAGATTCCACCGCCACCAAAAGATCCAGGTGTAGATCTTGATGACAACTAGGAGATGGCAGATGCGGAGGATCAGGCCAGTGAAGACATACCTGGTCCTCATGATCATGCATAGGTACTGGCTGGTGTGTGGCGTAGGTCTGACACTAGATTTAGGATGGAGTTGGGTGACCAATTTTGTCGACTGCATGTGGAGGAGGGAGTTAATCCAACAACTATTAGAGAGATACAGGCCGATGATAGGCTCACAACGATGTGGAAAGGCATGCCATGTGATATGTTGACCCTGATGTGGCATATCGTAGGAGCTACCAGCTTAGTGGCATCGTCAAGAAGGGTCATTCGACGTAGGTTTGGTCGAGATGAATTACGTTGACAATCAAGCAGTGATGCATCATCTGATGATCACGATCAGGGGAGTGATCATCATTCACCTCGTGCCGGAGATGAGCAGCCTGCAAAGTCCATGTATTTTATGTTCATGTTGCAGTTGTACTTAATTTACATGTTGGTGATCATCATGATGTGTATATTGTTAGGTCATGTTACATATGTTCATTTAATGTCCAACTTGCAGATAGATGTGTATGTGATCGGAGTTATTTTACATGAGATGTATAATTGATGTCTGTGTTGTGATGATGTTATACAATGTTTGTGTTTTGTTAGATGATCATGATCACGATGATTAGATGATCTTAGCGAATTTGAATGTGTTTTTTAGTCGAATATGATGTTTGTATGATGGTTATTATGATCGTGATGTTTATTTTTAATATTAAATCATGATATTTATTAAATATCATGTCATGATTGTAATTGAAATTTTAATTTTAATTGTATGTAAAATTGCAAAATTGTAATTGTATTTGTAATTGTAATTTTAATTGTAATTGTATGTAAAATATTTGTAAAATTTTAATTGTAACTGTGATATTTAATTTATTGTGAAATGATTGCAATTGTAAATGTAATTGTATATATGTAAAAATGTAATTGTAATTGTATGTAAGATATTTGTAAAATTTTAATTGTATTAATGTGAAATGATTGTAATTGTAAAATTGTAATTGTATGTTAAATTCTAAAATTGTAATTGTAATTTTAATTGTAATTGTGTGTGAAATTGTAAAATTGTAATTTTAATTCTAATTCTAATTGTAGTTTTAATTGTAATTGTATGTAAAATATTTGTAAAATTTTAATTGTATTAATGTGAAATGATTATAATTATAATTATAATTGTATTGTATATATGTAAAATTGTAATTGTAATTGTATGTAAAATATTTGTAAAATTTTAATTGTACTAATGTGAAATGATTGTAATTATAAAATAGTAATTGTATGTAAAATTCTAAAATTGTAATTGTAAATATTGTAATTGTATGTGAAATTGTAAAATTGTAATTCTAATTCTAATTTTAATTGTAATTGTATGTAAAATATTTGTAAAATTTTAATTGTATTAATGTGAAATGATTTTATTAAAATTTTTAAATTTGTAAAATTGTAAATAATTCTAAAATAATAAATCTAGAATAATATGAATTTTTGTAACATAATAAAGTTTAGAAAATAATGCAAATAAATTCATGTACTTTAGAATTATCATTACTTTATTATGATGTTACATACAAAAAAAAAAAACTTTATATAGTATGGAATTGTTTTCGGGATCAACATAATTGAAAATTATCAAGTGAAATGATTTTAACATTAACACAATGCAAATTACCAATTAATTCAAAATACATATTACAATGTTTCGAAAAAAAGAGTCTTAGTTATAAGTTAATTAATTCCCCTTCTTTATAAAAACCCATCTTAAAAAGTATAAATGATGAAATACACATGTACCATATCACTCTTGGTTCTCATGATCACCCTTGCTATCTTCCAGTTCGCTTGGCATGATAACACTATTGTTCTCAAAAATATGTTTTGATCTAGGGTCATGTCTCAATATGAACCACCAATCTCTATCCAACACATATAGGTAAAAAAACACCTAGTTGCAGTGTTTGGGGAAAACATAAGGCTCCTTAACTTCATCCCACATCTTTCTAGAGTTGATACATATCAACCTACTATAATAATCTTCCTTTACATGATTCTGATCAAAGGTGTCCCACCACTTGCACGTAAAAATTACACATTGGAAAGAAGAGAAATCCACTTCAATGATTTCTTCCATCTTTCTGACATAACTTAAAATCCCTCGTACTAGGTTTTGATCACGGTGCATAGGTCGACTAGATTGATCGAACTCGACTTCCACTCCACAGTATTGTCTCATGTGTCCATCATTGCCATTTTCTATGGGAAAATGGTGTCCATATGCCCACATAGATGGGAACAAATGCTCTTATAAAAAGTTAAAAAACCATAGCATCATGTGTGTTATAATAACCCAACAGTTAAAATATGAAATATAGATGTAATTACATTTCAAAGATGCATTATTAAGTTTAAAATGTACATAAATAGATTATTACCAAGTGGGTGCACCCAATCACTACGTTTAGCGCATCCTGTTCAGCACGTGGGCAACGACTAGTTGCACCGTATTTCTCTATGACTTGGTAAAAAACCCAACTATTGGGGCATATTTTTGGCATATTTTCTTCTAAATGATTAGGATAAGACACATTTATACCAATCAACCATCTGAATTCTTTCCTGTCACCATCCCATTTCATCCTCTTTTGTTCGTACAGTGCGACCCATAGTTGTGTCACTTTAGAATTATAAAGAACAAATTTATTGATTGCTTCAATTTCTGCATTCACCGATGAAATCAAACTAACATATAGTACATATGAGATCAAATATACATTATATCGACGTTCAACACGAATATTTACTTATGTGATTTTGAAAAATGATGAGTCACTTACTCTTTATCAAGCGCCTTTTTCCATTCGTTTAGAGTAGCTCCTCCTCTCTTTTGTCTTCATCCCTTTCATCGTCCCAAATCACCGCACCTAGTATTTTATTGATTTTCTTGATGTACTCACTGGAATAATAGAAAGACTCATAGGATATGTACCCCTCTGCCATAGACCCCTCGGGCTTCTCCCTTTTTCGAACAAAACCTTTCAATTTCTTCATGTACCTCTCTAAAAATAACATCCAACGATAAGAAACAACCCTAGCTAATTCAACCCCATCTATTAGGTGGATTATAAGATGAACCTATAAGTTCATGAAACTCGTCGGCAGTTCCTTCTCAAACATACAAACAATCTCAACAATCTCTTGAAGCCACCATGGAATGCTAGCCACATGAATATCCTTTTACGTGATCCAACGTACAAATGCAGATAATTTAGATATGTCATGTCCTAGGTCTTGGGGGAATTCATGTTTCACACACCCACACACGAAAAAAGGATAATGACATTGAAAAGTTATAAACACATGTAATAATATACAAAATTAGTTATGTTTTATGATCCCTGCATTGAATAAAATTTATTAATATAAAAAATAATAAAATCATGCTTTTGAAATTATACGTACTCTTAGAAGATTCAAATGGTCATGCGATTTCAACCCCTACAAATGGTCATCCACTGTGAACCAACTCTGTAGTGAAGACATGTATGAGTATGGCACCCTCATACCCTATTAGGCTCCTATAATAATAGGGTTCATAAATTCTGAATTGACTTTGGTAGTCTTGTAAATATGTACATACCTTGCTTTCTGCAATTTGTTTTCCCATATTTTGAAAAAATTAAAAATAATAAAAAAAGGGTAAGAAGTCCTAAAACAAAAATCAAAGGACTTAGAAAAATATGAACCCCAAAAGAAAAAAGAGAAATAAGACCTGAAAGAGAGCAAGTCCAAATGCCACTACTTTACTTTACTGCAAAGAATAATGATTATGTGCAGAGTGTCAATAAATGCCATAATCCATGATCAGTTAAAAAATTTAATACTAACTTTTCATGTTTTAGATAGTGAATAATGATTTGTCTAATAGTTTAAAATTGACAAATCAGTAGATGGGTAGAGAATAATGAGGATCTCAACAATTTAATCTGAGCCCTCAGATGAAATAAGGTAGATTTAGATAGTTTTATGCTTTGAAAGAAAATATTTTAAGGTTGCAAGTCTAAATGCACCTACAAAATGAAGAAAAAAATGTTAGAAATAAAGTTGGGTAGGTAGAAAGATGTTGGGAAATCATGTAATAAAACATCAACGGACATAATCACTAATTTCCCCTCCCCTATAAGTATTCAGTATTCTAAGCTATCAGTCAAATAGGCTCAGAGCATTTCTTTGACTTTTGTTGGGACCGGACCCAAGGCTCGATGACTGGTTAATTAAAAATATTGAGTTCTTATGTTAAACTCACATTTATCATCATGTACCCTTCATTCATACATTAAAACCCATTTTTTTCCTAAGTAAAGACACATTTTTACTTATTAAAGATAAACCCTAAATAATTAACTTCATCGCTTCAAAAAGCATTCATAAAACCCCAAAATACACTTTGTCCTAAGTTAAAGTGTAAAATATTAAAAAAGACAACATTTCTTTTCTTTGTCTATGATATACACTTTACTTAGTGATAACATGTGTTTTATTTTACATTTCACTACACTTTCATATTAACTTTAATGTATTTTTATTAAATCCCTAAAAATACCCTCCCGTAGTTATTAATTCCATTATATCTAAATAACCCCCAAAAAAACCACTATTTTAATGTTTAGAAAAAGTCTATTATCCACACGTGCATAAATAAAAACCTCAACTAAACACCCTTTTGTCTAAAAACTATCATTATTTAAATATCCCGTCCCTGTGGTTTGACAAAGGTGAAAGTTAAAAAAACTATATAATATGCTATCGTGCTCTCATATGAAATTTGAAACATTTTAAAATTTTTTTTAAATCAAAACATTATCCTACCTATATTCATCTAATCCAAAGTTTTTGAAATAAACAAATGTTTTTTTCGAAAAACCATGGCCACCAATGCATAAAAACCCGGACCCATATACATTAATTAAAACATTATATATATGTTTTATACCTTTACCCCTCAGCTATATCATAAAGGCTTAAACATATTTTAGCCCATGCGCATACATATAAGGCCCGGTCCCACATCCCATTTCAATGCAACTCCCAAAACAATCTTGACCGTTCGCGTTCAACCTCCAGATCTAACGGTCGGAAGCCGATATCACATAGAATAGGTGTGCAACCACCCAAATGCCAAAGCCACGTGAAATGGGTGGTTTCACCCATTCCTCTCTCCTCCATGTTCCTTTCAACCATTGGATCACGTGGGTTGAGGTTTAAACCATTTACCATCCAAAACCTATGCGATAACCATCCTAGTTTCCGTCCGTTGAAAATTCAAAACTGCTCTCCCGCCTGATGCGACCTGTATTCACTGTTGATTAGCGTAACCAACATGTATGATAAACCTTTGAAAAACATTCATTTTATCCTATATTGCGCATTTTAACCTACTGTTGTGCCTCCCCGACTATAAAGAAACCTTGTTAAAGCCTTTTTCTGCCATTTTTATGCCCGAAACCTGCACACCCTTTCCCTGCAACCTCTGAAGATTGTTGAGGAGCTCTGCATTGCTCCAAACAAGCTACTAAAGCCTTCAACTCAACAAAGAATCTCAGAAACCCTTCCAAAGCCGATACCTGCACTACAATAGGTATTTTCCTAGAATTTAAACCTGCAATCAAGTTGGAAAACCATTTTTAAAGAAAGAAATACATTTAAGTTAAGAAATTGATTAAGTAAATTTCCCAAAAGTCCCAAAAACAGGCCAAACTCTAGCAAATTTTTCCCAGAAACTATTTTTCTCTACGATGCACCATTTTTGAAGAAATTGAGGAATTTACACAGTTTATTAATCCATTTCAAACTCTAAAAGGCCAAAAAACCTCTGCAGGTACCCTAAACCCTCTCTAACCCTTTTTAAAAGAGTTTTTGGTCCCATTTCCATTAAAAATACTTAGAAAACCCATGTTTTATGTTTTAAGCCAATTCTAAACCTTCCAAATCTCTTTGATAGTCCTACTTAAATAAAAAACCCAAAGAAAGGCCTATACTTTGCAAAATTTTCCCAATTAAGCCTCTGCTATAGTAAAATTGCCTCTACAAACTGTTTAAATTTGCAGAAGCATATCAAAATGCCTAAAAAATAGAATGTAAGCAAGCCTGAAGGTTCTAAAGCTCCTAATCCTACCCTTGCTATGACTCCAAGTACTGCTATTATTGTAAATCCATTACAACCCCCAATTATTGATATTGAACACATTCCCCTTGCTGATACTGATTATAAAATAGTTGATCCCATAGTTGAATTCAATTTGTTAGATATCCATAACTAGTGCTATGAGAAATATTTAGATGGTCATGAAGAATTTCATATTTGGGAATCCCATCTACCCAAGTATGTTGTCCCATTGACTCACCCTTGTCAGGAAATCATTAGATTGTGTCAGCAGTACTATGTTCTTGAACAAAGAGCTATTGTGAATTCCAGTAAAGAAGTCTTATTTACCATCACTACAGAGTCAATTAACCAAATGTTGCAGCTTCAACTAGACACCCAAGTAGTCCCTTTGTCTATTGAGGCCCTTACTAAGCTATACATTGGCCTAGATTTTCCTACAAGGTTCATGATTTTTCAGAATTTTATGCCTCTACATGTTGAAATTCCCAAGTTAAATCCCCCATATTCAACTGCTAAATTCCCTGAAGGTTCAAGGCATGTAATCTCCATGCTTTCCTTCATCCTTGGGTATTCCATTGATGAGCACACTGATGCATCTATCTTGGGATTCTTGTCCACCTTTTCTCCAGGTCAACCACCTTCAATCATATTTGATTATGCTAGTTTCATTGCTGATAACATCCATTATTAGTTAACCAACTTGTCAATAGAGGGAGTGTTTAGATATACCTCCTATATTTTCCATATGTTCTTGTACTTTCAATCAGATAATTTTCCTATCACATTCAAAAACTTGACATAGAGGACAATCCTCTATCTGTCAATTTTTGGACATCATTGCTCAGAAAAGAATGTACATATTTCAGCTATTCAAAGTTTTCAGATTTATTTTTACATGCAATTATTACCATGTTGACCAAGACAGAGCAGCCTAGAATAAATGAGGAAATTAAAAAAATATTGCAGTTATCAGAGTAGAGTAAAGTGGGTGATTGGTATTTATATGAGAAATACACTGAAATCAGAGTTTTTGGGACAAAATTGTTGCCTTACAAGTTACCCAAACATCCTCCAATGAGGATATTTTCCTTGGATTATATCAGGCAGATCCTAAATTCTGATTTAATCAACTTCATGGCAGCTAAAAGGAAGACCCAATTCAAACTTAAAAATCAAATTGGGCCATTCATATGCAATCACAGGGATGCATAAAAGGAAGCAACAAATCAACTATTGGAATATAAATTTGAAGAGAGTTTCCCTTGGAGCTATGATCCACAAGGGATCTTGAGCAAGCTAAGGGTAAAATGCAAATTAACACCATTTATAAATGAAGCTAAACCAAAAATAGAAAAGTTTTCCAATCAGCTTGAATGGATTGAAAACACATTAATATATGTAGTAAACAAAGGTAATACTAGTCATACCTTAGAGATTGCAAATCAACTAAAGAAATCCACCAAAAGAATAAGAGAAGAGGGATCCTATGTGGCAGAGAATACAACAGAAACAAATTTCAAGATCATTTACAACAAAAGTCCAAAATTAGATACAACAGGTAAAGGAAAAGTGACAATAGATGTTGAAGAAACATATCCTCTGAATACCAACACAGGTTTGTCAGAGACAAATGCAACTACTGTAATTATCAATGAGCCAAATTAGAATGAAGAAAAACTGAATAATGAAGACACATAGTTAATGGAAAGGTAGCAAAGTATGGAAGCTTCTTCCTCACATTCAGCTGAGGAAAAAGAATTGGAAATTAAGGAGAAATATAAGTAAATAAAGTTGAAGAATCAGGAAATCAAAACTGAAATTTACTCTCAGTTCTTGAAACAAAATTCAGGTAATCAAAATATATTTCTCTCAGCATTTGATTAATCAAGTAAAAAATTGATTATGTCAGTATTACAGCCCACAGTATCGGTGCCAAAGACAATTGATGACTATAAGAAAGTTAATCTAGAAGTAGCTACATTCAAAATCCATGAATTAGATCAAATAGAATTTCATAGGAAAACCTCAGAAATGTTGTATTCCACAGTTACAACAAAAGCTATGAGTACTCATAAGCTTCAAAACACCAACTCTAATATGCAAGATCAAATGAAGATGGATAAAGCTTCATTATATGCCAAGGATCTAAGGATAAAAGCCTTAGAAGAATTAGTATTGTAGGTAGGATATGATTCTACAAACATTAAAGCAGTAGAAGCATTGGTAAAAAAGAAAAATGAGGATATAGTAGCCTTATGGAAACAGCTCAAACTCCCTCAAAGTGAGCATCCTCAGAGAAAGGAATTTTTACAGGAACAAAAGGAAAAATATGAAATGATGAGTTTAATTCTTCAATTGACAGCTCAGATTAACGAAATGGAAGCACAAATGGACCAACTTGTTCAATAAAAAGAGACATTAAAAGAACTAGTGATTCCTAAAGTCATCCCAGTTATCACTGCAGCAGTGCCTTCAACTTTAGGAGAAAAGTTGGCACCTAAAGTACCACTAGCTACTACAATGCCAGTGACTTCTTCCACTACATCAGCCACTGAATCATCTACCACAATAGTACAACCTACAGATGATGCCAGCAAGATAGTAAAAGCAATGGAAGATATGTCTTTAAGGACAAATGAAAAAAAAATATTGAATAAAATGGTTGAAATCATTAAAAATCAACTAAATTAGCTCAAGTAAATGCTAAGACACATTAAAAAAATGCCAATAGATTGAGTGAAGAGCTAAAGAAGTTGCAAAAATAATTAACTCTCAAGGATCAGAGATCATACATAAAAACTTACCTATGGAGTAATGTTATTGAAGGCGTGCATGATGTATGGCCTTCAATTCAGATAATTTTTGAGAAAAGAGAGTTAATATTGGCAGCCCAAGCAGAAATCCAAAAGACTAAAACCGATTTGGCTAATAAACCAGAACAAGCAGAAAGGCTAATCAATTTCCTTAATAGTGAGAATAGACAGGAATTGGAAGAGCTCAAAATAACAGACAGAACTGCCACTATCCTAGAAATCAGGAAAGTCACCACAAAGAGAAATTTGATGAGGCAACATGAAGAAAAATGTGAAGGTATGAATACTACCATAACTAGATTTATGGTTAAGTTCACAAATATAAGACAAAAAGGACTTCCTGATATCATGGTTATTAATGATAAATTGATGCCTCAAAATGATTATGAGAAGAAAATAAGATAATATGCCAAGGAATAGGTAAATAAGCCAACAAGTCAAGGCATCTCCACTGTAAAATTATTGCTGAAAAGTTTTGAAGATTTATTTTACCGACAGTATGAGATCAAACACCTATTTTTCATCAAGCCAACGTTTGCTAGATATACAGAAGTTGATGAGAATTTTAGGAAATCAAAAAATATTCAAATTCCTAAAAATGAGGATTGGCAAGCTCTCACAGATTTATTGTGAAGGATAGAAATTAACAGATGAAAAGAAGACAAAAAATAATTTTCAGAATGACAGTCAAAATAGATTTTATTTACAACAGTAAACAGTTCTGACTAAAGGTTAAAGAGTATCAGTTAAAGAGTATCAGTGAATAAAGATTATCTGAGAAAGAGTATCAGTCAAGGCAAGTCAGATTTCAGAAAATATCTAAAGGCCAGTAAGGAGGACACCAAGGCATCCACCTGCTTTATCCTCAAAATTGTTTCTATTTCTTATGGATAAAATAGGACAGCTTCCTGATTTGTTAAGCATCTGTCTCTATTTTTATAGTAAAGATATTATATTTTCCTAAGTTAATTCCTAGAAGTCATCTAGGATATTTTGTAAAACATTATGTATAAATACTTCATCTTTAGAAGTATTTTGTGTGGAATAAAATTTTTGGGATTGTTATAGTCATTCCTTCTTGGAATTTAAAGCTTTTATGTGTCAAAAATTCGAGTAGCAGGCTGGATCAAAGCAAATTGGCATCATACTTCAAGATCCCTATGATGAGATATTTGGAGTGAAGCATTTTCTTCACTTGTCATTGTTTCTTTTCTCTGTTATATGCATCCATTTATGTTTATGCTAAATCTAAATGTATAACTAGGAGTATGAATATAGGATATGTTAATAGCACCCTATTTTTAACTAGTTATCATTTATATGTTTGCCTCTAATTTCCAGCGTAGGGAACCCTTAATTTCTCCCTTATTCGTTTGACCTCTCCTACTACTTCCCTTTTCCGGATTTAAGGATTCTTAAGTGCCCTTTATCATGATCATACCACCTCACAAAAACAAATTTCCAAGATCTCCATGGGTTATCTATCTTTCCCTGGAGACATTTGACCTTTCTGCCCTTGATCCTTGTCCTGTTAGCTTGATTTTTACTCCATAGCCCAACAGACAAATAGATTTCCCACTATCCATCCATTCAAGTGATTTTTTCCCACCAAACCAAACAAAACCAAACCAAATCTGCACTTTCATAGCTAGCATAATATTCACAAATTAAAACAAAGTTAAATTTTAAAGAGAGAGTCCTCTCTGAACCCTAGGAAGGCTAGATCCTAGAGTTTGAAGTAGGTTTGTGGTTACCTCTAGAATTATTAGACTAAAAACCAAAATTACACAACTCAAGAAAAACAGACATTAAAAGAACCAGTGATTCCTACAATCATCCCAGTTATCACCACAACAATGCCTTCAACTTTAGGAGAAAAGTTGGCACCTAAAGAACCACTGTCTACTATAGTGCCAGTGACTTCTTCCACTACATCAGCCACTGGATCATCTACCACAGTAGCACAGCCTACAGATGATGCCAGAAAGATAGTAAAAGCAATGGAAGAGATGTCTTTGAAGACAAATGAAATAAATAGATTGACTAAAATGGTTGAAAATCTTGAAAAATCAACTAAATTAGCTCAAGTAAATGCTAAGACACATGAAAAAAATGCCAACAGATTGAGTGAAGAGCTAAAGAAGTTGCAAAAATCATTAACTCTCAAGGATCATATATCATACATAAAAAAATTACCTATGGAATAATGTTATTGAAGCCATCCATGATGTATGGCCTTCAATTCAGGTGATTTTTGAGCAAAGAGAGTTATTATTGGCAGCCCAAGCAGAAATCCAAAAGACTCAAACTAATTTGGTTGATAAACCAGAACAAACAGTAAGGCTAATCAATTTCCTTAACAACAAGAATAGACAGGAATTGGAAGAGCTCAAAGTAATAGACATAACTGCCACTATCCTAGAAATCAGGAAAGTCACCACAAAGAGAAATTTGATGAGGCAGCTTGAAGAAAAATGTGAAGGTATGAATACTACCATAACTAGATTTATGGTTAATTTCACAAATCTAAGAAAAAAAGGACTTCTTGACATCATGGTTATTAATGATAAATCGATGCATCAAAATGATTATGAAAAGAAAATAAGAGAATATGCCAAGGAGCAGGTAAATAAGCCAACAGGTCAAGGCATCCCCACAGAAAAAGTATTGTTGAAAAGTTTTGAATATTTCTTTTACCTACAGTATGAGATCAAACACCTATTTGTCATCAAGCCAAACTTTGCTAGATATGCAGAAGCTGATGAGAATTTTAGGAAATTAAAATTTATTCAAATTTCTAAAAATGATGATTGGCAAGCTCTCACAGATTTACTGTGAAGGATAAAAACAAACAGATGAAAAGAAGACAAAAAATAATTTTCAGAATGACAGTCAAAACATATTTTATTTACCACTGTAAACAATTCTGACTAAAGGTTAAAGAGTATCAGTTAAAGCGTATAAGTGAATAAAGAGTGTCCGAGAAAGAGTATCAGTCAAGGCAAGTCAGATTTCAAAAAATATCTAAAGGCCAGCAAGGAGGATACCAAGGCATCCACCTGCTTTATCCTCAAAACTGTTTCTATTTCTTATGGATAAAATAGGACAACTTGCTGATTTGTTAAACAATTGTCTCTATTTTTATTGTAAAGATATTTTCTTTTCCTAAGTTAATTCCTAGAAGTCATCTAGGATATTTTGTAAAACATTACATATAAATACTTCATCTTTAGAAGTATTTTGTGTGGAATAAAATTGTTCAGATTGTTATAGTCATTTCTTCTTGGACTTTAAAGCTTTTGTGTGTCAAAACTTCGAGTAGCAAGCTGGATCAAAGAAAATTGGCATCATACTTCAGGATCCCTGTGATGAGCTATTTGGAGTGAAGTATTTTCTTCACTTGTCATTGTTTCTTTTCTCTGTTACATGCATCCATTAATGCTTATGCTAAATCTGAATGTATAACTAGGAGTATTAATATATGATATGTTAATAGAACCATTTTTTTAACTAGTTATCATTTATATGTTTTCCTCTGATTTCCATTGTAGTGAACCCTTAATTTCCCCCTTCATTTGTTTGACCTCTCCTACTACTTCCCTTTTCTGAATTTAAAGATTCTTAATTTCCCTTTATCCTGATCATACCACCTCAAAAATACAACTTTCCAAGATCTCCATGGGTTATTTATCTTGCCCTGAAGACATTTGACCTTTTTTCCCTTGATCCTTGTCCTGTTAGCTTGATTTTGACTCCATATCCCAATGGACAAATATATTTCCCACTATCCATCCTTTGAAGTGGTTTTTTCCCACCAAATCAAACAAAACAAAACCAAATATGCACTTTCATAGCTAGCCTACTATTCAAAAATTAAAACAAAGTTAAACTTTAAAGAGAGAGCCCTCTCTGAACCCTAGGAAGGCTAGATCCTAAAGTTTGAAGTAGGCTTGTGGTTACCTCTAGAATTATTAGAATAAAAACCAAAACTACACAACTCAAGAATTACTAGAGTGATAACACACCCATTATAACTTCATTTGCCAAAGAATGATCATATTTTTTAAAAATCCATGGGACATCACCTTCTTTGAAATACCATGAATTAGAGGGACTATCGCCTACCTCTGATCTTGTACTTTCTAATCGTCTTGGCCAATGTTTCTTTTTAGTTTTTTAAGTAATAAGATCTTTCCTAACAACCAATGCGTCACTTTTTTCTGATTATATGTGCCTCCATAAAGAAGATAAAACATTTTTAAATATATGCATGGGATCTAATAAGTAGGTAATCTTAAGATGCTCCCAATATGGGAGGTTATAAGAGATAGATTTCCTTTTCATCCCAATAGGTGATTTCTCAACATAGGTGTCGAAGAATTTTGGATCATCGAACATAGGCTTCCCATTTGAATCAAACATTTCTATGAACTCCTTCTTCTTATCTCTCTCATATGCTCTAAGCCATTCAAATGGTGTCATTATTGGAGGCTTTGGGTTATATATCGCTTACCATTGAAAGTGGATGCTGCTCTTCTGTAAGGGTGTTATTTTGGGTGAAATACCCTGGAGTAGTCATACACTGGCTTTCGTAGGTCGTTGGACCATCTAGATTTTAGAGAAGGTCCACAACATTTACATCCAAAATACCCTTTTGATACAGGACCTATGAGATTATTGTACACAATTTATATGCATGGCATGTTAAATAATTTCATGAAGATCAGAACAATTACAACCAATTAAATAAATAATATGTGAAAGAATATTGTTACGTATATAAACAAATCAATAAACATGTAATTTACCAGAGAAAAATCTTAAGCTCGGATAATCATGTGTCGTGTAAGCACATATGCCACACAACGTAAAACTCCTCTCTACTGCAATGGGTCTTGATACATCATATACATTTATCCCATCCCATAATTCCTTCAATTCAACAACCAATGGTTATATCCATATTATTCACTTGTCTTCTACCAGGGACTATGAGAGCCAACATAAGATTTTCATTCATCACAGACAACCATGGGGGGATATTTTTATTGATCACTACTAGAAGCCAAACATAATAGTTGGTGTTCTGGAAGGAATATGGGTTGATGCCATCTATGGCTATGCTAAGTGGTAGACTTCATACTTCTTCCTTGAATTTTTCGGGCCATGTATCCTCTATATGCTTCATGGATATTGAATATGTTGGGATTAACATAACTCCCAACTCACTTCTTTGTGAGGCATTCCATCCCTGTAACATAGCTAATTCTTTGAAATGAAAGAGCCTTTGAATCCTTCGGATTATAGGCATGTTCCTCAATATCTTAAAAGGAGTACCATGTGATTTACCCTTCCTTTTTTATTTATCATACCTATCATGCCCACATTTCCGACATATCTCTTTGTGTGTGTTTTCTCCTCTATATAGAATACAATCATTTGGACATGCTTGATATGATATGTACTTAACACCCAACATTTTCAACAATTTATTTTCCTCTTTGCAGCTACCGGGCAAGACATTATCAATCAGAATAACCTGTAGTTGGTGATCATGGAAAATATTAAATGTACATTAATGTTGACATAATTATTAAAGTTCATAAAATTAACCATTTGTAATGTTCATTGTATGATTATATTTCAAAAAATATAAGGGAGGAATTTATGGTAACTTACCTCAAAATTTCTGAGAAACATGCATTCGACAAGCCAAACTTTGCTTTGAAGTTGTACAGTAACATCATTGTCCCCAACTGGGTAGACTTTGACTGACCGCCAAGTCCAAAGAGATGGGTGGTGGAAGAAAATTTAAGGCTTTCAATAAAGGTGTCAACGATATGAGCATCATCCCCTAGCTGATCATCGTTTTGGAATGCATCTAACAACATTGTCTCCATGGCAGTCATATCCCTTAAGTAATCATCCATATGAACCTCTATTTGATTACCTCCATTTCCAGCTTGAGAAGAACTACTATTGTTATAGTAATTCCTAATAGGTGAATTTGGATGTAGTGGGAATTGAATAGGTGGTTGATTTAACCATTCTTGGTATCGTTCCTCTCTGAATTTTTCTCTTAATTCAGCCTTCTCTCGATTTTACATTGTTGTGGGGTGCAACAGAAGATGGTAGGTAGGTCGCTTATCATCACTAGAATCCTAATAATTTCAAAAAATATATTTGAATATGATTAGTACAAAATATATGATATAAATTAGTAAGCATGTTGACAATGCATGATTAATTGGTTTGACATTGAAATAATTACATTAATATACCAAAAAATTATTATTACCATCATTGTCCCAAGATTGTGGTTAGAAGATGCAATATTGTTAATTGGCAGGGTGAAGCGGCTGTCCATTTTCATCTACCAAATGCACCTTGCGGTATGCTGCTCCTGATAAGAGCTTCCGACGTTTTGGTGTTGTTTGAATATTTTTTGCATCTGAACTCGATTATGAATCTGCACCAACCTGCAAATTTGTATACATTATATTTTTTTAAAGTTGATTGACATGGATAAAAAACATAAATTCAATTAGATAATGAAAATATAAATTAAATTTCAAGTAAATATTACGTCTCGAGATGGATAGGGAGAACTCCGCGATGGACTTTGAGAAATATTATGGAACGAGATGGATTTTGAAGAATTGTCCATTCAATATAATTATGATATTTTCTCCCCACATTTGAGCAAAATGAACAATAAATTTTGGAGTACACACCTAAAGGTAATTTCGGTGCCTTAAAAATGGACTTATTGTTATCAGTGCTAATGTACAGATAATCACACTGGTGTGTTTTAGTTATTGTGCACCGGTGTGGTGTTATTAACTGACGCACCAGAGCCGAATAGCCACAAATAGAAAAAGCACAACTATATTTTTTTACAGTGAAAAAGAAAGTGGCAAATTGAAAAATCGGTAGCAAAATATTTTCAAAAATATAATTTCATAAAACAATTCTTTAAATAGTAAAAAGTTTTCATTATTTTATTATTTTTGCAAAAACCTTCAGGAATATATTTGCACAAGACATACCTAGAGCAAGAGTGCATGAGAGCACTGTGGAGCAACGAAATACTTTTGAACAAAACTATTTAGACAATCAGAATTCCAAACCTCTGGTGATTCAAACCCTATAACATAGAATTTAAAACCCTGTGGTGATTAAATTTTATTTTCATTTTTACATTTTCTGCAGTATTTTTTATGTAGTAAGTAAAAATTTTAAATTTACTGTTCATTTTCCAAAAAAAAAAAAAAAAACATTTTACGCTAAACCCTTGATTCCTTTTGTTTCTGCCCTTGCTTCTTCTCGTTTCTGTGATTTCAGAATTAGGGCTTTTCATTTTAAAATTATAGGGTTTGTATTGGTATATATATAGGCCTATGACATCTAACCCATAGATGACTTGCATAGTCGGATCCCAATCCATGTCGGCCCTTGCGTTAATTTAAAAAAAAACATAATTTTTTTAATCGACGCGCCTTGTGTAAAATAGCACCTTGGTGTGTTGTTTTATCACAGGGCACCGCACATGTAGTGTTTGATAAAAAACTTAAAAACATATATTTTTTAACTCGCGCGCCATATGTAAAATAGGGCACCAGTGCGCTATTTCATTATAGCGCATTGCGCATGTACTTTTTGACAAAAACAATTTTTTATTTTATGTTTGTGTTAATCAGTCTCTCGTTTAAAATATAATGCATGGGGTCTCCTTGTTGATAGAGAGCACCATATGGTGGTTCCATGTTTGCGAGGTACATTTATAAGAATATGTCGCACTGCCCCCTCCACAACATCATATGCTACAAAAACTAACAATAGAGTATTTTTATTAATTTTTCTGTCTTAATCGGTGTGCTAGTTAACATATAATGCATCGGTGCTCCTTGCTATCATAGAGCATCATACGATGTTTCTACAATTTTGGCAGTGCGTTTATAAGAATAGGCCGCATCGACGTCGGTGCGTACATCATTAAAGGTGCACAAGTTTCTAATATTTTTTTACCTAAATTTTTTATAATTTATTTATAAAATATATTAATGAATGCTATGGTATATGTTTCATATTGATAAAGAAACGGCTAACAAGAGATCAACTAACAAAAATACTGATAGCACATCAAGAAAAGAAAGCAAGGAAATTTCTTTGTAAATTATTTACAAAAATTATTATTTTTGAACTATATGTAAGTTTAATAAATATGTATTGTTTATTGTATATCATGCAGAGCCACAAAATGATGAAGATCGATAAGATTATTTTTGATCTAGGAATAGAATATCGTAAAATCTTGATGGAAAAATTGCAAAAGGGTGATTCAGGCGAATGAAAAAATAATATCGATCCAATATGAGTTTCTTTTTTTAATTTTCATTAATAATATACTTAAAATTATTAGATAACATGTTTCAGACAATATATTAATTCTCATATGTTTAATTTTCTACAGGGACGAACAACTCAGAAAAGGAATGTTGTTCTAAGAAAAGAAAAAAATAGAACATGCAAATGAAAATGAATTGTCCCTGCTGCTGGAGGTTAACGAAAGGGGGGAAAACATTTACAAAACTTTTAGGGATCTAGTGGAACGAATGTATAAACGTTCTTTCCACTTACAATACAAAAATCAATCCAATGATTCCAAGAACCAAATTTTATATAAACTACAGGAAGAGTTTCCAGAGAATTGGTCAATGAGACAGTCATACTTTTAATAGCAAAAACGTACAAAAACAAAAAATAAGGAATGAAAAATTAATATTCCTTTAAATTTTTCTCTATAATTATATGTATATATTACTAGAAACCAATCATTTATAAATATCATTTTTTCTATATTTACTTTTCATATATCAATATATAAATTTAAATAGTTTATTGTCATGTTACATTTTCAGGAAGATTATGAAAATATCAAAGGATGAATGAGCTGATACCAGAAATATGCCAGTAGGAATGTCCAGAAAGGTGTACAAGGAGATGGTCAAAGAAATGGAAATAATTGCATCGCATGAGGATCCATCTCAACAACGACGTGCTTCAAATGTTGGAATCATTATTTCCGTTAGAACAAAACCCACAGGCCTTAGTCTTTGCTACAATCACCAGAGTTAGGATCCACGAGAGGTGGTTAGTACATGTCGTGAAACACACAAGGAGCATTGAACACAATTTCCGACAATCTCCCCCCCAACACGAGCCGTGTGAGTTTTGAACTTGAGAACTGTCACTCTGATACCACTTCCTGGAATCACAATTGCCATTAGACCAAAACCTGCAAGCCTTAGTCTCTGCTACAATCGCCAGATTTAGGATCCATAAGAGGCGGTTAGTCCATGTTGCGAAACACACGGGGAGCATTGAACCCAAAGTCCAACATCAAATGTAATATGTAATCATTTAATTTTTCAATTAGGTACAATAAATAAAAAATTTAGCATTAAATATTAATTTTCAAGTATTTTCTTACAGAAAAGGAAAGAAAATGTAACCCATTCAGCACATAAAAAATGATGAAAACTAAGAAAAGGGTTGATATCTAAGTTTGTGAGTAACTATTACTTCCTTATAACAACTTAACTAGATTTAATTTTTGTATAATTTAAGTTGTTTTACAACAATCATAATTGAATTTCTTCAAACAGGTGTTAACATACAAAGAAGAACCATCAGACGAATTGATTGAGATTGGGTTAAATATGGGTTGATAATATATGTTGGCATATCAGAGATTAATTGTAAAACTTGTAAGAATCTATCGATCTTGTATTACTTAGCTTCATCTATAATTAATATAACAAAAAAATATTTTATATTAAATATATGATTCATTGTGGGCTATAAAACTTGCAGGAAACAAAGTATGGAACTACACCAACAAATGAAATCTTGAAATATGGCATGAAATTTGGTTTTGAAAGAATGTGTATAGTTCATGAGTCAATTTTTGCTATGGTACGTCATTTATTTTCGATTTACATTGATGTATATTATTTAATATTTCAATTTTCATCATTCTCACTAATGTATATACACTCATTACAATTTATTTTTATGTTTGTATATGGAAGGTGAAGAAGAAGAAAAAAATCAACACCATGAACAAAACATTCATCAAAACAACCCAAGTCATGGAAGTAGCTCGAGCAGTAACAATAGTTCAAGTGAAGAATGATGATCATTATGTTTTGATATCAAAGCAAGGTGTTGTATTTTTTGAAATATTTATCTGTGAAATGAGATATTTTGTTTAATGTAATGGACATAGTGTCCCAATTGAAAGACAAAGGGATACCAATAACTGTCCCATTCTCTATGAAAAAGAGTGTCTTATTCACATATATATAATAAAATATGTTTTAATTTATTCTATCGCATTCTCCATTGTCATTGTGTGTTGTATCTCAAGAAAGAATCCCTTGGTTGTGGTAAGGAATTAGTGTTTAAGACATTTTATAAGTGTATCTCAAAATTACAATATCAAATGGCCTCTATTTAACACCTTTGGAATTTAATTACTTAATACCCTCAATAATCTGATACAATGAAACCATTCACAATGCCATAAACTCTGATATTCGAATGAAATGAAAAGAAGAACTGTAAGGGAAACTCAAAATGATATGTTGAAAACACAGAATCTACCACTTTTAAGTTTCAGAGGAAATTAATGAAGAGAGAGGAAACTAAAAATAATATGTTGTAAACACAAAATATATTACTTTAAAGTTTCATCAGGAGTTTGTGAAGAGAGAAGAGATGGAGTGAAGGAACACAAATTAAGGTTATTTAACTCTTACTCACAGATGCAATTAAGAGACCGACTGCTACATTACTTCACTTAATTCAAAGAAGAATAAACACAGAGCGAAACTAGAAATACATATCAACATAAACAGGTGTAGGAAACTTGATCTTCTTTCGTAATTTCTTAGAAAATTTAGTACCAAATTCACAGTCATCCAAAATTTCAAAACTTAGAACCTCTTTTTTTTATTTCCACCTACTTAAATACATCAAAGTAGTTGGTAACTGCTCAACTTCTTGAAACTACTCGACTACCAAAATTATTAAAATTACTTATGCAATACCAAGAAAAAAAACTGAAACTGTAAATATCATTCGTTTTGTTGAATCTAATGTTGTTGATGCGTGCCCCCGAAGTGTTGAGGTGGCCTTTCTGATTATGATGCGATAGCTTCTTAGTTTTGTAACAACACCTCAGTGCCTGACTTGACCCAGCTGTTGTGCTCTCCACAGTGCCACTATATATTCTTCAACTCGACTCTACCTATGCCTCTTTATTCATTGGTCACCCCTTCGCATTACCTTATCCCCTACATGGCTGCAACTTTATAGAAACCCCACGAACCTGTGGTGTATGGGCCCACACACGACTTGACCAATCAAAAGAAATCAAACTTTGTAACTTATTTGATATCACACATCGAAAAATATAACAAGTAGCTTAATTGGTAATCCGATGCAAAGTTGTGATGACGATGTCGCATCACAACATTGCAACTTTTACAACTTATCACAAATCATCGCTCACAAGTTTAAGACTATATCGATAATGGTTAAACTGTAATTTATGCAATGTTCGCTAATGCGTTATGCTGACACGTGTCCCTTCTCCTCATCGCATCGCAAGTTATTTTGTTTAACTTGTGAAGTTAACTCGTAAACTTAATAATTGCTGATGTGCGAAACCACCCTGTTTGCAATTTTACCTCCACTATTGATTTGCGCCCAGATCCAATGGTCCCGCTGTACTCTCTAAAACCACCATCTACCATTTGTATCACATCACAATAAAAAAAACTTACCAATTGAACTCTCTTCTTGACACATGTCCACTTCGCAACTTTTCAAACTTAACTTTGCGATGCAACCTTGACCATCCATCTCTCACTTTAATTCTGCGATTTAATCCTCGTTGTCCGATCACCTCCTTTGGAAATATTCTAAATGTTTTTTGCCTTAACCAATTTCTCTATTTCTTCAGCTGTCGTCGCTCTATATCTCCATCTTCTCCATGCTACTCCCTGCGGTAGTTCATTCAATGAACTCATGCAACTCCGTATTTCTCTACGGTGTTAAAACCCTCCTGAGTTTTATTATGGTGATCCAATCCTTCAACCAACCTTCACATCTGATCTCGAAATGCTAATGTACTAGCATATAAATCAAAATTCTTCTTCGACATACAAAATTTTACATTTTCTAACATATATGCTTTTTTGGTGTTTCGAAAAATATTTCAAAGGTAAATGCAAATGAGCCACAACATCTAGCTCCACCTAGGGATAGTGATTTTTTCCACGGAAGCGCTAAGGACCGCATATTAATGCCTTATCCATTAGGCATGGAGTCAAATATTTCTTGGTGACATATGAACAATAAGAAATCTGGTATTTACAATGGTGGAATGTTGACTTTTAATGATGGAAATAATGCTTTAGATACTGCCCATTTATAGGCAGTTGTACTGACTCTGCATCCATATCTTCCAAAATGAATGTGTTATTTGACCTTGGCTCAGAGATTCTGTATGGACCATACCAGAGAGGGTCAAATTTACCATGCTTCCCATTTTCTTCTCATCTAGTGTCCCATCTCAGTATGAAATATCCTGCTTGAAAGAGAACTTCTTTTGATTTTTTGTCAAATATAGAATTCATATTGTCCTGATAAATAATAAATTTATCCCTGACTTTGTTTCTATTTTCACTTGATTCAATTATTTTGTTCAATCTTCTTACCAGAGCATTAGGTTCTTCCTGAGCTTCTTGAAGGAAATAAATCACTGGTTTGGCCTGCTACGTAGGAAATAGTGCTTGAGTTCCATAAAATAGTTCATAGGGAGACTTTCCAGTAGATCTCCTCGTAGTGACTTGAACTACCTAGAGGGAAAACTTCAACTTCATATCCCAATCCTTCTTATTCTCGGTGATCGTCTTCTTCAAGATTATGACCAGTGTCATTGGAAGACTTTGCCAATTCGTTCCCTTGGGGATGATATGCTATGGAACATGATAACATTACATTATGTGTTTGGAAGAAATTAATGAAACAAGCAGAGTTGAATACATGAGCATTATCTGTCACAATTTTAACTGGACATCTGAATTTGCTGAAAATGTTTTCCTCCAGAAACTTCATCACTACTTGGTCATTCACCTTCTTAGTCGGTATTTCTTCAACCCATTTTGTAAAATAATCAATGGCAGTTAGAATCCACTTGATGGTGGATTGATCTCTCCAATAAAATCCAATCTCCATTTCCTGAAAGGTTCTTCAATAAATACTGGGATGAGAGGTAATGGAGCAACTTTTTTCTTTTCAGCAAACAACTGACACTTTTGACAACTTCTAAGTAGTCTATAAACATCTGCAAATAGGGTTGGCCAATAGAAGCCCGACTTGATAATTTTATGAGCAGTGACCTTCTAGCTATAATTTCCTCCACACGAACTTTCATGATATTGTTTGGTGACTTCAATAGATTCTCCTTCAGTCAAACATAACAGCAAAATACCAGCAGGATCTTTCTAGTATAGCTTTTCTTCTACTATAACATATAGCTGAGACTTAAGCTTAAGAGTTTTGTATTTTGTTCGATTTAGTGAAGTTGGACAAGAAAAGAAACACAGGTAATGCACAATATATTTATACTAATGAGAGCACAAAAAATTGTATTGAATATCTGATTTGGACTTGCTTTGACCTTCTTCATTAATAACTCCAT
Source organism: Pinus albicaulis (assembly GCA_034641835.2). Classification (NCBI taxonomy): domain Eukaryota; kingdom Viridiplantae; phylum Streptophyta; class Pinopsida; order Pinales; family Pinaceae; genus Pinus; species Pinus albicaulis. The sequence goes on along the minus strand of CM076580.1, from coordinate 858,446,610 downwards.
CCACTGGTGCCAACAAATTAATTCCCAAGGCTTGAAAATTTGTCTCTGTCAATAACTTTGCTAACCCTTGTCCCTTGACCAACTTGGTGGGTTTGATGTCCAAATAATACTCTTGGATTTTTACTATCCACTTCCCCCTTTTTCCTTCAACATCACTTTGGACCAGGATGTCTTTCATAGCATAATTAGAAACATGGGCTATTATTCGGGACTATAACACATAAGTCCTGAAGGCTTTCAGTGCTTTGACCAAAGCATATACTTGTTTCTCCAAAATATTGTATTTGAGCTCAGCATCTCTGAGAACTTTGTTGAAAAATGCAACTGGATGCTCTTTACTATCTTCATTTTTCTGCAACAACACAAAAACAATAGTAGTGGGGGATGCAAATGAGAATACTTGAAAGGCCTTTTGATAGTCTGGACTAATCAAAACTGGAGCTTCCTGGAGTACTTCTTTTATTCTAGTAAATGCTTCTCTTTGTCCCTTATCCCATTTCACTTCTGCATTTTTCTTCAACATATATGTTATACTTCTCACAATCTCAACATAATTGGGCACAAATCTCCTCAAAAAGTTTATTTTTCCGAGGAATATTTGGATAAATTTCTTACCTCTAGGTACAGGAATCATCTGAATGGCTTCAACCGTTGCTGAGTCAATCTTTACTCCTTGTTTAGAAACTATGTGACCCAATAATTTGCCTTCTTCTAAGGAAAACAAATATTTCTTGGGGTTTAATGACAGATCAAACTTTCTACACTTTTGAAAAGTTTTTTGAAAATGCTCCAATTGTTCATCATCTAATCCTAAGAAAATAGTTACATCATATAGATATATAACTGAAAACCTATCACCAACGAAGGCTATGTCCATGGCCCTCTGAAATGTTGCACCTGAGTTCATAAGGCCACATGGCATCCTTGCATACATGAAGGTTCCCGAGGGCATCGTGAAAACAATCTTCTTCTGATCTTATTTTTCTACTGCTACCTGATTATGCCCAGAAAACCCATCAACCATAGACAACCTGTGAGCTCCTGTCACCTTTTGTAAGACATAATCCATTTTCGGAAAAGGATAAATTATATTTTAGAGATGCTCAGTTCAAATTCCTAAAGTCTACACACGATATTATTTCTCCATTCTTCTTTCTTACAGTGATTAGATTAGAGACCCGGTCTGAATATCTGAGAGGGACTATAATTTTTGCCTACAAAAATTTCTTCACTTCTTTTTTGATTGGAGCTAGCAATAATGGATTGATCTGTCTGAGCTTCTATCTATGTGGTTTGATTCCTTCTTTCAATGGAATCTTATGCTAAATTGTGATTTTATCATATGTTTTCAGGTCTTCATATGAGTAGGAAAACACATCCATATATTTCTTAAAAAGAGAAATGTATCTTTCTTTGTAGTTTTTGGGAGGACCTTTGAACAATTTCACTATTTTGGGTTCCTTTTGAGTTCCCAAATTACAATCTTCCATCTCTTCTTCTAGATTTTTTTTCTTTGAATCAACAACAACATCGTTAGAATCAAATAATCTTTCAAGGGGAACCAACCCTTTAGGGAGAACATTATCTTTCAATTTGATAATCTTTTGTTCACCTATTGATTGCTTAAGGTTTCTTATTTATGATTTTTTCTCTGTTTTTTCTTCCTCTTCGTCTATCTCAACATCTTCAAAGTTTCCAATCATGGTCAGGAACTGATTTATCTATTCATCATCCTCAAACACCTGGCAATGTTTCACATATTCAGGGATACAATTTCTATGTCTAATTTCAATTTCATACCTTAGCCTTCGAGTTATTGGAGGTTTGAAGGTGGCGGTTGCAACTGCTAAAGAATCTACTAATCTTTTCTCCTCTCTCGGAATAAACTGAAGGTTGAAGGCTTCGAAATAGTTTTCTATCAGATCCCAAACTTCATTCCTATATGATCTTAACCTCGGATGCTTGGTTTGACAATGATTTTTAATCTGCCTTATTATCAATTCAGAGTAACCAAAAATTGAAATACATTGAACTCCCATCTATTTAGCAACTTGAAGGCTTCAGATTAATCAAACTCTAGTTTAAGACAGAAAGGCACGAGGTTACCTTTTGGTGATATCAGCAAGAATATAGCACCTACGCCTTCCTTGGAGTAGGCCCCATAAAAGTAGCATTTCCAAATATTCCTTGAGTGCAGCTCATTATTTACAACTGCGAAAGAGAGCTACTTCCCTGTGTCTTCAGAAAATTCTGCATCTTCATGCAACATTAAACAAGATAGATATTCTGTTTTTTGACTATAAATGGGGGAATTTCCTGCATCTTTCTTGGAGTTGGTCTTCAAAAACCTTGTTTCCCTATACAATATCCTTTCTTCCCCATTAAAAACCAGAATAATAGCATAAGTGAAATCTAATGTTAGAACACCTCCCAACTTTACTCCCCAAGATCTTGACAGGAGCATTCCAAACCTCGCTGGAATGTCAGCGACCACTACATCCATTACTATACTCTTTGATGGGATTTGCGCCAACGAAACTGCTACATATTTAATTAACGCAAAACATTTCACCCTTTTGGAATCAAATGCATACATATCCCTATAAGATTTGGTAATATGAAAGTTTAGTTCCTTTATAAAAAATAATGGCATGAGATTATGGGATGCTTCTGAGTCCATCATGCAATTATTGTAGAGTAAAATCATGCAGTAATAGAGAAATATAGAAGGGTGGGACAAAAGGATCTACTTCTTATAGATGAGGACCAAAGGTGACCACTGCTTTTCTTCTTGTAAGTTCACTGTGTCACTTATATCTTCCATTTGTGTGAGATTAATAAATTCTAAAATTTCTTTCTTGTAAGATGGTATTTTAGCTAATTCTAGAAGAGGTACCAGAATTTTAACCTTCTCCAACACTTTTTCCAAACAAAAAGCATGAGTTTGCTTAACATTCTTTTCAGGTTCTTCTTCACTCTTTCAAGAATTAACCGCTTTTTCGGGTACAAGAACGAGTCTCTCCAAAATATTAGTGTCAACTGATTAGTTCTAGGAAGATTAACCCTCTCACACATTTGTTCTATTAAGTGAAATTTACAAGTTGTTTCCCATTACTGGCATGTTTCGGAGGGTTCTTTTGTTGTGAAGTCGCCATTGGAGGAGGAATGGAACCTTGTTGTTCACCTTCATTATCCTGCACTCTAAATCTCTTTCTAGACCTTAAATCATACTTTTTATGTAACTCATCTTGCATGAAATTTGTGAAGTTCCTACAGTATTCATCCATTTCATCTTAATCAAAAGATACTTTGGCCTCAGCATATTCTCCCTCACAATATTCCTCTTCGTTCTCTTCTATTGTATACATAGTAGATACCTGATCCTTGGACTCCCTTTTGTCATCTTCTGCTGGCTCTTTGGGTGGTTCTTCTATATACAATGATTTTTGAACTTGGCATTGATCTCTTCTTTCCCTGTGAAAAATCTGTAGGGGATGTCTTCTGAATTGAGGGTTGAACCCACCTCGATTTTTTTTGGACTTTTCTTTGGGAGTTTTTATTTTCCAACTCCATCTTATCTACCTTAAATGTCAAATTTTTATCACCTTTTTCATATCTTCAATTCTTATATCTTGTGATGATTTTTATTTTTCTTTCCCCTTCTCTGAGACTGTCTATTTCCCTTTCACCTTTCCGGCTGCATTCATATTAGCTTCAATCTCTAAAACATATATCTATATCTACTCAGGAGTAGGGGCTCTTCTCTCTCTCAATGTAAAGGTAAAATCAGCTTCAAAAAGCCCAACAAAAAATACCTTTTCTCTTACAAGGCCGACTTATAGAAAAATTATCAGGATAAATTTGTTGAATATTTTTACAAACTCGGAAATTTTTTCAGTAGGCTTTCTTTTAATTTCACTAAAATCTGTCAATGAGTAACCATGATCCCTTTTTTCACCCCATCTCTGGGTGAATCCATTTTCCAGTTCTTCCCATGTATTAATAGAATCATCTGGAAATCCCTTAAACCAATTCCTAGCCTCTCCATCTAGAGATTGAACAAAGAGCCTCATTACAACATCAAGATGTTCTATATTGAAATTTTCAGGAAAAGTACAAAACATAGGCAAGCGTTGTTCTGCAGTTATTTCATCTTCTCCAATAAAATGTGGGAGTAATTTAAGATACACTTGAGGCATTGCATTCTTTGGTTGGGGAAGGTTAAGTGGAGCGCATATGTTCAACAAAAAGGCTCGTGCTACCATGTTTGCACCTTGATTGATTGTTCCTTGGTTAGATGCAGTCGACAGAGCCACTGTGAAAATGAGTGAAGGTGGAGGCAAAACTGATATGGGAATAGGATGATGGAAAATAGTAGAGGGACCAATAACTAGAGTTTGTTGAGCTTGAGTAAATGTAAAAGAAACAGACTCAAAGGAGTGTTATTCCACCTTAGGTTCTTGAAAATAAAGTGGTGTGAAAGGTGAATATTTTTCAAAGGAAGGAAGTATTTCAGAAATATCTTCAAACAAAGGGTTACTAGAACTACTGCTAGGAGCATACAATGTAGGATCAAGTGTTGAAGGAGTTTCAGGTTTCTAAGCACTTTTAGAAACCAATCTTTCTGGATCTGGAAAAGTGGGGACTATCTACTGTGAGGTATCTGACCTCGTGTGAGGCCTTTTGAAAGTTATAATTTTGAAAATAAGAAACACAGGCCAATATTTCCTCCTCACTGAACAATAAGAGGAAATAATGTGAAAAACACAGGGAAAAATGAACTTCATTTCTTCGTCCCCGAAAATGGTGCCAGAAAATGTTGCATATTAAGAAACAATCCCTTGGATGTGGTAAGGAATCAGTGCTTAAGACATTTTACAAGTGTATGTCAAAATTACAATATCAAATGGCCTCTGTTTAACACCTTTGGAATTTAATTACTTAATACCCTCAATAATTTGATATAATGAAAGTCTTCACAATGCCATCAACTGCTGATATTTGAATGAAATGAAAAGAAGAACTCTAAGGGAAACTAAAAATGATATGCTGAAAACATAGAATCTACCACTTTTAAGTTTCAGAGGAAATTCATAGAGAGAGAGGAAACTCGAAATAATATGTTGTAAACACAAAATCTATTACTTTAAATTTTCATCAGGAGTTTTTGAACAGAGAAGAGATGGAGTGAAGGAGTGGAAATTAAGGTTATTTAACTCTTACTCACATATGTAATTAAGAGATTGACTACTACATTACTTCACTTCATTCAAAGAAGAATAAACGAAGAGCGAAACTGGAAAGACATATCAACATCAATAGGTGTAGGAAACTTGATCTTATTTCATTAATTTCTTAGAAAATTCAGTACCAAATTCACAGTCATCCAGAGGTTCAAAACTCAGAACCTCTTTTGTTTATTTCCACCTACTTAAATACATCAAAGTAATTCGTAACTGCTCAACTTCTTGAAACTACTCAACTACCAAAAATGTTAAAATTACTTATGAGATCATACCAAGAAAACAAACTAAACTGAAAATATCATTCATTTGCTAAATCTGATGTTGCTGATGCAGCCCCCTGAAGTGTTGAGGTGTCCTTTCTAATTATGATGCAATAGCTGTTCAGTTTTGTAACAACACCTTAGTGACCGACTTGACCCAGCTGTCATGCTTCCCACAGTGCCACTATAGAGTCTTCTGCCGGACTCACCCTATGCCTCTTTATTAATTGTTCGCCCCTTCACATTACCTTACCACATACACGGCTGAAACTTTATAAAAACCCCACGGACCTGTGGTTTATAGGCCCACACACAACCTGGCCAATCAGAAACAATCACACTTCACAACTTATTCGATATCTCATGTCAGAGACTACAACAAATAGCTTAAATGGTAAACAATAATAATGTTGATGCGAAGTTGTGATAACGATGTCGCATCACAACATCACAACTTTTACAACTTATTGAAAATCGTCGCCTGCAAGTTTAAGATTATACCGATAATGGTTAAACCATAATTTATGTGATGTGCGATGTGCGCTAATGAGTTATGCCGACACATGGCCCTTCTCCTCATCACATGGCAAGTTATTTTGTTTAACTTGTGAAGTCCTTAACCCGTAAACTTAATAATTGTTGATGTGCGAAACTGCTTTGTTTGTGATTTAACCTCCACCATTGATTTGCGCCCATATCCAACGGTCATGTTGTACTATCTCACACCACCATCTCCCATTTTTATTGCATCGCAATAAAAACAACTTACCATGCGATGTTTAAACAATAAACTCTAAAATCGCCAATGTGCGATATGCGATTGAACTCTTCGCCTGACACATGTCCACTTCACAACTTTTCAAACTTAACTTTGCGATGCAACCTGGTCCGTCCATATCTCAATTTAATTATATGATTTAATCCTCGTTTTCTGATCATCTACTTTGGAAATCTTCTAAAGGTTTTCTGCCTTAACTGATTTCTCTGTTTCTTTGGTTGTCGCCGCTCTACAACTCCATCTTCTCCATGCTACTCCCTGCAGTAGTTCATTTAATGAACTCATGCGACTCCATATTTCTCCACGGTGTTAAAACCCTCCTGATCTTTATTCTGGTTATCTAATCCTTTGACCTACCTTTACATCTCATCACGAAATTTTAATGTACCAATATATAAATAAAAATTCTTCTTCAACATACAAACTTTTACATTTTCTAACATATACTCTTTTTTGGTGTTTTGAAAAATATTTCAAAGGTAAATGCAAATGAGCCACAATACTGTGAAATGTAACACCACTAATTAAATATATGGATGATTAAATATTATAATGAAGTGATGTGAAATCTGATGATATGATATAACAAATTAATCCAAACATCACATTCAAATGCACTACTAAAAATATAATTGATATGCATATTGTTATGAGATATGTGTCGGCTTTTGATAAATAATGAATTTAAAAAAAATCACAATAATTATGATATGATATAACAAATTAATCCAAACATCACATTCAAATGCAGTAATAAAAATTTAATTTACATGAATACTATTATATGATATGTGTCGAATTTTGATGAATAATGAATTTTAAAAAATCACAATAATTGCATTGTCACAGGTTGATGTTTCTAAAAAATACAAAATGAACATCGATGTGTGTCAGTTACTGTGCATCGATGCATTTTTATTCTAATGCACACCGATGTGTTTCTATGACATATGGGCACCGCAAAAATACCAATACCAATTATAACTCTCGTTGCGTTTGTGCGATACTGTGCAATAGTGCATTTATGTGACACCACTCACCAGTGTGTTTCTACGACCTATGGGCACCGCACAAATACCAATACAAATTATAACAATTGATGTGTTTGTGTGATACTACGTGCTGGTAAATTTGTATAATACTCTGTATTGGTGCGTTGGTATGACCTATGGGCACCGCACAAATCCCAATACCAATTAGAACAATTGATGTGTTTGTGTGATACTACACTCCGATGCGTTTGTATAATACTACACACTGGTGCGTTGATACGAACTATGGGAACCGTACAAATCGCAATACTAATTAGAACAACCCATTGCATTGTATCACCTATAGTGCGTCCAGTGTGGGAAAATGTCTGGCTGACAGGTACTGGGACGGTGCTCAATGCCTTGGGGTGTCCTTTATTTGTTTTCCATCTCGATGCTTGGTAGGTTTACAGTACCGGTGCATCAACTCTAAAACACATCGGTGCGTTGACACCTGATTAGCGCATAGATGAGAAAAACATCCGTAATAACCTCCGACAACCCAAATTTTTTTAGTTGTGTTGAAATTCCTTTAGAAGCTCGGCCAAAACCTCCGTTACCAAAAACAGATTTTGTAGCAAATGTTTTTTTGAAAATTTTGGCTAATTTTATAACACTAAAAACCTCCATTATAACCTTCACTAGAGGGTCTTTTCCTTGTAGTGGCAATCTATATATAAAGGCTAATGAAGGAAAACTATTAATTGTAGTAGTATATGCAGATGACATCATGTTGGGAAGCAACAAGAATGATTTAGTAAAAGGATTTGTTGAAGAGATGAAGTTAGAATGTGAGATGTCAATGATTGGATAGCTTACCTTCTACCAAGGACATCAAAATCTACATAAGAATAAAGGAATATTCATTTCAAAAGAAAAATACTTAAGAGATATGTTAAAAAGACTCCATATGGAAGACTATAAACCTGTGTCGACTCCCATGACTACTGGATGCAAGTTATGTGCAGATGATGGATCTGCAGATGTAGATAAAAGACTTTATAGATCTATGATAGGAAGTCTTCTATACCTAACAACCTCTAGAACAAACATTATGTTGGTAGTAGGACTTATGGAAATATATCAATCAACACCAAAACAAAATCACTTGCTCACAATCAAGAGGATATTTAGATACCTGCAAGGAACTGAAAATTATGGTCTATGGTATCTGAAAGGCAAAGATGTCACATTGATAGCATATATAGATGCAGATTGGGATAGCTATGTGGATGACAGGAAAAGAAAAAGTGGAGGTGAATTCTATTTGGGATAAAGTCTGGTGGCATGGTTAAGAAAGAAGCAAACATCTGTCTCTCTATCTACAACATAAGTGGAATACATAGCAGCAGCAACTTGTTGTACACAAGTGATGTGGATGAAACAAACTCTTCAAGGCATGAAGGTAAGCATCACTAAACCTGTTTCTATCAAATGTGGCAATACAAGTGCAATAAGAATATCAAAAAATTTCATGCTTCATTCGAAAACCAAGCACATCCCAATAAAGTACCACTTCCTCAGAGAAGAAGTAACATAGAAAATAGTAAAGATGGAATACGTCCCAACAAAGGAACAAACAACAGACATATTTCAAAAACCTTTTGATTAAGAACCATTCGAATATATAAGAGACAAAATAGGGATAGTTTTTGCAGATGATACTCCCTGATATGATCAGAAAAAAAGGATGAAAATAAATAAATAAATAAATTCAGTAGTCTAGCACATCTCAGCACTATACATTCAAATGCAATGAATCCGAAAGTGTTCTCCCTACATTAATTATACATCAAATGGAGTAGAAGTCCCAGCCAGGTATGTGGACAAAACTCAAGCAATGCAAAGATAGAAAGTACACCAAAGATTTGTAACCCCTTGCCATTTATGTCAAAGGGGGAGGAAATGTAACCAGAGGAGGGAAGATTCTCTCAGAGTGAAAGGAGGAGGATGTGTTGCCATCAATGCCAAAGGGGGAGACTGTTGGAAATATTGTCATTGATGGTAAAGGAGCATAAAGGAGCAACAAAAAAATTATCATTGAGGACAAAGGAGCATATCAGGAAAAGATGGAGTATAAATGAGAAATAAGGAAAATAAGGAAAAATTATAGTGGAGGAGAAGAAAAGAGGCAAAGGAGCAGCATTAGAATAATTATCTAAGGCAAAGGAGCACAAAGGAGCAACAAAGAGGCATGGAGCAGCTTTAGAATTATTACTGAAGGAAAAAGCGGTAGCAAAGAAGAAAGTGTGTAGTGCAGGGTCAAGTTGGGCTATTTGTCTTCATAACTGCAAGCAAAAGAAAATGGTGAACAACTCTGGGTCAAGTTGGGTGTTCTACGTGCAGAATAGTGCACTACAATGAACAAATCTAGGTCAAGTTGGGTTAAGTAATAAATGAGCTCAGGGTCGAATCATGAATGCGTGCAACAAAGAAGGAAAGTAATGAATGCGTGCATCAAAGAAGGGTAGTTTTGAATGAGCGGGTCAAGTCATGCTTATGTACGTTCAAAACAGTTCAAGATTCGAGCCATTTTATAAGTTCAGAATAGTGCAGGTCAGGGTCAATTCATGTTCAGAATAATGTTGGAGGATCACATATCCAATTAGAGCAGGAGGAATATCACAGAAACACAGAAGTCATAGAAAATGCGAAGTGTGATATGATGTCATGGCATGATGATGTGGAAGCTGAAGTGGCAAGTGACGTGGTTGTTGACATGGACCTGACTGCAAAAATCATAAACATATATTGATGACGCGGAAGGTGACGTGATAGATGACGTGACAGTGATGTGGCACCCACGATAGGACCCGAATCCTTTATCCCAAATCACATATCGTAGCTCGCAAATCTCAAAAGGGATAACACTCTTGAACCAGGTTGAAATGCTAAAATGAAAAGTGCAATAAAGATCATGGATGCTATACGCTTCAAAGCCAAAGACTAAAAGATTTAAAGTCTGGCGTGGGACCCAATCTGATATCGCAAATCACGATGGTCAGAAGGAATAGTGCACAGGAACAACGCTAAAATGCGAAATGCGATAAGAGAACCCGATGGAATGTAGTTTCAAAGAAAAATTCTAAATGATTTCAAATCTGGATGTATAATGTTTCCCTTTCAGAAATCGCATCAGAGAATGGAAGTGAAATATAGAACCAAATAACAAAAGAAATGTTGAAATGTGACATGCGAGATGGGCCCGGACGCGATACCTTTCAAAAGTAAAAGCTAATATATTTCAAATCCAGGTGTATATGAAAATCCTTTAAGAAATCACATCAGGTTTTGGAAGAGAAATATATGAATGAAGAAAAAGAGAAATAGCTGAAACGTTGAAATACGATAAAGGATGTCGGATGCGATTGTATTTATAGTTTCATTGTAATATATTTTAGGTCCGCGTCTTATGACGGTTTATAAATAAAAGTCTGAATGCGGGCAGTAGACTCAGGGAAGTGACCGAACATAGAGCAAAAGGTAGAGAAAAGATGAACGTTGCGGTAATGACATCTGGGGCAGAGTCGAGTGTTGAGACAAGGAGAAGTTTGAACGATGCGGGCAAGAGAAGGAAGGAAGATGGGCAGAGTCGGGAAAAAGGAGCATATGGTGGCACTATTAGAAACACAACAACTGGGTCGAGTCAGGAAAAAATCCGTTTATGCAAAATTGTTAGAATATAATGACAGAAAAGGAAAATACATGACAACAATCACAAAAGACAAATGCACAATGAGCCAAGAACTCAAAGTGCTGAGTGAAATATTGTTGTAACTGTAAATGTAAATTCATTGATTATTTTATATTGTTTGTGATGCAAAGGCAAGTCTCCATAGGCATAAGCAAAACTCCAATAAGTGTTGAAATTGTTATTTCTATATTTTTGTTGATGTAATAACTTGAACTGAAGTGTGAGGAATTGAATGGGTGGAAGGCATAGAGTCAGGCCTGTTCACTTCGTATTCCATGTAGAATGAAAACAATCAAGAGTTATCTATATAAAAGATGTAATATCAGTGTGCATGGTGATGTTAGAGAGCTGCAAAATGGAAGAGAGATGAAGAATGTAAGAGAGCTGTAGAATGGGAGAGAGCTGGAGAATGTGAGAGAGCTGATAGAGATGCTATGCACATCTCGAGCTTATATGAAGCAGATTTGAAGGCAGAGAGGGAAGAAGTGAAGGTGGAGGAAAACAGAGTTAATATCTAGGTAAATCAGCATTTTATTTTCATGTTGAGTGAGGGGATTGTAGTCTCCTTTAAAGTTCTAGCTTGATAAATTTCCAGTTGGAGCTGGGTGAGGTAGGAGCCTCCTGTGCGTTGTAGCCTCCATAAAATACATGGGAGTTGGTGCTTCCCCTTCAATTTGTAGCTTGATAGATGTCCAATTGGAGTTGGTTGAGGTTCGAGCCTCTTCTGGGTTGTAGCCTGTAGAAAATACATGGGAGTTGGTGCTTCCATTTCAATTTGTAGCTTGATAAATGTCCAGTTGGAGCTGGTTGAGGTAGAAGCCTTCTGTGGGTTGTAGCCTGTAGAAAATATGTCGGAGTTAGATCCTCCTTGCAAGATTTAGATTGCTTAAATTGAGGCAGGAGCCTCCTGTAGGTTGGAACCTACATAAAATCAATTGTGAGAGGGAGTAGGAGCTTGCCTTTGAATCACAACGACAATAAGATGTGGTTTTCTCCCTTATGGGTTTCCACTTATATCTAGTGTCCATGTGCATGATTATTATGTGTTGATGTGATGTGTTGATATTTTTATTACTTGTTGTTCACATATTCAGTCTATTGATCATTCTTTATTAAGTTGCTTATGAAATGACTTGTCAGTGAGTTTAATGAAAAGAATTTTAGTATGCATGAATGGACTAAACTGATTGACCCCCCACTTTTAGTTTAGTAAAGGGTTCATCAACCTGTTTATTTATTCCATGCTTTTTCTTGCAATAAGCATATCATCAACATAAAACACCAAGATAATGAATATACCATTTAAACTTTTGAAGTATACACAATGATCATACTCACTTCTGATAAAATTATGGCTGACCATGAAAGAGTCAAAATTCTTGTACCATTGTGTGGGCGACTGCCTCAGGCCATACAATGATTTCCTAAGCTTGCAAACTAATATTCTGTTGCGACCTTGTACAAAACCTTATGGCTAATCCATATATATCTCTTCATACAAATCACCATGAAGAAAGGTTGTTTTAACATCTAACTATTCTAACTCAAGATCAAGTAATGTAGTTAGTGCTAACACAGTACGAATAGAACCAAGTTTAACGACTGGTGAAAAAATCTCATGAAAATCAATACCTTTAGCCTTAGAATACCCTTTTGCAACCAGCCTCACCTTATACCTATCAATACTTCCATAAAATTTTCTCTTCAACTTGAAGACCCATTTGCACCAACAACACTTCTCCATTCAGGAAGTTCTACAAGATCCCAAGTATTGTTTTTGGCTAAAGAATCCATTTCTTCTTCCATATCCTTTTTCCATTTCTTGCTATTTGCATCATCCACTACTTCCTGATAACAAGAAGGTTCCCCATCTTCAGTAATGAATGCAAAAGATGAAGCAGAATCTTCATACCTTTTGGGTGTTCTTCTTTCCCATGTATACCTTCTTAGAGTGACTGGTTGTTGAATTTTTTGTAGAATTTTTCCAATTTCCTTTACTTCTTCACCTTTTTCATCAGAAGTCTCTCCTTCCTTTGAACTTTCTTGAAAAGGTTTAGTCTCCAATGGAATTTTCTGATTTGGAAATACCTGTCCCTATTCAATTTTTCCAACATCTGATTTTAGAAGAGAATATTCATCAAATGTTACATCTCTACTAATGACTATATTCCATGAATAAGGATCCTGCAACCTATATCCTTTCACTGCATAATCATACCCAACAAAGACATAACATTTTTATTTAGGATCTAACTTTGAATGATGATTTCTTGTAATAAGAGCATAGGCATGACAACCAAAAAACTTGAAATGCGAATAATCACAAGACTGACCTGACCAAACTTCTTTAGGAATTTTACAGTTTATGGCAACCGAAGGTGATCTGTTAAATAAATAACAAGCAGTAGATACTACCTCTACCTACAACTCCTTTGGTAGGTTAGCATTGCTGATTATGCTTCTGGCTCTTTCCATAAGAGTCTGATTCATACATTCAACAACGTCATTTTTCTAAGGAGTATAAACAACAGTTTTATGTTTAATAATCCCTTCGTCCTTATATAATTGTTCAAATTATAAAGAAGTAAATTCACTGCCATTGTCAGTTCTTAAACATTTAATTGATTTTCCTACTTTTTTTTCCACCATAGCTTTAAATTGTTTAAAAGCATTAAATACATCAGCTTTCTTTTTCAACATATAGACCCAAAATGTCTGAGAGAAATCATCAATAAATGTTAAGAAATATAATACACCTCCATAAGAAACAGTAGGAGATGGTCCCTACAGATCAACATCAATGTAGTATAAAATTTGTTTACTATTATGATTACCAATTTTGAACCTTTGTTTACACTATTTTCCATACACACTGTTTACAAAAATCCAACTTCAAGGATTTAAAATCAGGAAGCAAGTTGCAGTTCATCAGTACCTGAAGACCTTTCTCGCTCATGTGACCCAACCATTGATGCTATAGACGAGAACCTTCTTCTGCTTTTTCAGATAAAATGACTGCTTCACTAACTTGAGTGCTTCCTTTGAGTCTGTAAAGATTCCGACCTTTTCAGCCTTCATAAAAACCAAGGTTCCTTTTGAGAATTTCAACACTCCATTCTAACCTGTAAAATTATACCCATTCGAATCCAAAACTCCTAAAGAAATCAAGTTTTTCTTTATTTCAACTACATGCCTAACATTAGATAATGTTTTAACTGTATCATCATACATTTTAATTTTTACATTTCCCATCCCAACAGTCTGACAAGATGAATTATTTCCCATAAACACAGAACTACCATTTACAGATTCATATGAAGTGAACCAACTTCTGTGTAGACTTATGTGATGAGAAGCACCAGATTTTAATAGCCAATTTTCAACATATTGAGAGAAATTACAAACAAGTAGAGCTTCAACAGTTAAAACTTCATCAATAATACCTAAATCAACCTGCTTTGATTCCTTATTCTAGTTTTTGGACTCCTTCCATTTCCAACCGTCTTTCTTGAGGTGTCCAATTTTATTGCAGTCCCAACACTTGGCTTTACAGTTCTTGTCACCCTTTGATTTTGATCTGGAGGAACCCCTTGCTTTCTCCGCTCTTTCCTTTGACCGACCACTGGCTACCATGGCTTCCGTTATAGATGTTTAAATACTGGATTTCCTTCATACTTCTTCAGATAATAGAGCACCCAAAACTGATTCAAATTTCAATGAATCAACAATACTAAAACTGATTGAAGTTACGGACTGGTCCCATGACTGGGGCAGAGAACACAACAAGGTTATAACCTTGTCTTCTTCCTGAATTTTAACTTCCATATCTGACAAATAACAAATAAGTGGATTAAAAACATTTAAATGTTCTGCAACTTTTGTACCCTCGTTCATCCGTAGACTGTACAATTGTATTTTCAAATAAATTATATTGGTTAATGATTTTTTCATATACAAAGTTTCCAGTTTTTCCCACAAACCTGCAGTTGTACTCCAATGATATTAAAGAGAACTTCATCTGCCATGCATAACCTAATGGTACTAAGATCTCGGGCATCCAAGTCCTCCCAGTCAAAATTTTTCATGCTTGCAGGTTTTTTCTTCACCCCGTCTAATCCTTTGTGCAACCCTTGTCGCACCAGCAAGTCCCTGAATTTTAGTTTCCACATTGTGAAATTGTTCTTCCCAATGAACATCTCCACTTTGAACTTTGAATTCATCATTTTTGCCATTTCTTCCTACAAATCTTCCTATTTTCCCCTTCTTTCTTAAATTTCCAACTATAGTTAAAAAAAAAAAAATTATTTGTTCAGCTACGGTTTCAAAAATATTGTTTCCTATTGTTTCTAACTTCCAATCAGTTTCTTATAAAAATAATTCTTGCTAAGTTCAAAAAAATATATTTCTAAAACTGCGTAATAATTTTCGAGTTAAAAAAAAAAAATTCTGCAACTGCTCGATAATTTTCCAGTTCAAATTTCCAGAAACTTATTCAATTCCCTCTTCAAAAAATTTTGTTCTTTTAAAAAAAATTGTTGATTACCATATTTTCAACAATTCTGATTTATCACCTTTTCAACAATTCTTATTTTAAGCGAAGGTTACAATTTTCTGTTTCCAAAAAAGAAACTGTAAATTTCAAAAAAATTGTACTCGAATAGGTTATTGTGTAATGGAGACTTTATGTAAATTTAAATTTGAATTTGATGTCGGCTCCAGTGTTTGCTTCGTCATTTGAGCTCAATGCCAACTGATCAACTGATGGCTTCCTTAACTTTCCGGAATCCTCAGCTCCTTGACCAAAAAACAACCTCAACAAGAAAACGACGGCTCTCCTCTTCTCATCTTTTGCACAGTTGGCTCTTACAAATTCGCTCCAGGTGTAACACTTCCAGCAGCAATGATATTCACTCAATATTCTTCAACAACGACTTTCCCTCGAGCCCCAGGCTTCCCTAGCATGACGACCTATTTTCTCTAGCGTACGCAACATCTTTTTCTCCGGTTGGGAATAGGAACAATTTTTTTTTTTAACAAAAATTTGAACAACATCATACTTGGGGTTAAAGGCTCAATTCGATGGTTATGGCTTGCAACGTACACTTCTCAGACTTAGCGCTCTCCTTTTCTAGCAACTCGCTGCAGTACCTTCTATCATGAAAGGAAACAATAGTAAAATTTTTCTTTCACACATCGCACACTCCTCAATTCAGAATGACTGATCCACGGTTTCCTACCCTGGTGGCTCTAATACCACTTATTGAATTATTGAACAGATTAAGAACAAATAAATGTATATATAACTGAATGAAAAACTGAAATCGAACACAGAGGTAAATACATAAAGGATTTACGTGGTAAAACCTTGACAGGGTGTCAAGGAAACCTTCATGGGGCAAGGGATTGGAAACTCTATTAATCAATAATGATTCTCCTCAAGTTACAAGCCTCTCGGGCCATCCCAATTTAACATGGGCTACTTTGTTACATAATTTCATATTTGTTATAAAACCAAATTTTTGGTAAGTGTCATTAATTACAATTAGTTGTCATTATTTCAATAAATACAAATAAATTGTATTTAGTTTATTGGGAAGTTGTTATAAATCCTAAATGTTATCTCTGTAAAATTTAGAAAAAAGCCAAACCCTAACTACTAAATCTCTAGTGACTCCCCTAGCACTCTTCCTATGGCAAATGCGAGCCGAGGAAGAAAATTAGCTTCTTCCTATAGCTAAGTTGCTTCCAATCCATATAAACCATGGAAATCATATGCCACAAATCAACCTAACCTAAGACAAAACCCTTATGGTAATAAAAATTCCCCCATTAGGGAGGCTCAAACCTAAAAGCTACTTACTGAAGATATTTGTTGATCCGAAATTCGATGTTTGTTCTAGTTGCATTGGGAATTACATTATATATATGAGGGATCATTCCCTTATTGGCTGGAAGCTTTTAGGCATATTTCCATCGAACAAAGACCTCACCTAATGGATCCAAATTAAATACAAATCTAAAGGGAAGATACAGTTAGAATTGGGAGCGAATTTTTTTTTCATTATCGTCTTTGCCATCATAGAGGATTGAGGATTGAGCACAAGTGTTCAAGAATGGGCCATATATTTTCAATTCACCATGTCTTTACCTTTGTGTTAGATGGAATGTTTTGTGTTGGATTTCATAATTTACCTGCTATGGATTCGTATGTACTCCTTACCACAAGAGTTCTGAGAGGAGGAGACCCTCGTAAGAATCAAGAAAGCTCTTGGGCATTACACCAAGTCTTTAGACATGAAACTAAGTAGATCACGTATATCCCCTATACTCAAATAGTGTATATGAGAATTTGAAGTTGCTTCAAGAGTCCATCGAGATATACTATCATGATGAGCTTTAAAATAATATTCTTGACTAAAAGGACATGTTGTTACAACATAGAAGATGGCATGAATATGGCCATTTGTATTGAAATATCCCTTTACTTGTTGCAAACTATACCACTGCTACACCTTTTGTGTAAGACGTGGACAACTTCACCAAAGTGGGAGGAAAATGCTCTTAGCTATAACTCAAAGCTTTCAGCCTATAGCCCTTAACTGTTGCATCCAAGGAAGGATCTCCCTCATAAAACCCCTTCAAACCCTTCTCCTAATTGAATGCTTCCAACCCCCTCCCTGTGAAACCATCGCTGGAAGTGGAGATGCAAGATTCAACCCTGGGCCCGCACACCTCCATGGCCCAACCCGCCTCCTCTGTTGAACCCCCTGCTTCCCTTCCCTCCTCATTATCAGCCCTAAGTCCTCTTGCTTGATATCCCTCAATTATCCCTCGATCCCATGAATGAAATGGAGCTGGACTCCCTCAAATTGCTAAATTTGCAAAAGAATAGAAAGGGAATAACCACTTTTCCCTCCCTAGACACCAAGTTAAATTTCTTGGAAAGGCATACTTGAAATCACGAGAGTTTGGTATGAAATATTTTATAGGACAATCTAGCTCTAACATGTTTGCAATCCAATCTCAACCTTGGAAAGACTCAATGAAGCCATATAGAGAGGAAAATAAAAAGGGAAAGAAAACAAATTTACAACTACTTCATGAACTCAGGGGTGTTGATGTGTAAATTGTTGTGGATATTCCACTGGAAAGTTTGTCACAACAAATATCATAAAATATAATTTAAATTATGATATTCTAGACCATTACAATCTTATTGGATTTATGAATTTGTATATTTACAATTATTAATGTATGCATGCTAGTTAAAATTATGCAGCAAATAGAGAATGGAATTCATTTGACACATGATATGACCTCGAAAAAGTAGAGAAAAACCCAGTAGACAAATAGAGAACGAAATTCATTTGACACACGATATGACCTCGGAAAATTAGAGAAAAACCCAGCTGGAAGGTGAGGCTGCTCCACTCTTTTTTTGAATGGAAATATCGCTACAAGTACAAAGAAGTATGGCCTATAGCCCATAGGATACTACACTGCACAAATCCTCTTTGTGTTCTCTATCTTCAATACCTCTCAGATATTTTGCTTATTTTTGGAACAAATGCATTCGAAAGAATGAAACCCCTTTTCCTCCTAATGGCTCGGATATATCACAACAAAATTGTAGAAATATGATGTAGAATTGCAACTTCTAAAGAAATTTTAATGACACAATTCTACTCTACTGTTCTACTATTCTATGGACATTATTTACATTTTAAAACAACAATCTCACACATGCAATAATAAATAACATACATACACAATATATTTTCACGAGAAAACAACAACTAAAAATACCTGCTTGCATTAATCAAATGAATAGAGATTTTTTACAATTTCTAACTCAATGAGCTCAATCTGGAAATAAATAACCTATCTCTCATTAATGAAAAACTGTAGTCCAAACTTAATCACACAATCACAGGAAAAAAAGAAAATGTCACACAATCACTTCAAGAAGGCAACCACTTGATGACAATATGAACCAGCTGGTCGAAGAAGAAAGTGCAGGGGCAAAGAAGGCCACACAAGTCCTTGCGTGGAGACGCTCTAAGACTCCAAGGATTTCAAGACTGTTGCCGCAAAAATTATTTTATATAAAATATTGAAAGTTACGATTCGTAAATCTGGATTTCAAGACCGTTGCCACAAAAATTAGTTTATGTAAAATATGGAAAGTTACCATTCCTAAATCGAATCCATTATTAAAAATTGGAGGGAGCATAGAAACACACACAAATAATTATTTTCTTTATTTCAATAATCAAAGATACATCAAATATATATAGTTGAACTAATCCTAATCTTAGAGAGAGAAGTTGAGAGAATCTCTCAACTTCCTCAACAACCCAATCCAAACTAAGTAACCCTAATAATGGAGGCATTATCTCAAACACCTCCCCTTAATGCCTACATTACAGAAATGGAGAACACACTAATTTAATACAAACATTTTTCTGCCCTGGTCTTCATTAACATTTGTACCCACTCTGAGATCTCATAGACAATTCTCTTTTCTCCACCATTTTAGAGCTACCATTCAACCCATTTAAAATACATTTGTTTCTGACCAGCAATAATGAACTTTGCAAGATCAACAGTATTGAAAACTCGGCTTGTCGGGGCTTCCGCGATAGGAGCTGACAAGTGATGAACCATCCTATGGACCAATCACCATCTGCCGGATATTTCTCTTTCGGCTATCCCTCAGTGGCTAGGCAAATGGTTTGAATACTGAATGTGTTCAAGAGCTAATCTAACAACTTGACCTGCTTCACACAAATGGATCTCATACTGTAACCTGTAACTGATGCTCTTGGCCCGTAGCACAACAATATCAGCATATAACAAATCCACACAATCAAATTAGCCAATTGTTCTCTCGTCCCTGTAGAACGTAGAGAATGACTAATTTAAATAATGCTAATTTGTTCAATAATTGGTTCTCTACTACACAAATCTCATAGCAATAAATATAAGCTTAAACTCCACACTAAATTTCACAAAGATAAGAATAGCACTCAATTTCACCACAAGCATAAAAGGTGGAACCACGTCTACACAATACGGATACATAGATGTCAGTCATGAATGTTTATGTTCATGGCAAACAAAGTGACACACATCGCAGCTGTAATCCTTGTTGATGATTCAAGAGAACATAAAATCCGCAGCAATTCTCTTTCCACCAAATTATATTAACAGTAATCACTGCATTCTGGAAATTCTGATAAGATGGATAATACATCAGGAGAACCCCTGGAGTTTGAATAATCTGCAAATATCGAACGTATTCCAATTTGTTTTATCCTCCCACAGTATATACACCCAAATGATGATCTTATTTCCTTTAATTTGTAGCTTAATTCTTCCCATCACACTTTCAAAGCCCGGCAACAAGCAGTACCATATTTGAGCCACTACTATGGCTCCTCCATTGCCTTGGCTGTCGAACTCCAATAAATTAGAAGGAAACTTCAAGTGTTTTCCCAAACACTGAACCCTTTGAGACCAATGTAATAATATACGCCATATTGAGAAGAAAGAGGTTCTCTGGAATTGATTAAAAAATGGCATGTAATTCAAAGGGATTTCACTAGGGAGCGCATTATCACTTAGAACGATGAGGCTTTTCTTGTCTTCGTTATCTGCATTAGCCAAAATAATACTCAGAAAATCGGCCTTCCCTTTGTTCCGCGATGCAGTTTGGTGCTCCTTTATCATCTGATTTAAGAACTCATGTGAAATTTCTTCATGTTGGTCTGTATGCCCTGCAGATCCATCCAAGCCAAGGATGGCACATATTCCCCAAGAAAAACCTTCCCAGTCAAATCCATTATCTCTGCCACCACTTCTGTGAACTGTCCCGCTTTTGATTGTGGAGACTACAATGTGCTCAAATGAAAACGAGAGAAGTGTAGCCGATGTGATAATAGCAGTGTCTTCGCCAAAGACCAGATGGTTTGCAGGCTTACCTCGCCGTAAATCAGCGTCGTCCATGCAAGGCAAGTGATCAAGAATCACAGTCATTGTGTTGATCATATGGTAACATGTAAAAAAAAAAATCAAGATGGAAAGGCAATGACAATGACCCCGAGACTGTTCAAGAAGGGAATAAAACGTAGCGATATATCTGGAATCTCCAGCGGCGTATTTGAATAGTGAATGCGTAGGAAAAACAATAATGATATGGCTGCCACGACACCAAGATTTGCATAAAAATGTCAGAATATTTGGGCAGCGATAGGGATGAAGAGGCAGCGTTCTGATCGTCTTGGATAGGAGAGACAGAGTAAAAAAAGAAGAAGCAAATACTACTGGAAAACACACCTACATTATGCTACTCTCCTACACCATATTCAATTTTATATCTCTCACATTTTCCTGGCCTTCCCGTGAGGGAATCAAGCCATTTTTGGCTTCGATACCATATTAAAAATTGGAGAAAGCAGAGATACACACACAAATAATTATTTTCTATATTACAATAATCAGAGATACATCAAATATATATAGTTGAACTAATCCTAATCTTAGAGAGAGAAGTTGAGAGAATCTCTCAACTTCCTCAACAACCCAATCCAAACTAAGTAAGCCTAATAATGAAGGCATTATCTCAAACATCCATATGATGCGATCCAAAATCTAATATGTTTATTGGCTAACGTTATTTTTTATTGCCTTCAAGAGGAGGTGCTGGACGATGCGGATCAGGAAAAATTGCAATAAATTGGCAGAGGATGGTGAGGAAAGAGAGATATTCAATGCAGCGTTCATAACAGGAAAAACCAAGGGAGTGCAGCAACAGGGAGGTACAAATTTAGAAATTTTACACCACAACTTTAACTCGAGTTACTCACGTAACATTGTGATTTTGACTCTACAAACACGTAAACGCTGATTCTATTAACTTTGTGATTCTGTTAACGCCGCTGTTGGTGGTGTTGTTCAAGGGGTCAAATACTAACGTTACTGCAAAGCATAGTTCATGATCATATGTTTACTAGGGTACATTATTTTCAATTTTCCAATTGTTGGTTCGCACTATATTGTCAAGTTTAGAGTCAACTATTGTCAATTTTCCAATTGTAATGGAGAGGAGTGAAGGTGAATGTTATAAAAGAAATTTTCTTTGTACCTATCTTTCTTGTGATAATAAAATGATAATATAGTGCTACTGTATATAGAATGGTAATTATATATTACATCTTGCGATAAAAAATGTGAGTAATTTTACTATATCAAGAATGGTAATTATATCCATCCTTCTCGGGATAATAAAATGTTAAAAGCAATGTTATAAATAATAATTTGTTAGCCTTATGCTCTGAATTTTCAGGATGGCATTTATTATATTTATAAAAAATTGAAGTATTTATTTCTATGTTTTTGGAAGATTTTAAAATTATTTTTTAATATAATTTGTTTAAAATATAAAAAAAAATGATTGATATCACAAATCAAAAACTACTTTTAAATAACAAAAAATAAAATTTAAACCAAAAAAGAAAAAACAGTTGGAATTTATGAATACAATCAAACAAAGGAAAATGTGTTTCCCCACAACACAGGGACTACAACAAATTAATGCGGAAATTAAACAGTCATACACACAGGCATTGCAATACAAAAGAGATGAACAAACTGTTGTTTTCTATTCCATCACTCTCTCTCACTCTTTATGAAATTACATTCTGCTTATACCAAAATGGTTGAAGCTTGTAAAACCTAAATCTAATCAATGCAATTGAATTGCTGAACAAACGATCAAAAACCATTTGTCCTTGGGCCGTCAAATGACCCATATCTTCATTAAATCGGCATGCAAGTCGTATTTTTGCTTATACACAAAAACAGGTGAAAATGCCTTCAAAACACAAAAGGGCGGACTTCAAATTATATGCAATGCCATACTGAGTCCACATCGCGTCTGTGCAAATCGGCGATATTAAACGTTTACTCATGGCACTATCCATTAAAAATTGTGGGTTGCGATGTGCAATAGTGACATGGCACTTATCGCATCGCACCCAAAATAACATAACCCGGGGAACTTTACGGGTAAACATAAATCTGTGTGTTTGTAATATGCGACAGCGATATCGCATCGCAAAACAAATAACTTTTGGGCGCTTAATCCATTAAATCCTAAGCTTTGTAGGCGTCGATATGCACTATCCTCTTGAGCTTGACACATGCCCCCTCTTGTGATCGTATCGCAAACAACATAAAATAACTTGCGGGTGGCTGGATGGTAAAATAAACTTTGCGAAGTGCGCTCTGCGGGCGGTAAAGGTTAAGGTGGGTCCCACTGATACCGCATCGGCAGAGAAATAAGTTCCGTTGCAAGCTTAAATGGTAAGTGATAAATGTTGCGATGTGCGGTATGCGGTCGGTAAACAGAGGTAAGTGCGGTAAGCCAAATACAAAGGGATAAGCACAAAATACAATGTGGTAAGGATATGTGGGTCCCTCCAATAGCGCATTGGCAGGGATTTAACTTAACAGCGGAAAGGCTTATGGGTAAACTGTAAATGTCACAGATGGCGAAGTGCAAGAAAATGGTAAGTCAATGCGGTGGTTGAAAACAATAAACACAGAGGATGGCTCGGTACTTGGTTTGATGTTGGTTCCATGGAAATGCCTCCAAAGCTAAGATCTATTACTTGTCCTTCCCTGCTGTCAAAAATTGATGAAGTTGTGCGCTGCGCCACTGTTTATTCATGGCGGTGGTTGGGAGTAAAATTCCAACACTCCCCATTAATCACAGCTATCGCCATTGGTAATTCCTAGACATTTGATGAGATACTCAAAACTCTTTTGCGCTAATGGCTTTGTGAGGATATCAACAAACTGTTCCTCTGTCCTGTAATGTTGCAAAACAATCTCAACATTGTTAACCAATTCTCTTATAAAATGATATTTTGCATCAATATGCTTTTTTCTCTTGTGGAAAATGGAATTTTTTGACAATGCTATTGCTGAGCTATTATCACAATAAATTGTGGTTCCTTTGTCTTTCTCATGACACAAATCTCTCAGCATCATTCTCATCCATACTACTTGGCATATTGCTGTTGTTGCTGCCACATATTCTACTTTTGTTATTGATAATGCAACTATTGGTTGCTTCCTGGAAGCCCATGAAATGGCTTCCGATCCCAAATGAAACACATACCCAGATGTGATCTTTCTATCATTTAGACTTCTAGCCCAATCACTATCAGTGTAACCAATCAATTAAAAATTATCAGTTGAGGAGTATAGAACACCATACTCCTTTGTTCCATTTACATACCTCAATATTCTCTAGGCTCCTCGCCAATGTGTCTCCTTTGGTGTTTCCATGAATCTCGAAATTAAGCTTACATCATACATAATATCAGTCCTAGTTGCAGTCAAATACATTAGATTGCCAACTATGCTCTTGTACAATGTCAGATCGACATTCATGCTGCAATATTCCTTGTTTAATTTAACCCCATGATAGTTGGAGTTACTGCTTCTTTGTTGTGCTGCATGTTAAATCTCTTTAAAACTTTTGCAACATATTTTGCTTGGGAAATAAAAATTCTCTTTTCATTTTTCTTTATTTCTATGTCCAAAAAATATCTCAATAAACCCAAAGCAGTCATTTCAAATTCACTGTTCGTGACTACTTTAAAATAAACAATGAGAGAAACTTCATTTCTTATGAAAATTAAATCATCTACATATAAAACAAAAATAAATATCTTACCATCATTTTATTTAATGTAGAGTGTAGGTTCACCATCACATTTTTCAAACCCAGTATCCATCACGTAAGCATAAATCCTACTATACCATGCTCTTGGTGCTTGCTTCAGTCCATAAATATCTTTTTTCAATTTGCCCACTTTGTGCTCTTGGCCTTCAATTTCATAGCTAGAACGTTGTTCAACATATACCTCCTCTTTAAACACTCCATTCAAGAATGTCGACTTTACATCCATTTGATAGAATTTCCATTTTTGTTGTGCTGTTATGAACAACATTGTCCACACTATTTCCATCCTTGCAAATGGTGCAAAGGTTTCTTCATAATATCTTCCTCGTTGCTGCTTGTAGCCTTTGACAACAAGTCTTGCTTTATGCCTTTCTATTTTGCCTTCAAAATTACTCTTGGTCTTATAGACCCATTTTACTCCAATGACTTCTTTACCTTGTGGCTGGTCCACTAACTCCCATGTATCATTCTTTTCTATTTCACCAATATCTTCATTCATTACTTCAATCCATATTTCTTCTTTTACTGCATCTTCAAAATGAATTGGGTCATCAACATGACAGAGAGAAGAAAATAAAGAATTCAGACCACTATTATTATTATCTTCTTGCTCATAAATTTCACTCAAATTTATGAATCTTGGTCTTCTTGGTGTGCTTAGAGTTCCACTTGAACTCGAGGGAGTTTCTGATCCCTATGGTGTGCTTGGCGAAGAAATTCCTTAGTTTCTCAAGGCTATTCTGTTTCCTGATTGTGGTCTGCTCTACTAAGCTTTTGTAGGTGGAGGAGGAACCATCGTGGAGGAATTATTTTCAACAATCAATTCCTCTTGCTCTTCATGAGACACACATGTCTTCACGTTCACTGTTTTCTCTAAGCTTCCATCCCAAGTTTCTTCTCCAATGAACTGCACAGATATGCTTATTATAACCTTATTGGTTGATGGATTATAGATTTTGTAGGCCTTGGACTCATCACTGTATCCAGCAAAGATACGCTTCTCCCCTTTGCTGTCCAACTTCTTTCTTAGTTGATGTGGGACATGTGCATATGCCAGACATCCAAATACTTTCATGCGAATGAAAAACTACTTTGTTCAACTCCATTCTTCTTCCAGGACTCTATTCATAACAGCTTTGGTTGGGCATCTATTCAAAATATACACTGCACAATTGACAACTTCATCCCAATACTCATTTGGAAAATTCTTTTCCTTCAACATACTTTTGACCATGTCCATGATGGTCCTATTCTTCCTTTTTGCAACATCATTTTTCTGTGGTGTATATCTTGTGGTAAACTCCTTGTGTGTGCCATTTACCTACAGAAATGTAGGAAATCTTTGGAGATATATTCTCCACCTCTGTCAGTTGTTAGCACTTTGATGTAGTGCCCACTCTCCTTCTCAACAAGAGCTTGGAAGTGGCAGAACTGTTCAAACACTTCAATTTTTTTTTCAAGAAAGAAACCCATGTATTTATTGTATAATCATCTATAAATGTCAAGACATAGTGACTACCAACTAAAGATGGTGTTTGCATTGGTACACACAAATCTGAGTGGATAATCTCTAAGGGTTCCTTTGCCCTTATACTCTTCCCTGCTGGGAATGCTTCTCTATGTTGTTCACCCAAGATGCAGCCTTCACATAGGCTGTCTGGTTTCTCTATGAGTGGTAATCCTCTTACCATTCCTTTTCTTTGCAAGAGGTTCAAACCTCCAAAATTTAGATGTCCAAATATCAAATGCCATAACCAGTTCTCGTCTTTTACTTATTTTTGAAAGACCTCTTGTGTGACCATTTCTACCACAACTCCTTCCTTCAAGTTTGTTCTAAGCTTGAGAGGAAACACCTTATTCTTTGTCATATGCACTTCTGCAATGACCCTCTTACTTGGAGATATGTCCATGATTGTGCACACATCATTCTTAAAAATACAGTGTAGCCCTTATTCATGAGCTATCCAATGCTCAGAAGGTTACATTTCAGACCAGGTACATAATAAACATCTAACACAAGTTTATTTTCTTCCTTCGTTGTGAGTATTGATACTTTACCTTTCCCCATGACAGAGACTTTGCCTTCAGTCCCCATTGTCACTTCAGACTTCACATTTTCATCTAGATTGGCAAACATTGCTATGTTTCCAGTCATGTGGTTACTACAACCTGAGTTTAAGAATCATACATCTTCATGTTTTTCTTGTGCTACATTACATGTTACAAACACATTACTCTGATTCTGGATTTCTTTTGAAAAATTAACATTTTTCCTATTATTCATGTCAGTTTATTTCTTTCTACATTCATTGCGATAATGCCCATACTTTTTACAATAATGACATTAGACTTGGAATTTTTCATACCCTTGTCCTTGTGCTTGACTCTGGCTTGAACCTTCACTTTGATTCTGGTTGCTGCCCCTTCCACTTGTGCTTGCAGTGATGTTTATTCCACTTGTATGTGGGCTTCTTCCTTTTCCTCGGTAGTTTGATCTTCCTCAACCTCTACCTTGGCCAAAAGACATTTGTGTTTTGAAAGCATGCTCCAATGAGGAGTTCTCTATTCTGTTCAGTCTATGTTCATGAGATATCAAGGATGCATGAAGCTCATCCAATGAAAATTGTGAGAGATCCTTTGTCTCTTCTGTTGCCACTACTATGGCATAAAATATTGAGGGTAGACTTTGTTGAACCCTTGGTTAAACTGAGAGGGGGGGGTGAATCAATTTAATGCAGTCATGGTCTTGTAAAACTTTCTTTTACACTTATTTGTGTTGGAACACCTAATCCTACATGGGTAGGTGTGGAATACGAAAAGTCACAATGGAGTCCAAGTGACCTTGGAATGTGAAACCAAGAGTCACACCATTGTATTATAAATGTACATCTTGTATAATGGAAAAAAATGAGCTACACATTTATCCTTCATTGTGTTGAGTTTCTTGTTGTGTGTGTGTGTTTATATTTCCCCACACCATGTATGTGTTTAACATGGTGTTTAACATGGTATCAGAGTGGGTGATTGTTGGCCCTGCTCCAATTTGAGTGAGCCATTTGTGTTTATGGCCTGTGCATATCTGCAAAAATTCTTGACATTTTTGCAGCACTCAGAGTTTCTGCAGCAGACATTTTTCCGCATTCAGAAAGTCGTTTTAGAGAAGGAGCATCATTCAGAAAATTGGTAGCATTCAGGCATTGGCTTTGAAGAAAGGCAGCACTACCCATCTGAAGGTTTTCATTCTAATTTTTCTCTTCAATTTCTGCATTTTAAATTCTGTAATTTGGAGAGCTGCTGAATACTATTTAAAGAGGGTTTCTAAAAGAAGAAGTTTTTGAGTTTTTCATTGAAAAATTTATGCAATTCTGGGTTTTTCTACTTCTGGAAAATATTCCCTGTTGCTGGGCTATTGGAAAAATTTCTGGGTTTTATTGGCAATCTGCTGTTGCATTTCAGTACTTGAAATTTGTAATGCTGCCCTCATTTCTGCATTTTGTCCATTCTGTTGTGTATTTAGAAGAAAAATCTACTTCTATTTTAAAGCCTCCTATCTCTGCTCTCTGTTGTTTTAATTAAAAAATAAAAAATAAAAAATAAAAATAAAAATAAAAATAAAAAAAATAAAAAAAATAAATCTTACTACTCTTGGCCTTTCGGCCTTCCCCATCCCTGCTATCCTCACCTCTCAACACCCTCTCCAAACTTTGGCACCCCCTTAAACCCTCACTCTACACTCCCTAACGCTCCCTTGCCTGCATTATTCCCTACACTTATCCCACGCTCTGCGTCTCTCCCCTACCCGTGCTACACTCCTCCCACCACAATACTCCACTCGCCCCCCTCTCAAATCACTCTAGCCGCTCAACCCTTCACCTATTCTTCCCTCCCTCCTCGCCATTACTCCCACATCATATCCCAACCACGCTCACACACTCACTCCCTGCCCTGCTCCCTAACCCGCTCTGCAAACTACAACACTCTGCCCTCTGCTCCTACGCTACACCCTTCCCTCACAACTAACGCCCCTGCAGCTCATACTTTACGCCCCATGGCATAGTCGTCCCCCGCATAGAAAACGCTCCAACTGCAACTCTCCATTACCTATGCCCTCACACATCGACTCCCATGACTCACTACTCTCTCGCAATAGAACTCATCCCCCACGGCAACGCCCCCGCTCGCCTTCTCACTTTAAAACGCTCCCTTTACCTCTGCACGCAGCGCTCTCATATGCACAATGCTCGTGACCCATTGCAACCGTGGCCTATCGACTCTCAAGGTCGTGCTCTCCCCAACGCACCCTCCACTCGCATATTTTTTAAATTTTTAAAAACTTTTCTTTTATCCACCTCCCTTATAATACCTCTCCTTTATAATATAATTCGACCTTTGAATTTTTATTTAACACTACCCTCCATTTTATAATAGCGCCAATAAACATTAAATAATAGCCCCCCTCACCCATTTAAAAAAAAAAATCCCATCCCATTTCCCCTTCCCTAATTTAAATTCCCCCCATTTGTAACTAATTCTCATTTTTAATTAATTTATTAAAAAAAAAAAAAAACAGCAGAGAGAGAGGAAAAGAAGACATCAACAGCAGAAAGGAAGAGGAAATGGCATAATGAGAAGATTGACTAAATATATAGAGAAAATTGCAGATTTGACATTTTATGATTTGTGGCATATATAAGAGGGTGATTTTCTGAAGAAATTGACATTTGAAGACAAGTTTACCATCATTGAAAACAACTATTTGAAGAAAAAATTCAGCTGCCTTAAAGGCCTCTTGCACAAGTGTTTTCAGCAGCACATTTACAAAATATTTTGCAGAAATATTGTATTGTATTGCTTCTTCATTCATAGCTGCAATTAAGATTTGAAGTGTAAATTTGAGTTGTTGGATTGTTGATTGCCCTCCATCATTTGAGGAGCACACTTTGTACTTTGAGAATTCCTTGGAGTCATTTGTATTTGTTGTTGAATGATATTGTAAACGGGTGCATTTTCGGTTGAAGCTGACACCCTTTCATTTTTTGAGCCTAAGTTGTTGAAAAATGGCTAAAATCAATGAGGCATTAGTGTTGTTGAATAATCTCATTCATTCAAATGTTGATGATGTGATAAAAATGAGCAAGGATTCTCTTTGTAACACTCAGAGTTGTTTTCAAAATGCACAAGGAAATATTGATTTTTTGCAGTTGGAATCTCAGCTTCAGCAAGATGAACTTCAACAAAAGAGTCACCAGTCTGAACTTGTTTCTGTTCAGAACATTGTGAAGGAATCTCATCAGAAGGAAGAAGATAAAGTTGCAGTTGATCCACATTCAGTTCCTTGTACTAGAGCAGATGTACATGCAGATGCAGCAACTCAGCCTACACTTCTCAAGCCCATCATCAGACCTTGGGAAGAGCTTGTCCACAACAAGCACCAAACTGGTCTTGGATATGACAAGGATGTGTCCTTTCATATTCCAGACTACACCAAGCCTATCATATTTCAGAGTGTTGGATTCCTGTATGACAGTTCACCTGCAGTTGTTCCAGATCCTGTTCCGCTTCGACAACAACAGATCGAAAAATGCCAACACTGTGATCGAGTTGGCCATATGAAATATCACTGTTTTGATCTTCATCCATGCAAGCACTGTGGTCAGCACACTCATTCTTCAGACAGATGCTTCAGAAACAAGCCTTCTGCAAGAACCAAGATTCATCTTGGATGGATCGCTTCTTGGCAATGGGCATCAGCATCCAAGAAGATGTTTAAGTCGCATGTCAAAACATTTTCACGAATATTGAGCAAACTTGCAGTTGAGTTTTCACCATCATCTCACCTTGTCCTTGACAGGGGGGAAAATGGTGGTCATGTACAAGCTTCGACGTCAAATCAAGCGATCCTGAGCCACAATCTCTCATTTCATGTTCAGAGTTGTAGCCAGAGACACAACAGTTCAAGCGAGCCTGAGCCACAATTCGTCATTCCAGATTCAGAGTTGTAGCCAAAGACACGGATGCCCATAAGCATGCCTTCAGTTGATGGACAACCTTAAACCATCATCTTTGGTTGGTGGAAAACCTAAAACCATCACAGGTAGTAGACCTCCCTTCTTTTAGGTCGAAGGTCTCCCTTTCATATATGAGGAACACTTCCTCTAGCAGAAGCCTTTAGCTTCTTGCCAGCTTTGGTTGAGTTCCAGGAAATGCTTCAAGCATTCCAGAGTTGTTGGTAATCCTAAAACCATCATAGTTAGTAGACCTCCCTTATTTTAGGTTGAAGGTCTCCCTTTTTTATGAGGGACAATTCCTATAGAAGAAGCTTTCAGTTTCTTGCCAGTTTTGGAAGAGTTTCAGGAACTGCAACAAGTATTGCGTTCCAGTGTTGGTGGTCATCCTTAAACCACCTCTTCTTTCCAACATTTCAGAGAGTTGATTCAGCCCAAGTGCTGCCATGTATACTTTGCAAATTTGTATTACAACTCTTTTCTTGGACTAAGGGGGGATGTTGGAACACCTAATCCTACATGGGTAGGTGTGGAATATGAAAAGTCACAATGGAGTCCAAGTGACCTTGGAATGTGAAACCAAGAGTCACACCATTGTATTATAAATGTACATCTTGTATAATGGAAAAAAATGAGCTACACGTTTATCCTTCATTGTGTTGAGTTTCTTTTTGTGTGTGTGTTTATCTTTCCCGACACCATGTATGTGTTTAACATGGTGTTTAACAATTTACATCTTAATTTTGTGATCAACTTAATATAAAATGGAACAACAATCTTAATAAGTGAGCAGTAGATATTAAGAAGATTAAATACAGAATATCAACATATAATCATCATGCACATAAACAACAGATATAAGTAGAAACCATTAAGGGAGAAAACCACATCTTATTATTGTTGTGATGCAAAGGCAAGCTCCAACACCCTCTCACCACTAATTTTCTATAGGCTCCAACCTACAGGAGGCTACTACCTCAATTTTGCAAGCTACAACTTGTAAGGAAGCTCCAACTCCCATCTATTTTCTGCAGGCTACAACCTATAGGAGGGTCCTACCTCAGCCAGCTACAACTGGACATCTATCAAGCTACAACTTGATATGGAAGCACCAACTTCCTCATTGTACAATAAAATCATTTGCTGATTTACCTGGATATCAGCACTGTTTTTCTCCTTCTTTACTGTTGTCCTTCCAGCCTTGAAATTTGCTTTATATCATCTCTGGATCTTCACAACCCCTCTCTCTGCTCCTTCTTCTTCTTACATTCTCTCACCTCTTTCTCCATTCTCTCACACCTTATGCATATGCTGGTAACATTATTTATAGAGATCACCTCATAATTGTTTGCATTCCATAGGGAATTCAAAATGAACAGGTATGACTCTTTTCCTTCCCCCTTCTCATTTTCTTGTCCAGAACATTCATAATAATATAACAGAATGTATACATTTGTGTATTACAGTGGAGTTTTGCTTTGCCTATGGAGACTTTCCTTTGCATCACAAACAATATAAATTCAATAATAAATTTACAGTTACAATCAAACATTTACTCAGCACTTTCAGTTTCTTAGCTTTGCTGAGCGTTCGTCCTCTTTTGCTTGCTATCCTTTTGTATTTTCTGTTATGCCATTATATTCCAGCTCTACTGCATAACTACCCTATTTCTTCCATTACCTATGTATTTTGTGCTATGTTCACCTTTTTCATCTGCCCGTGCTGTCGCACCACTACCTTGCACGAGTTCCTGTTATGCGTTCATTCCATTCCTTTGTGACCTGTAGAGTATGGCCCACATACTATTTCCTTTATGCCCACGATGGATTACAAATCTGGGCTTTAGTCATCATACATACATATAAAACGATCAATAGTGTAAACATTATACTATGGAAAATTTAACATATATGAAATAAGGGCTTATAGGGTCCCACGCCAGACTTCAATTCCTTTAGATTTTAGCTTTGAACTATATTGCTTCCACTTTCTATCACATTCTGATATTTCAATCGTTCTTTGCTATATGGCTCTTTTGCTCTCCGATGCGATTTACAAAGGGAAAATCCATACTCTCGGACTTGAAAACTTTTAGGCTTCAGCTTGGATCTGCATCGCATCCGCTCTCTTTATTGCACTTTGGTGATTCCAGTTATCCCATGTGCCTTCGTCCATCTGATCTCCCGATATGAAATATGCGATGGGTCCCACTTGAATTTATCGCTACTTTGCATCGCAACTTCTATAACTTGTGAATTCTTATCACATAAGCATCGCCGATTGCGATATGCGATGGTAATATCGCATCGCTACTTCGCATCTCATCGCATCGCCACTTCGCGGTATGCAATGAACTTCGCATCGTTGATGTGCGATATTGCGTTGTGCCGCCACGTGTCCCTTTGCATCGCCACATCACATTGCAACTTTACATCGCTATTTCACGGTATGCGATGAACTTTGCATCGCCGATGTGCAATATTGCGATGTGCCACCACGTGTCCCTTCTGATCGCCACATTGCGTTGCAAATTTGCATCGGCATTTCACGGTATGCGATGAACTTTGCATCGCCGATGTGTGATATTGCGCTATGCCGCCACATGTCCCTTCGCATCGCAACATCGCATCGCAATATGGCATCACATTGCTCTTGCTTCCGATTTATGATCTAATTTCCGCTGATGCGATCATCACCGTTGATCTGTCCAGATGTACGGTCCTCATTGCTGCTGGCACTTCCGATTAAAACTCAAGTGCTAGCATAATATCATCTCTGCTTATGATTCTCAACTCTATGGTTTAAACCCCAAATAAACCATATAAATATTTACGGGCCCACAACTTTATTTCAATGTACCTTTTACATCGTCGATCTAAGCACTCATATATCTGATGACTATCGCATAACAATGATACATGACCTTTAATTTTTCAATCTCATGCAAAATAGCCAGTTTTGTGTTGCTACGTGTCAAATCCCTAACGCTATCACGTTCATTTCAACTTTTACCACTTACCACTCTAAAGCTGCGCAAAAACCCATTTGCTGGTTTTTGAAACTGTCTTCACTGTTCCATCTCTGCTATTGATTCATGCATCCGTACTCCGTTGACCAAGGTTTCTCTCGCTTATCCTTGCCAAACTTGGGGTTCCGTTATAACTCCACACAAATAAAATTCATCTACTGTGCCATTCCGCTTCCTCTAGTCCATTGTGCCATGAATTATAGGTTCTTCTTTCGATAAGTTCATTCAGGTTCACCACTTATCTTGCGATGAATCTTATCCATTCATTTCTTGCCTTTTCTGTTGCGATCTAATCGTGACTATCCATTCACCTCACTTGGAATTCGTCTGCCTTAGTCTATTTTCCATTTTTTTATGTTGTCCCGCTCTATGACAAGGGTCCATCCACGCTACTCCTCCTGAGCTTGTTCTTTATTCTAAGTGCGCTAATCTCTCCTGAGCTTGTTTTTCTACCTTTGCTCATTTTCTTCCTTAGCTACTTCTCTGCTTCCTCTGCTTCTTTCTTTTGCCTCTCTACATTTGTTGTTTCTCTATTTTTGATGTTCCTCTACCTCTCTTTTATGCTTTCTTACTGCATTATTTCATGATATTCTCCTTTGCCTTTTTTCTGGTTCTTCTCTGCTCCTTTGCCTTAGTGATAGTTCAGGTGCTGCTCCTTTGAGCTCCTTTGCCTTATTGCTTGTTCTTCTCTGCTCCTTTGCCTTAGTGATAGTTAAGGTGCTACTCCTTTGTGCTCCTTTGCCATCAATGACAATATTTCCAATAGTCTCTCCCTTTGGCATTGATGGAAACACATCCACCAATACTCCCATAATTCATTCCGGACTTCCTCCCCCTTTCATTCTGAGAAGTATCTTGTCTTTCTTCCTCTACCTACTTTACAGAAGAGCCTTTATTATTTTGCTTTCTTTTCCTCCCCCTTTGACATCAATGGCAAATGGTTGCAATTTTCCCAGTGTGGTTTCTATATTTTCATAATACTCTTATCTTGAGGACCTGTTCCATGCACTGCTCCATTGCTCTAGCTCTATTGTGACAATTTTATTCACTACTCTCCCCCTGGAATGATGCTTTCTTAATTGATACATACTATCACTTGACTTTTGTTCTGATCCCATTCTTTGTATGTAGAATTTACTTATATATATATATATATATATATATATATATATATATATATATATATATATATATATATATATATATATATATATATATATATATATATGTGAATTTCTAATCATATCAGAGAGTAACATCTGTAGACACTACCCCTAGTTTGTCTCTTAGATATTCGAATGGTTCTTTTGCAAGAGGTTCTATGAATATGTCTGTTGTTTATTCCTTAGTTGGTACATATTCCAACTTCACTAATTTCTGTGCTACTTGTTCTCCGAGGAAGTGGTACTTTATTGGGATGTGCTTTGTTTTTGAATGAAGTACAAGACTTTTTGATATACTTATTGCACTTGTATTGTCACATTTGATAGAAATGGGTTCATCAATGCTTACCTTAATGTCTTGGAGAGTTTGTTTCATCCACATTACTTGTGTGCAACATGCTACTGCTGCTATGTATTCTGATTTTGCTGTAGATAGAGAGATATAAGTTTTCTTCTTGCTTAGCCATGCCACCATACTTTTTCCCAAATAAAATCCACCTCCACTTGTGCTTCTCCTGTCATCCACAATGCTGGCCCAATCTGCATCTGTGTATTTTGTCAATGTGAAGCTTTTTACTTTTGGATACCATAGGCCATAATGTGAAGTTACTTGTAGATATCTAAATATTCTCTTGATTCCAGGTAAATGATTTTGTTTTGGTGCTACTTGATATCTTGCCACAGGTCCTGCTGCCAACATAATGTCTGGTCTAGAAGCAGTTAGGTATAGCAGACTTCCTATCATGGATCTATAAAGTTTTTGATCTACATCTGTTGATCCATCATTACCACATAGTTTGCATCCAGTGATCATGGGAGTTGACACAGGTTTGCAGTCTTCCATTTGAAACCTTTTCAACATTTCTCTTAAGTATTTTTCTTGCGAAGTGAATATTCATGTGTTCTTTTGTTGAATTTGAAGTCCTAAATAGAAGGTGAGCTCTCCAATCATTGACATCTCAAACTCTGATTTCATTTCTTCAGCAAATCCTTTTGCTAACTAATCTTTGTTTCTTCCAAACATGATGTCATCTACATACACTACTACAATTAAGAGTTCATTTTCATTAGCCTTTATGTACAAATTGTTGTCTACGCCTCCTTTCTTGAACCCTTGTTCTTGCAAGTTTTTGTCTAGCCTTGAATACCATGCACGAGGAGCTTGTTTCAGACCATATAAGGCTTTCTTTAATCTACACACATAGTCATGTTTATCTGTTAATGAGAATCCTTCATATTGTTCCATGTAGACTTCTTCCTCTAGATCTCCATTCAGGAAGGCATACTTTACATCCATTTGATATACCTTGAAATCATGATAGCATGCAAAGGCCAAAAACATTCTGATTGCTTCCATTCTGGCTACAGGGGAAAAGGTTTCATCATAATCAAGACCTTCGATTTGAGAGTATCCCTTGCATACAAGTCTGGCTTTATTTCTTATTACCTGACCTTGTTCATTCATCTTATTCTTGAATATCCATTTTGTGCCAATGACATTTTCCCCAATGGGTCTTGGAATTAATTCCCAGGTGTTGTTCTTCTCAATTTGGTCTAGTTCTTCATTCATAGCATTTACCTAGTTCTTGTCTTTGTTGGCTACCTCGAATTTCTTACACTCTATTTGAGATAACATGGTTAGGTATACTTCTTCTGTCTGTTCAGCAAGTTGTCTTCCTGTCTGGACTCCCACACTCTTATCCCCAATGATTTGATCTTCTGGATGGTTCTTTTGAGTGTCTTGAGGGACTTTTTGAGTTTAATTCAATATCTTCTGTTGTCTTGTTATGTTCATTATTATCTTGGTTCTCATCTTCATGATCATCTGGAGGATTGCGTAGCTTGTGCTCCTTGTTCTGTTTGGTATATCTTCATCAAATCTTACATCAATGCTTTCCACAATTTTGTGTAGTCTTTTGTTGTAGCACTTGTAACCCTTACTCTTGGATGCATATCCTAAAAATATTCCTTCATCAGCTCTTGCATCAAAATTCCCCAGTTTTTCATCATTATTTTTTATGAAACACTTGCTTCCAAAGACTCTATAGTGCTCGATTGATGTTGGTTTACCATGCCATAATTCGTACGGAGTCTTGTCACAATTTGGTCTTAGATGAGCTTTGTTGAGAATGTGAACAGCTGTGTGTACTGCTTTTGCCCAGTAGGTTTGGGGAATGTAACTTTCTTGCATCATAGCTCTGGCAATCTATTGTACTGACCTGTTTTGACTCTCTGCCACTCCATTTTGTTGAGGTGTACCTGCAATTGTAAACTGTTGTTTTATCCCATGCTCATTGCATAGGTCTGCAAAATCATAGTCTGTGAATTCACCTCCTCTGTTTGATCTGATGCACTTTAGCTTGCATCCTATTTGATTTTCTACCAATGCCTTGAATATCTTGAATTTCTCAAGTGCTTCAGATTTATATTTGAGAAATGCTACCCACGTCAATCTGAAAAAATCATCTATTATCAGCATGAAATAAGATTCTCCGCTTGGTGCTTTAGTTCTTGAAGGTCCACACAGGTCCATGTGTACAAGCTGAAGAGGCCGACTTGTAGATAGTATCTCTTTGGTATTGAAAGATATGCGGGTCTGCTTGCCTAGTTGGCAAGATTTACATATGGTATTTGAAGGATTCTTTATTGCTGGCATATCTCTGACTGCATTGTTCTTTCTCAGACTGATGATGTGGTCAAAGTTTAGGTGTCCCAATCTTCTATGCCATAACCATGATTCATCAAGTTTGCTTATGTGGCATACTTCATTCTCTT
The DNA here is from genome assembly GCA_034641835.2 of Pinus albicaulis. NCBI lineage: Eukaryota > Viridiplantae > Streptophyta > Pinopsida > Pinales > Pinaceae > Pinus > Pinus albicaulis. The sequence goes on along the minus strand of CM076580.1, from coordinate 858,408,874 downwards.
CTTTCACTGTATAGACATTACCTTCTGTTTGAACACCTTTGATCAAGGTCTTTCCTGTGGTGCTTGATCTTATTTCAAAGTATTGGGCTCTAAAAAGGACCTCACAGCCTTTATCACACATTTGACTGACGCTTAGCAGATTGGCTTTCAACCCATCCACAAATAGTACATCTTGAGATTTTCCTTTTCCATTATTCAAACTCAATGAGCCTTTTTCCTTGATTTTCCCTGCTTTATCATTGTCGAATGTTACATTCCCAGATTTCTTTTCATCAAATGTTACAAAATTGCTTCGATCTCCAGTCATATGCTTTGAACATCCACTGTCCAAATACCATTGGCTTTTCTGATCTTGGCCTCTTAGAGCCAGGTCACACTTATTCAACTTCTTTTTCCACTGCAGGCAGCTATTTGTTTGGCACCTTTTCTGAGAAGATTGATCACATTCTTTGAGAGGACATTTGGAAGACATGTGTCCGATTTGATGGCATACAAAGCATTTGATTATATTTTTAAATGGATTATGTGTACGAGTGAACTCTCCATTGTTCATAAATCTCCTTGCGGTTTTAAGCATTATTATTTTTCCATACGTTCTGCACTCCATGGCTTTATGGCCGAACCCCTTACAAAAAAAAAAATACCCATGGAAAATATTAGTGTACCTGGTGTAGGGTTGTCCTCTCCATTTTTTTGCTTGAGGTAGTCTTTTCAATTTCTGCATCTTTTGCTGGTTGAAATCGATTATCTTTGTCTGACAGTATGCAACAATATGTCCCACTTTGTGGCAGGAAAAACAAGTGACATTTCTCATAGGATGAAAGAATCTCCTTTGAGATCTTCCAAACTTGTTCAATTGATCTTAAGCAACAATTGAGCTTTTTTCAACTGCTTGATTCTTCCTCTCATTATTTGTTTCTTGATGTTGCTGCTTGTTTTTGTTTGTTTCATCACACATCAAGTTTTTGCTGGATTCTGCTTCTGTGGTTCCTTTTTGAGCTGTTTCATTATCCTTTACAGCTTTTGCAAAAATGATATTCTTGTTATCTTCTACCTTGGAATTACTGGTTTCTCCTTCATATCCTATCCCAGCCTTTATGAGAGGAGACCTTTGAGCATTTAGAATCTTGTCCAACTGTTAAGTGCTTGTCATTCAAGCAGTGGTCATTGACAATTCCCTTTGGGTGTTTTCTAGGTTCTTTCTCAGGCATACCACTTCTTCTTCCAATTTCTCTTGCTCCTGATGTTTATCTTTAATTTTATTTAGTAGAATGTCTTCCACCATCTTAGCTTCTTCAGGTTATAATCTCAATTGAATGAAGTCTTCTGAATTTGGTACCTCTTTTACATATTTGAGGAGAATGTCTTTCTGTTTTCTACACTTGAGTTTAAGTCTATCTATTTCTTCCAGGGCACTTTTTAGCTCTCCCTCAAGATCTACCTCACCTTCTTTCTCATCTTCTAGAAGCAATCCTTCAGACTCTTCCTTGGCCATCAACACAAATTCAGAGGTTCTTTCTTCATTTGAGGATTCATCTGAGTTTTCAGATGCGCTACTATCTTACTGATCATAAAGTGATTTTCTGTTGAATCTCTTCCCTTTCTACCAGTTATTTGTTTTGGTTTCTTTATCTATTGAGTCTAATTCTTTGTTTTCTTGTAAGGACACTTTGATGCATAGTGCCAAACTCTTCCACAGTTAAAGAATTTAAATGGAAGCTTACCTTTATACTTACCTAAGCCTCTATCCAATCTTTTGACAAATTTGGCCTCTTCTTCATCAGAGTAGGAGCATGTATCTTCCTTTTCTTCTTTGCTCTTGTCAGCCTTAAAGGCCGCCTCCCTCACATTTGACTTCCTCTGTGGAAGTATCATCTCATAGGCTGTTAAGTTTCCAAGTAATTGGTTCATGGTCAAAGTTTCCCAATCAACTGCTTCTTCTATGGCAGAAACCTTGGGATTAAAACTGGATGGTAAAGATCTCAATATCTTTTGAATAATTACACATTCTCTAATGGTTTCTCCTAGATCTTTCATATTATTCACAATTTCTGCAACCTTTAATAAGAAGCTGTCAACATCTTCTTCTTCATTCATTTTTATATTTTCAAATTGAGCTCGATAGACTTGTAGTTTGGCCATCTTCACCTTCTTATCTCCCTCATGGATACGTTCTAATGTATCCCATATTTCTTTTGCACTCTTGTTGTGCATTACTTTGATAAATTCTGCCTCACACATACCACTTAAGAGAGCATTCATGGCTTTGGCATTAGCTATAAGATCTTGTTTGGCTTCTCTCTCTGTGTCAGAATCCTTTGGGGCATATCCAAAATCCACAGCAGCCCAAACCTGTATTCCTAGAGACATTATGTATGTCCTCATTCTTATTTTCCAGAAGGCATAATTTGTGCCAATAAACAAAGGGGCTTTATTTGTTGAGCATCCTTCTAGACTAGCCATCTTGGGGACCTAGGATCTTCCTAGCCAATTGTTAAACTGATACAGAAGGAACCTACTCTAATACCAATTGTTGAACCCTTGGTTAAATTGAGAGGGGGGGTGAATCAGTTTAATGTAGTCATGGTCTTGCAAAACTTTCTTTTACACTAATTTACATCTTCATTTCGTGATAAACTTAATATACAATGGAACAAAAATCTTAATAAGTGAGAAGAAAGTATTAAGCATATTAAATACATAATATCAACATATAGTCATCATGCACATAGACAACATATATAAGTGGAAACCCATAAGGGAGAAAACCACATCTTATTATTGTTGTGATGCAAAGGCAAGCTCCAACTCCCTCTCACCACTGATTTTCTGTAGGCTCCAACCTAATGGAGGCTACTACCTCAATTCTGCAAGCTACAACTTGAAAAGAAGCTCCAACTCCCATCTATTTTCTGCAGGCTACAACCTACAGGAGGTTCCTACCTCAGCCAGCTACAATTGGACATCTATCAAGCTACAAATTGATATGGAAGCACCAAATTCCTCACTGTACAATAAAATCATAAGTTGATTTACCTGGATATCAAATTTGTTTTTCTACTTCTTTACTGTTGTCCTTCCAGCCTCCAAATTTTCATTATATCATCTCTGGATATTCACAACTCCTCTCTCTGCTCCTTCTTCTTCTTACATTCTCTCGCCTCTTTCTCCTTTCTCTCACTCCTTATGCATATGTTGGTAACATTATTTATAGAGATCACCTCATCACTGTTTGCATTCCACAGGGAATTCGAAATGAACAAGTATGACTCTTTGCCTTCCCCCTTCTCATTTTCTTGTCCAATTCATTCTAAATAATATAACGGAATGTATACATTTGTGTATTACAATGGAGTTGTTCTTTGCCTACAGAGACTTGCCTTTGCATCACAAAAAATATAAATTCAATAATATATTTACAGTTATAATCAAACATTTACTTAGCACTTTCGGTTTCTTATCTTTGCTGAGCATTCATCCTCTTTTGCTTGCTATACTTTTGTCTTTTCTTTTATGCCGTTATATTCTAGCTCTACTGCATAACTGCCCTGTTTCTTCTGTTACCTGTGTCTTTTGTGTTGTGTTCACCTTTTTCATCTGCCTGTGCTGCTGCACCACTGTCTTGCACAATTTCTTGTTATGAATTCATTCCATTACTTTGTGACCGGTAGAGTACGGCCCACATACTACTTCCTTTATGCCCATAACGGATTACAAATCTGGGCTTTAGTGATCATACATACGTTTAAAACAATCAATAGTGTAAACATTATACTATGGCACATTTAACATATATGAAATAAGGGCTTACAGGGTCCCACACCAGACTTCAATTCCTTTTGATTTTAGCTTTGAACTATATCACGTCCGCTTTCTATCGCATTTCGGTATTTCAATCGTTCTTTGATATATGGCTCTTTTGCTCTCCGATGCGATTTACAAAGGGAAAATCCATACTCCTGGACTTGAAAACTTTTAGGCTTCAACTTCGATTTACATTGCATCTACTCTCTTTATCGCACTTTGATGATTCCAGTTATCCCATGTGCCTTCGTCCATCTGATCTCTCGATATGCGATATGCGATGGGTCCCACTTGAATTTATCGCTACTTCGCATCGAAACTTCTATAACTTGCGAATTCTTATCACATAAGCATCGTCGATTGTGATATGAGATGGTAATATCGCATCGCTACTGCACAACGCATCGCATCGCCACTTCGTGGTATGCGATGAACTTCACATCGCCGATGTGTGATATTGTGATATGCCAACACGTGTCCCTTCGCATCACCACATCGCGTCACAACTTTGCATCACCACTTCACGGGATGCGATGAAATTCACATCGCCGATGTGTGATATTGCCCTGTGCTGCCATGTGTCCCTTCGCATTGCCACATCGCATCGCAACTTTGCATCGCCACTTCACGGTATGAAATGAACTTCGCATTACCAATGTGCGATATTGCGTTGTACCACCATGTGTCCCTTCGCATCACCACATCGCATCGCAATATTGCATCGCATTACTCTTGCTTCTGATTTATGATCTGATTTCTGCCGATGCGATCATCACCGTTGATCTGTCCAGATCTACGATCCTCATTGCTACTGGCAATTTCAATTAATACTCTAGTGCTAGCATAATGTCATCTCTGCTTATGATTCTCAACTTTATGGTTTAAACCCCAAATAAACCATATAAATATTTACAGGCCCACAACTTTATTTCAACGTACCTTTTACATCGTCGATCTAATCGCTGATATATCCAACGACTATCGCATAACAATGATACATGAGCTTTAATTTTTCAATCTCACGTGAAATAGCTGGTTTTGTGTTGCTACGTGTCAACTCCTTAACGTTATCACATTCATTTCAACTTTTACCACATACCACTCTAAAGCTGCGCGAAAACCCATTTGCTGGTTTTTGAAACTGTCTTCACTGTTCCATCTCTGCTATTGATTCATGGTTCCATACCCTGTTGACCAAGGTTTCTCTCGCTTATCCTTTCCAAACTTCTGGTTCCGTTATAACTCCACACAAATACAATTCATCTACTGTGCCGTTCCGCTTCCTCTAGTCCATTGTTCGATGAATTATAGGTTCTTCTTTTGACAAGTTCATTTAGGTTCACCACTTATCTTGCGATGAATCTTATCCATTCATTTCTTGCCTTTGTTGTTGCGATATAATCATGACCATCCATTCACCTCACTTGGAATTCGTTTTCCTTATTCTATTTTTTGTTTGTTTACATTGTCCTGCTCTGTGACATCGGTCCATCCACACTACTGCTCTTGAGCTTGTTCTTTATTCTAAGTGCGTTGATATCTCCTGAGCTTGTTTTTCTGCCTTTGCTCCTTTTCTTCCTTATCTGCTTCTCTGCTGCCTCTGCTTCTTTCTGCTGCCTCTCTAAATTCGTTGTTTCTCTACTTTTGTTGTTCCTCTGCCTCTCTTTTATGATTTCCTACTGCATTATTGAATGATCTGCTCCTTTTCCTTTTTTTTGGTTCTTCTCTGCTCCTTTGCCTTAGTGATAGTTCAGGTGCTGCTCCTTTGTGCTCCTTTTCCTTATTGTTGGTTCTTCTCTACTCCTTTTCATTAGTGATATTTCAGGTGCTCCTCCTTTGTGCTCCTATGCCATCAATGACAATATGTCCAATAGACTTCTCAAAATTTTCTACAATATTCTTCTTTCCTCAAGTGTCTCTCCATCAGACCTTATGTGGGTAACCAACCCAATCACATGTGTGAAGAATGAATCTATGTTATCAGACTCTTTCATACAAAGAGTTTTAAAATCTCTCCTAAGCATTTGTATCTTTGTTGTCTTCACCTTCTCCATGCCTTGATAGGCTATCTTGAGAATATTCCATGCCTCCTTGGACTTTTTTGTTGTTGCAATCCTTGGTAAAATTCTATCATGTACTACTTGGTAGAGATAGAAGAGGGCTTTGGAGTCCTTCTTCTTATTATCTCTTAACAAGTCTCTTTCTGCTACTAAAAAAGCAACCAATGTTGCTGCGTCTGCTGTTTCTTGGAAACCTTGCTCCACCAGCTCCCATATATCTTTTGAAGCAAACAGGGCCCTCATTGTAATGGCCTAATAGCCATGGTTCTTCCCATTAAACTGTTGTAGTTGAGGATCTCTTAGGCTTGTGCATCCTGCTGCCATTTTGAATGTGTAAAAAAATAATCAACTTGACTTTGTAAAACATAAGATTTCTCATTGCTGGAGAAATCTGCTTCTCAAACCAATCTTATAGCTTCTTCAGTAAAGCGAGCTTGTTCTTTTACTAAGAACATAGACCTACTCTGATACCATGTTGGAATTTTTGAATATAATCAGACTGAGGAAAATGCATTTCCACACAACACAAAGACTACAACAAATTAATGCGGAAATTAAACAATCATACACACAGTCAGCGTAATACATAGGAGAGGAACAAACTGATTTTTTCTATTCCATCACTCTCTCTCGCTCTTAATGAAATTACATTTTGCTTATATCAAAATGGTTGAAGCCTTTAAAACCTAAATCTAATCAATGCAATTGAATTGCTGAATGGACGTTTAACAACCATTTGTCCTTGGTTCGTCAAAAGACCCATATCTTCATTAAATTGGCACACAGGCTATATTTCTGCTTATACATAAGAACACGTGAAAACTCTTTCGAAACAAAAAAGGCTGGACTTCAAATACTATGCAATGTAGTACTGATTCCACATCGCATCTGCACAGATCAACGATATTCAACTTTTACTCATGGCACTCTCCATTAAACATTGTGGGATACGATGTGCAATAGTGATGTGGCACTTATCGCATCGCACCCAAAATAGCATAACCTGTGGAAATTTACGGGTAAACATAAATCTGTGCAATTGCGATATGCAACAGCGATATTGCATCGCAAAAAAAATAACTTACAGGTGCTTAATCCATTAACTCCTAAGATTTGCGAGTGTCGATATGCGCTATACTCCTAAGCTTGGCACGTGCCCCCTCTTACTATCACATCGAAAAAAATATAAAATAACATGCGGGCGACTGGATGGTAAAAATTAAACTTTGCAAAGTGCGCTTTGCGGGCAGTAAAGGTTTAGGTAGGCCTTGCTGATATTGCATCGACAGAGAAATAAGTTTATCTACGGGCTTAAACAGTAAGTGATAAATGTTGCGATGTGTAGTATCCCGACAATAAAAAAAGATAAGTGCGGTAAGCCTAATACAAAGGAACAAGTGGAAAATATGATGCGGTAAGGATATGTGGGTCCCACTGATATCGCATCGGTGAGGATTTAACTTCACAGCAGAAAGGCTTATGGGTAAACTATAAAATTTGTAGGCGACAAAGTGTGGGCAAACGGTAAGTCAATTTGGTGGTTGAAAACAATAAACGCAGAGGATGGCTTGGTACTTGGTTTGCTGTTCATTGCATGGAAATGCCTCCAGATCTCGGATCTGCTGCTTGTCCTTCTCTACTGTCAAAATTTGATGAAGTTGTGGGTTGCACCACTATTTATTTATGGTGGTGGTTGGGAGTAAAATTCCAACAAAAACTCACGTTTTAAAAAATGATGATATAAATTATTTTTTTATATCGAAACCCATTCAGAAAATAAAAATAATAAAAATGAGATCAAGAAACCCAGTCAGGAGGTATCCAACATTATAGCCATAGTTTTCCTTTCTAGATTAATGCTTGAGACCTCCTTTGCTCTAGGTGGTCATTAGGTCAGAGGTCTTATAGTCTGCCTTTCTAGATCAGTGCTTTAGACCTCCTTTGCTCTAGGTGGTCTTTATGTTAGAGGTCTTGTTTATTAGTGGTGAAGAAGTGTTTTTTATATTCTGATTTTTTTTTTTAAATATTTTTTTTTAATTATTTTGTAATTTTTTATATTTTTAATTTTATAAAATTTAATTTATAATTTTTTTAATATAATTTTTTATAATTTTATTTTTATTTTTCTTTTTTATTGTAAAAGTGAATGTGAATTTGATGTGATAAAAGTATAGATAAATATCTTTAAGATTAATCACATCATTAGTATTTGGTCCATACTAATGTGGTTCATCCTTATTCTGAGCATGAACCACATTAGATAGTTCTAAAAGTTGCAAAATCTTAATAATATCACAAAAATCTTAGATCTAACATGATAAAAATAACTAAATAATTTCATAATATAATAATAATTACAAAATTTTAATTTTGAAGTAAAAAATTCCATTTCATGCTTTGATTTTCTAATTCTATATCCATGATAGTACTTACGCCTTTTAATTGGAGTAAAATTTTGTAATGCATTTTATTTTATTTTTTTGAATTATATCATTATACCATTATAAATTATTAGGTTTTAGTTATGTTTCGATTTTATTATAATTATTTTACTATATAAATTTATAATATTTAATATTTTTATTATATTATATTATATATATATATATATATATATATATATATATATATATATATATATATATATATATATATATATATATATATATATATATATATGATTTTTGTGATCTATAATTTAGAAAAATATGATTAATCTGAAAAACATGTGATGATGATGATGATGGTTAATGTCCACTGAGATCAATTTTTGGTTATTCAGACCTAGAGAAAAGGGTTATTTAATTTGATTTAATATTTTATTCCTATGCTCAAAAAGCTTGGAGAGAAGCCTCCGGAGCTCACTATAATTTTGACATCTTAAAAGACTAGGAAGGTCAGTATTTGAAATTGAGCTCTAATGTGATTGTATGCGGGGCACTCTAAGAAGAAGTAATTTTCATCTTTGATATATATATAGACAAAAAATTATAAAACAAAAAAAAATCAATTTACAAATATTAATTTTATGACACTCAAACAACTAGATAAATTACAATTTTATAATAATAAAAAACATTTTTTATTTTACCTAATGAAAATTCCAATCACAATAATGTTGGACAGTGCTCAGCAGATAGAATAACAAAACAACAGCAAATTAATCATGCACATAAAGACACAGTGTTTTTACCGTGGTTCACCCAAACCTCCTGGGCTACGTCCACACAACAGGGCATTGGCAATCTTATTAATTCAAACAGGAGATTACAATTCACACACACTCTCTAAAAAAAAACGTATGGAGACCTGTTATATAGCAGGAGAATCTAACAGCCTCATAAATCCTCTCAACTCAAATTTAGCATGCATTAACTCCCTCCCAACAAACTGGCATTGGCAATCTTATTAATTCAAACAGGAGATTACAATTCACACACACACACTCTCCAAAACAAACGTATGGATACCTGTTATATAGCAGGAGAATCTAACAGCCTCATAAATCCTCTCAGCTCAAATTTAGGATGCATTAACTCCCTCCCAACAAACTGGAGCTAATCTAGGAACTAATTCCTAATTTTTGTCACCTAATGAGATTTTGCCTATTTTATCCAAAACAGAAAATCTCAACAATCTCCACCTTGACAACAATTAGCATGATGCCCTGTTCTTTTATTATTTTATCTCTTCTGCAAGCCAAGAGAAGCCAAACACCAACGCAGCTTCTCCAACAAAACTGGTTTCGTGAACATGTCTGCACAGTTTTCCTTTGTATGCACCTTTTCAAGAGAGACTCCCCTTTCAGTGATAACCTGTCTTACAAAATGGTACTTAATCGGAATATGCTTTGATTTACTATGATATGCCAGATTCTTAGCCAAATGTATTGCACTTTGACTATCACAAAGTAACCTGATGTTGTCCTGTAACCTACCAAACTCACCAAGCAAACCTTTCAACCAAACCGCCTCTTTGCAAGCATGAGAAGCAGCAATGTATTCTGCTTCAGTAGTGGATAAAGCAACAATGTTCTGTAGCTTTGACATCCAGTTGATAGCTCCACCTGCAAGAGTAAAGACGTACCCTGAAGTTGACCTTCTCTTATCCAAATCACCTGCAAAATCGGAATCAACATATCCGCAAACAAATTCACTACTCTTATTGTAAGTGATACAATAACTACTTGTGCCTCTCAAGTACCGAAGCACCCATTTCACTGCTGACCAATGTTCTTTACTCGGATTTGCCATGTACCTGCTGACAACCCCAACTGCATGTGAAATATCTGGTCGAGTACAAACCATCGCATACATCAAACATCCTACTACATTAGCATATGGAATTTGAGACATATAATCCTTTTCTTCATCTGTATTAGGACATAAACCCGAAGAAAGCTTGAAATGGGAAGCGAAAGGGACTGACACAGGCTTCACATTATTCATACCAAACCTCAAAAATATCTTCTCAACATACTTCTGTTGTGATAGCCATAGCTTACCATTGCTCCTGTCTCTGAAAATCTCCATGCCCAAAATCTGTCTTGCTGCTCCTAGATCTTTCATATCGAATGTCCTTGCCATCTGAGTCTTCAACCTGTTGATTTCATCAATGCTTTTGCTTGCTAAAAGCATGTCGTCAACATACAACACTAAGATAATGAACATGCCATTTTTCAATTGCTTGAAATACACACAATGATCATATTCACTTCTAACATATTTCTGACTCAACATGAAAGAATCAAACTTCTTATACCACTGCCGAGGCGACTGCTTCAGTCCATATAATGACTTCTTGAGCCTGCAGACAAATTTCTCATTGCGATGCTGAACAAACCCTTCCGGTTGTTCCATATAAATTTCCTCATCTAGATCTCCATGTAGAAAAGCAGTCTTAACATCTAGTTGTTGCAACTCTAAATCAAACAAAGCAACTAAAGCTAACACAATTCGAATTGAAACTATTTTAACAACTGGTGAAAAAATCTCATGAAAGTCTATGCCTGCTTTCTGAGAAAACCCTTTTGCAACCAGCCGCGCTTTGTACCTGTCCTCCGTATCATTCACACCCCGTTTCAGCTTGTAAACCCATTTACACCCCACAGTTTTCCTGTCTTTCGGAAGCTCAACCAGATCCCATGTACCGTTCTTACTCAAGGCCATCATTTCGTCCTTCATGGCTGCTTTCCACTTATCACTATTCGAACCTTCTATAGCTTCCTGATAGCACAGAGGTTCATCGTCATTAGCAGTAAAAGCAACTGAAGTAACATAATCATCATACCTTCTCGGAACACGTTTTATCCTTGTAGACCTCCTTAAAGCTGTTTCTGGTTGACTACCATCTGTAGGAACTTCTTGCCGATCAGTATCTGAGACCTGTTCATGATCTAAACCAGAACCCTGTTCATGTTCTGAAACCTGTTCATGACTAGTATCTGAACTATGGTCATCATGACTATCATTAGAAGTGCTATCAAACTGAATGTGCTGAAAGTCAAATACATCATCCTGTTTCAATTTTCTATCTACATCTAACTGTACAAGAGAGGATTCATCAAACTTTACATCTCTGTTGATGATGATTTTGCGGGTAGTAGGATCCCACAATCTATATCCCTTTGTTCCAACACCATACCCAACAAAGATATAACTTTTAGACTTTGGATCTAACTTAGTTCACTGATGTTTAGGCACTAGAGCATATGCATCACAACCAAACACTCTGAGTTTAGAATAGTCACAAGGGTGTCCTTTCCATACCTCTTGCGGAATCTTGCAGTCTATTTCCATCGATGGAGATCGGTTTATCACATAACAATCTGTTGCCACTGCTTCTGTCCACAACTCCTTCTGCAAACCAGCGTTACTCAGCATACTCCTTGCTCTCTCCAAAAGAGTCCTGTTCATGCGTTCAGCAGCTCCATTTTGCTGAGGAGTATAAACCGTGGTCTTATGTCTCTCGATCCCTGCATCCTTGCAATAGCTGTCAAACTCCTTGGAAGTAAACTCACCACCATTGTCAGTTCTTAAACACTTTATAGTTCTACCAGTGATGTTTTCTACCAATGCTCTAAACTGTTTGAAAACTGAAAAAACATCAGACTTTCTTTTCAACATGTAGACCCACACCTTCCTAGAAAAGTCATCAATAAATGATACAAAATACGACGAGCCACCATATGACGCTGTAGGGGCTGGACCCCAAACATCTGAATGAATATAATCAAGTATGCCTTTACTAGTATGTTTGCTTGTTTTAAATTTTTGTTTACTTTGTTTTCCAAACAAGCAATGCTTACAGAAATCTAACTTTCCAGACCTTAGATTAGGAAGTAACTTGCGATCAGCCAAAATATTTAACCCTCTTTCGCTCATATGGCCCAACCTTTGATGCCATAGGCGAATGGAACTACTATCATGTTCAGACACCGAAGACACATGAACTGACCCTGTTCTTCCTTCTAATTGAAATAGATTTCCTACTTTCTTAGCTTTCATTACTAGTAAAATACCTTTATAGATTTTCAGAACTCCACCTTGAATTACAGTTTTATATCCATTCGTGTCAAGTGCTCCCAGTGAAATTAGATTTTTTCTTAAGTCTGGAACATGTCTTACATCTGTTAACAACTTAGATGTGCCATCAAACATTTGCAGTTGTATGCTTCCTATCCCAACAATATTAGATGTGACATCATTACCCATGTACACGACTCCATCATTAACTGATCTATATGTCTTAAACCATTCTCTATGAATACACATGTGGTTTGATGCACCGGAATCTAACAACCAATGTTGATCATGATTTGACAGATTAACAGACAACACTTCGTCGCTCATACCTGAACCAGATGCCGAACCTGTATCTGTCGCATTTGCCTCCTTCTTCTCTGTCGAAGAGTCTCCTTTCTTCTCTGTTTGATGTCTCTTCCAGCAGTCTTTCTTTAAGTGCCCTGATTTGCCACAAAACCGGCACTTCACTTTGCTCTTCTTCCCTTTCGACTTTGAACGTGAATCGCTGCGCTTACCAGAGCGTCTTTCTCTAGAACGACCTCTAGCCATCATTGCCTCTGATGTAGAGGTGTCAACATTCGACTTCTTCCTCGTCTCCTCAGACAACATGGCTCCAACCACATCGTCAAACTCAAGGAGAGCTGCATTACTGAAGCTTATGGAAGTAACAAAGTGATCCCACGATTCAGGCAATGTACACAATAGAGTTATTGCCTTATCCTCTGAATCAAATTTTACATCTAGACTTTGTAATTGTACCAATAGAGTATTGAAAACATTCAGATGGTCAGTAATCGAGGTACCTTCCTTCATTCGCAAACTGTATAGCTGCTGCTTCAGGAGAATCCGATTTGTCAAGGATTTTGTCATGTAGAGCTTCTCAAGCTTGATCCACAAGCATGCGGCGGTCTTCTTTGACACAATGTTGAACAGAACATCATCCGCCAGACATAACCGAATTGCGCTCAGAGCTCTGTTATCCAACTCATCCCATTCATCTTCCGTCATGGAAGAAGGCCTTTTGCTCCTCCCCAACAGTGCTTTCGCCACGCCTTGTTGTACCAGGAGATCATGCATCTTTACCTTCCAGATCTCGAAGTTGTTTTTGCCATTGAACTTCTCAATTTCAAACCGGGCATTTTGAGTTTTCGCCATCTTGTTTCAGCAAAAAAACACAGTAATCTCCAGAACCAATTTTCAAATAAAGAATGCCCTTTTAATTAAAAAATGCCTTTAAAAAAAAAATTGCCCTTGCCTTCCTTTAAGTGCCTCTCACTGCCTTTTAAAAAAAAAAATATCCTTGACTTTTGCCTTTAAAAAATGCCTTTCACTTCAAACAAAGCCCTCAAATCGATTTATATAAATGGATGTTTTTTTAAAAAACCTTTACCTTAAAAAAAAAAACTTCCCTTTCATACCATATGCAATGGTAATTCATTACAAATCAACCCTTTTTTAAATGGCACATTACAATGGCATACAAATCGATTTTAAAACTTCACCTTAAAAAATAATGGCATAAAAGCCCCTTTTCAAAATCTTTACATATCGATTTCAATATATATAACATATATATTACCATTCGATTTTGTTTTAAACCACCACCTTACAAATCGACCCTTTTTAAAAATCGATTTAAAAAGCACCACTCAAATCAATATATATAATAACATCGATTTCACATATCGATGTTAAAATTTTTTTAAAAGACTTAATAAAGTGCTTATGTTGAATCGAGTTATCACACATATCGAATATAATCGATCTGTGTTTGTTTTTAACACATTGCAATTAAAAAATCGCTTTGAATGGCAATTCAAAAAAAAGAACCATTATAAAATCGATTTTACACTTCCGGCATTTGAATAAAACTCAAATCGATTTTTCCAATTCAGAGACACCTCACTCACCATATCTCAGCGCTTTGTTAAATGGTCAACGGCCTTTCTCGTGGAAGTAACTCGGCCTTTCTCTGCGCACAGGCATCACACGGATCTACAGTCCTTCGAACTGCGCTCACATCCCTCGGCTATATCACAGCTTTCGGCAGCTTTATCACAGCTTTTATGAACCCGCCAGCAACTCCATGCCTCCACGCACAGGTTTGTTGGCATTACAACCAAACAGCAGTGCACTCCAGCAATACTACACAACACTCAGCAGTGCGCTCCAGCAATACTACGCAGTACTCCAGTTCTACACACCGGCAATTCAACGCACTCCAACATGCTCCGATACCAATTGTTGGACAGTGCTCAGCAGATAGAATAACACAACAATAGCAAATTAATCATGCACATAAAGACACAGTGTTTTTACCGTGGTTCACCCAAAGCTCCTGGGCTACGTCCACACAACAGGGCATTGGCAATCTTATTAATTCAAACAGGAGATTACAATTCACACACACTCTCTCAAAAACAAACGTATGGAGACCTGTTATATAGCAGGAGAATCTAACAGCCTCATAAATCCTCTCAACTCAAATTTAGCATGCATTAACTCCCTCCCAACAAACTGGAGTTAATCTAGCAACAAATTCCTAATTTTTGTCACCTACTGAGATTTTTGCCTATTCTATTCAAAACATAAAATCTCAACAAATAATCATATACACAAATAGCATTCATATGTTTTAGGTACACTTTTCAATATTATTAATACTTACTTAGGGTGTATTTCACATATTTTGATTAGTTTTCACTAACCATAAATTTAACCATCTCATTAACATTGGTTTGTGCATTGTGTTGCACATTTTATTTAAAATTTAAAATTTTTGGTTGCGATTTTTTTTAAGCAGTTGTTTTAGTGTGATTTTTGTGGAGATTTTTGTGTTGGAATTTGGTTGAAATTTCGAAGTGAAATTTGATTTGTGTTATTTAAAATGGTTTTTTTCACTCTATATATATTCAGCACCCTGAAAAACCCTTAGGGTACTTAGGTTACCCATCAAATTTGTAATTTCAATAAATTCGTGTCAAATTTTAGAAAAAATAGACAGGAAAAAACCACCGGAAAACTTCCAAAAAGTCTCACTAAAGAAAACTACTTTTTTAAAATAATATATTCTTTAAATTAAATTGATTTTTATTTATTATTTATTATATCAAATTAAAAAATGAAATAAAAACATATTTAATTTTCTGGTGTGTGTTATATTTTTTTCACTACTAGTGATAGGCTTTGTATGTTGCCTGGGGCTTAGCCTCGTGCACAGGGTTAGAGGTAACACCTTGGATTTTTTTTATTTATGCAGTAGGTGAACCTACTCAGAGTTTTGTACATAAGTTTTTTCACATGATTTTGGGCATAATGGTTTTTTGTCCATGGTATTTTGTAGATCACGTCAAGGGAATTACAATTATGTTTCAGCATGTATAGTTATTAAAAAGAATATAATGAAAAATCAATCTCATATTGTTTTATGTTCTCTCTTTCTTTTTCCATTTAAATAATTCATTAGCAAATAAATTTTATACAAAATTAAAACTTATATTATTAATAATAAATGCGCCATTTTTAATTTAAATCATAATAATAATTATTCATTTTATTTAATTTTTATACTAATCTAATTATGTAATTATATATATACATATAAAATATATATTCGTATTTTTATAATAATATAATTATGCAATATTATATTTATAAGTAACATGCAAATACATATAAAATATATATTTAAAATGATTTATGAAATTTTGCTTAAAATAACTCCTGTTCAAATATCTGGCAGTCCGTTGTCTATTACATTAATAAATATTATTTATATTTTTATATTAATATAATTATATAATATTGTATTTATAACTAACATGCAATACATATAATATATACATTTAAAATGAATTATGATATTTTTCTTAAGATAATTCCTTCTCTTAAAATATCTCGTAGTCCGTTGTCTATTTCATTAATAATTATTTGCCAACAGTGTATGACGATTACCATTGACATAATAAATCACATTAAAAAGACTATGGTGTGCTTCAAGTATTTTAATTGCTTAATAGATAAGATGTGTTCATCACAAAATAATAATAATAATATATTATAAAGAATAATAATAATAATAATATATTATTATTATTTGAAAAATAATCTTTTTAATTTAATATTTATAAAATATTAATATTAATTAGATATTAAATTTATTGTTATTAAATTTAGTATTATAGAATTATTTTTAAATTATAGCTTTGCAATTCAAATCCCTATTCTTAAAGATTGTTTTTGAAAATAGATGGGGTTTGTGATGGATAACTATTTTATAGACAACATTATCTTTGTTTAAGAATCAGTCTATTAAAGCAAAGTTAGAAATGAAAAAGTGATGGTTATTGAATTAGATATTGATAAAACATTGACTATGTAGAACATTCTTTTTTCTTTGAGGTTTTGAGAAAGATTGGATTTAAAAAAATAAAAAATAAAAGCAAAGTTAGAGTGAAAAAGTGATGGTTATTGAATTAGATATTGCCAAAATATTGACTATGTAGAACACTGTTTTCTCTTTCAGGTTTTGAGAAAGATTGGTTTTAAAAAAATAAAAAATAATCAATGGATGTATCAGTGCATAATGAGCCTCTTTTGATAAATGGTAGGCCAAAATGATTTTTTTAAGCTTCAATAGGCCTTAGGCAGGGCTTCCCACTATCTCCAATGTTGTACATTCTTATGTCTCATTCATTAATTAGATGTCTTGATTATTAGAGATGCATGAAGATAGTTCCCATAATAAGATTAAAACAAATGAAAAATATCAAGTACTCATAATTCATTGATTATACTCTCTTGTGAGAAATAACTTCTATAATCATTGTAACGTGATTTAAACTAGTATTAGACATATTTATTGTAACTTCTAGAGTTTTAATTGATTATGGAGAAAGTCAATTTTACACTTGGAATAGGAGGAGAAAAGCCCTCATCAAATGAGTATTTGAATTCAATGTAATTGAAATATGGACATAAATTAAATATTGGGGAATGCATATTTTTCTTAAGCCCTCTCCATATTAGCTTTCTATTATATATAAACAAGGGAAAAGATTTCAAGAATAGAGAGTTAACATGTTAAATGCAACAAGAAGAGTGATTTTAATAATGTGTTTCCTCTCATCGCTACCTCTTTCTCATATGGCCCTTCTAGCGCTTGTAGGAGTGATTCATGAGATCTCTCAAATAATTAGATTTGGGGGTAAAACCAATACAAATAAATTTCATTTAGTTAAGTGGAAAGTTGTTATAACTCATAAATATTAGTTGTGTAAAATTAAAAAAAAAAAGCCAAAACTTAACTACTAAATCTCTAGTAACTCCCCTAGCAATCCTCCTATGGTAAATGTCAGTGGAGGAAGCAGATCTTCTTCCTACAACCAATTTGTTTCTAGAATTAATAACTGAGGGATGCCATATGCAACAAATAAACCTAACACATCAAAAAAACCTTATGGAAATTAGCAAACTCCCCCATCAGGGAGGCACAAGCGTTGAAGTTACTTAACAAAGGTAGCCTTTTATCTAGCATTCAAAGTTACTTCTAGTTGCATTAGGGATTGTATTCAATATAGGAGGGACCATACCCTTATTGAATGTATTTGCAATATATTCATAATTTAATAGTCTTTCATAGGAATCTAGAAACATGTAAGGATAAATCACATGGCAACTTAAATGTTTTGACATTCATGCTCATCATAACAAGAAGAAGAATTATTGATAAAGTAATGTGTAGTTTGGAAGGTGCTATAGAAGAGTTGATGTGCATTTTCAGGCTTAAAGACTTCAAATAAACAGGAAAAGAGTGTTGCACATATCACAAGCTATCCATATCGCAATTCGGTTGAAAACCCAAATTTTTATAGTTACCAGATATATCGAGCATATCGCATCGCAATCATTTAACACAACGCACATCACAATCGGCGAAGTTAACTTATATTTGTTAAGATCGCAAGTCACATGCGATGAGGAGAGATCGATGATTTGTGATATGTTATAAATCGAAATCTACGATCCGCGATTTCCTAAAAATTGGGACCTGCGAAACCTTATAAGTTTCTATTTGCAAAATCATAAAATTTACGATCTGTGATATCTTATTATCCGTGATCTACGATATCGCATAATCTACGATCTGCGAAGTCAACAAATCTGTGATATTGCAATAAAGTTTGGGAATTGCGATATAGTATTAATTGTTTTGTTTTGGGTTTTAAAGTAAACTTGATAAATATTGTTGTGCGAACAAGAATAATGATCGACTGTGCATCATTTTTGGTATCAGAGTGGACAGAGATTAATCTCTTCTTCACCAAACATGCCACCTATCAGAGCAGTTGGCATAGGTCAAGGAAGACGTGTAGCCAATGAAATTTTGCTGGAAGAGAATCAATACCTTCGTGAAAACAGTGAGAGAATGGAAACTGCTCAGAGGAGAGCACCTGATGAAGGAGATGCCAGTGCTGCAGAGAAACCCTTGGAAGAAGAAGAAGGTGAAGAGGATGAAAAAATTAAATTTCTCAAAATGTTGGTCAAAGCAAGTGGAAGACCAAAGGTGGAAATGCCATTGTATGAAGGGAACCTTAATGTGGAAGAGTTGATGGACTCGATCAATTCATTAGATAAGTATTTTGAATTTGAGGAGGTTGATGATAAAAATAATTTGGTGAAATTTTCACCTACCAGATTGAAGGGCCATGCAACTATCTGGTGTGGTGAATTACAAACATCTAGAGAAATAAAAGGAAAGTGCAAGGTCAAGAAATGGGATATAATGGTAAGTAAATTGAAAAGTAAATTCATGTCGAAAGTTTACTAGTTAAATCTTTTCAGACAATTACAGAACTTGAACCAGAAAGGAATTACTGTCAAAGAGTACACAGAGAAGTTTTACAAGCTAAGAATTAGAGTAGGACATGTTGAAGATGATGTAGAGAAGGTAGTCAGGTATATAAATGGCTTAAGATATGATATACAAGATGAAATCAGTCTATTGAGTTTGAAGACAATTGAAGATTTCTATCAAGCAACTTTGAAGGGACAGGAGAAAATGTTGAGAAAGCAAAGTCAGAAGAATAGAGTCAAAAGTCCAGCAAGAGGAAGAGGACCTTTCAGACCTAGGTTTCAACATTCACAAAGTGAAGCAGGAGGTTCGAGGAGCAGAACACCACAAAGAGGAGACTCTGGTAGAGGAATATTTGTACCCAGACGTAGACTCCGAGGAAGAGAAATTCGATGTTACACATGTGGAGAATGGGGATATAGATCATGCAAATATCCTCATAATAAACCAGCAAGTCAGCAGAATGTGAATGTAGCTGAGGCAAAGGAAGAAAAATCATAGGTCATGGGGAAAGAAGAACCACCTAAGGTAGGAGAGTCCTTATTGTTAAAAAGAGTATTGCTTACGGTAGAGAAGGAAGCAAATGAGCCATCTCAAAGGAAGAGATTATTCAGGACTATATGTAAGTCTAAAGAAAAATGTTAGAAGGTTGTGATTGATAGTGGAAGCACTGATAATATTGTTTCCACAGAGATGGTTCATAAATTGGGGTTTGTTAAGATGGTATGGGGTTTGTTAAGATGGTACACCCTACTCCTTACAAAGTGTCATGGCTACAAAATGGACATCATATTTTTGTGACAGAACAGTGCAAAGTGGAGATCTAGATTGGTACATATAAAGATGTCATACTGGCTGATGTGATGTCGATGGACGTGTGCCATATATTGTTAGGAAGACCCTGGCAGTTTGATAGGAAAGCCATTCATGATGGCAGAAGGAACACCTATACCTTAGAGAAGGATGGGAGGAAGCACACATTGTTGCCTTTGAAGAGCGAAGTGGAAAAAGAATCACCTGGAAATAATGTTAAGCTGATGAGTGGAAAAACATTGCTGCAGGAAGTCGAGAAAGAGGAAGAAATACATTTTGCTGTTGTGGGTAAACCCTAGGTAATTTTGAATTCTACCCATTTATATAATCTGCCTATAGAAATTAAAAATATACTAGATGATAATGTTGATATTATTGTTGATAAATTACCAAGTGCATTGTCACCAATCAGAAGTATTAGTAATCACATAAATTTAATACCTGGTGCAATTTTTCGAAACAAACAAGCATATAGGTTAACTCCTCGGGAGAATGAAGAATTTGGAAGATGTGTGTAGTAGTTGTTGGATAAAGGGTTGATAAGAGAGAGCCTTAGTTTGTGTGTTGTACCAACAATGCTAAGTCCAAAGAAAAAACGGTGAATGATGCATGTGTATTGACTCTAGAGCTATAAATAAGACACTATCAGATATTGATTTCCCATGCCGTGTATGGATGTTTTAATGGATTGTTTGAGTGGATCAAAGTATTTTACTAAAATACATATGAAGATTGGTTATCATAAAATAAGGATTAAAGAGGGGGATGAATGGAAGACTGCATTCAAGACAAAGAGTGGATCGTATGAATGGTTAGAGATGCCTTTTGTGCTCACTAATGCACCTAGTGCATTTATGAGACTAAGGAATGAGGTCTTGAAGGAATATGCTGGAAAATTCGTGATAGATTATCTTGATGACATTATGGTTTTCATTCGAAGTAAGGAAGAGAATTTGAAGCATATTGAGCTAGTTTTAAATATTTTGCAGAAAGAGAAACTGCTGATAAATTTGTAGAAGTGTAGTTTCACGAAGAAGGAGCTCGTTTACTTGGGTTTTTTAGTCCCAAAAGAAGTTTTGAATATGGACCCAAAAAATATGCAAGAAATTCTAAATTGGCCAGCTCCAAGTAGCGTGTTTGAGGTAAGAAGTTTTCATGGTCTTGGAATTTTTTACAGAAACTTTCTAAGAAGTTTAATTTAGATATGTGCATTGATAGTTGAAACAATAAAGGAAAGAAACTAACCATTTAAGTGGACAGAGGTAGCAGGTCGGAACTACAAGTTGTTAAAAAATAAGATCACTGAAAAACATGTTTTTGCCTTGCTTAATTTTGAGAAAGTTTTCCAAGTTGAGGCTGATGCTAGCAGAATAGAAATTGAAGTTGTTTTGAGTCAAGAGCAGAGACCGATAGCTTACTTCAGTGAAAATTTGGATGATGTCAAGAAAAATTACTCATCCTAGGATAAGTAATTATATGCTATTGTGCAGGCTTTAAAGAAATGGAGCCATTACTTGTTGCGTAAAGAGTTGGTATTGTATTTGGATAATCATGCACTGCAGTTCATAAATAATCAGCCAAAGTTGAGCCAAAAGCATGCTAAGTGGGTGGAATTTTTGCAGAGTTTTACCTTTATAATCAAACACACAAGCAGTAAGTAAAATAAAGTTGTTGATGCTTTGAGTAGAGTAAATATGGTTGTGAAAGAATTGAAGATTGGTATTTTGGGGTTAAAGAGATTATTGATATGTATAAAGAAGACATAGATTTTAAAGAAATATATGCAGTTATTCAAAATCATGTGATTCATAATATAAGCCAGTGGTTGGACTACCTGATTCAAGGAGGATTATTGTTCAAGAACAATAAACTGTGTTTTCCTAAATGTTCCACGAGGGAAAATTTGACTAAAGAAAAACACAGTGGAGGACTATCCGAACACTTTGGGTAGGATAAAACGTTCACTCAATTAAGGGTAAAATTTCAAAGGTGGGTTACACTTTTGTGAGAATCGGGGGTGGAAAAGTCATTTTCCCAACAGTTCAGCTGAACATTTATAAAATTTCCGTTGAACTGTTTCAGAGTTTGGCCGAAATTTTGAAATTAGATTGGCCGAACTCATTCTATCGTTTACATTGACGGTGTATTGACGATATGGCCAAACAAAATTTTGGCCGGAGATGGGAAAACCGGCAACTAATGTTCGGCGGAACTAATAGTTCGGTTTGACTATCAGTTTGACCGAAGTTTTAAAATAATTTGGCCAAAGTTTAGTTTATAAATATACCAACCTGAAAACATGAATGGGTTTCGGGCTTATTACCGTTGTCGCATGTTATTGCAGGGTATTTAGTTTTTTATTTGATGTTGTAGGGTATTTAGTATGCAGTTGTAGTTGCAGGGCCTTGGTGTTGCACAAGTGAGAAATTTGTTGGTTTTCTATTTTTTTTTTGTAATTTTTTTTATTATTGTTATTCTGTTCTGCTCTTTTAATTTTATAGTTTTTTTTTTTTGTTTTGCAGGTAATTTGTAATCTGTGATGTCCTCGACGATATCCTGCTTGTCTTCTCGTTGCAGCCTCGACATCTTCGGCAATCTCGTGCCTGGTGTTCTCATTGCGGCCTCGATGTCTCTGAATTTCCAGGTTCATACTTTTGTCAAAGTATTGTTTAAATGTAATTTTCTGTGTTTAAATGAAAAATCGGTTAATGAAAAGCAAGTTTTAAAGCTACACTCTGTTGGTTTTTTTTCATATTTAAGGGTCAAAACTCCTTTTCCACCAACAAATATTCACCTAGGTTGAAATTGAATTCACTAGTATTCCTCGGACCCTTTTCTAAATTGTTCTTCATCGTCTTCTAGTTTCTGGTGTATCTGTATCTCTCTCTAGACCATTACGCTGAGATAACATGGGATTTGCTACCACATAAAATAGATAACTGGTGTATCTGTATCTCTCTCTAGGCCACTCCGCTGAGATAATGTGAGATTAGCTTCCACAGATAACTGGGCCATAAGGGATGCCGAGATTTGATGTCGGCGATCCTCAGATGTGAGCACTCCCCGTTAATATGATGCAATCTTAGCTTGACTCCTGCCTTATGCTCTTCCTCACTTGTACACACAAAAATCTTATTATATGTTTTCTTTGCTAAAAATATTTGGACCTTTCATATTGGGAGGTCATACGATCACCTTTACACACAAATATCTAATTATATGTTTACTTTGCTAAAAATATTTGGCGCTTTCATATTGGAGGTCATACGATCAATTATCTAGAATAATACGTTTTCTTTGCTAAAAATATGTGGCTATTGTGAAGTCATATGATCAATTCGTGTAGCTCAACTATTATTAACATTTATAGAGACAACAATAATGTAGTATTCGCTACTACTATGCTTACGTTTAGTCTTTTCCTTCTTGGTCTGAGATGGATTCCTCTGTTTTTTCATATTTCTCTTTGTAACAAGTGTGACATCAATAGCATAGGAATTATCTCTAAATTTTATAGGGAACATCAATTCCTCCTCTGCAGATTCACTCTCATTCTTGCCACCCATTTCTTCCCCCTCTTCTTGCTTACCACAACTACAAAAAGAGTTACACCTCTCCTCTTGCTTACCAAAACTCACAGAAGAGGATGTGAGCGGAACCTCTTCCAACTCATTATCATCATTGCCATTCTTAACGTTAATACTGGAAATATCTCTAACCCCGCCATGGTTAAGCCTCCTGGGTAATGTATTTTTTCATGTCAATATTGAATAAAAATTAAACCAGCTCGATAAGTAGGATTGAAAGGTGTCAAAAATTATATATAGTTTATTTTCTCTAATTTTCTCTGATTTTGTTATTTTCCTAGATTGCCTACTATATAGTAATCTATTTGTATATTTGATTACTTCTCCAACTATTAATCTATTTTAGTCTTGGAATATATGTTCTTCACACAACCATTTTCTATAAATACACTAGAATTCCTTTGATTTTTTTCCCTTTATCATGTGTTCTTTCAATCCATTGACCTATTTACAATAAAACCATGACTAATTTTAATCAAATATTGGAATCCTAGTTTTAATCAAATCTCAGTTATTATTAATACTTATAGAGACAACAATAATGTGAGATTCACTGCCACTACGATTTTGTTTAGTCTTGGCCTTCTTGGTCTGAGATGGGCTTCTTCTGTTTTTTCATCTTTCTCTTTGAAACAGGTGTGACATCAATAGCACAAGAATTCTTTTTGAATCTTATAGGAACATCAATTCCTCCTCTCCACATTCACTCTCATTCTCACCAACCATTTTTTCCCCCTCCTCTTGCCTAAACCACAACTAGAAAACTAGTTACACCTCTCCTCTTGCTTACCACAACTCCCATAAGTGGGTGTGAGTTGACCCTCTTCTAACTCATTATCATCATTGCCATTATTAATGTCAATACTGGCAATCTCTCTAACCCCACCATGGTTAAGCCTCCCGGGTAATGTCTTTTTTTATGTCAATATTGCATTAGGGGAATTTTGAGGTCTAAAATGGGCCTCCTAAGTAAATTATAAAATAATAGTGGAAATAATAACATAAGATTTGATTACATCATCAAATTTTAGATGGATAAAAGAAAAAACTACTTTTTCAACTCGTATTTTCAACTTATCACCCAATGTTTTTACTCAAATTTCAAGAGGGAGTGCTTTTTGGATGCAAAATTTAATTCTTCATCCAAGGAGTACCCATGTTGCATACTTTTGATGGATTCTTCTACATGGAAAAAGAGAAATACATTAAAAACGTGATTGCAATCACGTTTTTTCATGTATTTCTCATTTTTCGTGTAGAAAAGTCTATCAAAAGTATGCAACATGGGTACTCCTTCGATGAGAAATTAAATTTTTCATCCAATGAGTACTCTTGCTTGAAGTTTGAGTAAAACTTTGGGAGATAAGAAGAAGATACGAGTTGAAAAAGTAGTTTTATTGTTTTATTATTTTTTAATATTTTTACTCTTTTACATAAAAAATGGTGAACCACCCCCCATGGTTGACATCATCATCTTGAATCCTATTGTTTTTTATAAAGTTTATTTTTCTTGTACATTTTTCTTAGGAGGCCTATTTTAGATGTCAAAATTCCCCTAATGGAATAAAAATTAAACCAGCTCGATAGGGAGGATTGAAAGGTGTCAAAAAATGCTATATAGTTTATTTTCTCTGATTTCTCTAATTTTGTTATTTTCCTAGATTGCCTATTATATAGTAATCTATTTATATATTTGATTTCTTCTCCATCTATTTATCTATTACAGTCTCAGAAAATCTGCTTCAATATTTTCAGCATCTTTATTCTCCATCTTTCCTCTTAGTTTTTCCCTATTCAATCTTATCCTCATATCTGTATGGAGATTAATGTCCTAAAAGAAAACAAATGCGAAATTAATAGGTATGTTGTTAGTAAGTCTCTAGATGTATAGATGTTTCTTCTCTTCAAGTTTTCTCCAAGCAACATACAATAGATTTGTCATCCTTCGTAGTATAAGCCACATGGTACATTCATTGTTAGTTGTGTCCCTCCAACATCTGACATGGTTGTATTTTATTAATGTAACTAAATTTACACCTTCCATGATGCTTCTAATCTTGTAAAATGTTAAAATCGGAGTGTTTTATGATGTAATGGATATAAATAATCTAGATTGACATGGCTGTATTTTATTAATGTACCTAAATTGACACCATCCATGATGCTTTTAATCTTGTAAAACGTTGAAAGTGGAGTGTTTTATGATGTAATGGATATTAATAATCTAGATTGACATGGTTGTATTTTATTAATGTACCTAAATTTACACCTTCCATGATGTTTCTAATATTGTAAAATGTTAAAAGTGGAGTGTTTTATGATGTAATGGATATTAATAATCTAGATTGACATTTTTTATTTTATTAATGTACCTAAATTTACACCTTCCATGATGCTTCTAATATTGTAAAATGTTAAAAGTGGAGTGTTTTATGATGTAATGGATATTAATAATCTATATTATCATACAGTGATATGATGATAGTGTCGGTTGATGTTCAAGTTGTGACATTCTTGTACATGTCAAGGACGAATGATAGTACAATCCAAAAATGACATTATTGTAAATTATTAAACAATCTGTTAGGTGCTAAATCATACTTCTTATTAAGGACATAACTAATTTTTAAGTTGAAAATTATTTTTTAATGTTATTAGACTATTTATAGATGTCGAAGTAAATGTTTCTAGATGTGATTTCTCCCATAAACTTCCAGGCAAACTTAATGGGAAACTAAACTCTAAGGAAAACCCTGTACATGTCATTTCTCCCACAAACTCATAAAGGTGTGACTTTTGACATAATATCATCAACCACTACCACTAGTTGTTTTATTAAATGCACAAAATAATTTTTCAAACCATGTACATGGCATTTCTCCCACAAACTCATGAAAGTGTGACTTTTGACATAACTTAATAAACCACTACCACTAGTTGTTTAAGTAAGTGAAAACCACTACCACTTTAAGGAAAACCGTGTACATGTGTTATTTCTCCCATAAAATTTTAGGCGAACATTAAGGCATGTGTCATTTCTATGTCATTTCTCCCATAAACTATAAGGCAATGTCATTTCTCCCATATACTATAAGTCAAACTTTAAGGAAAACTATGTACATGTCATTTCTATCTTAAACTCTAGGCAAGACAAACTTTAAGGCATGTCATTTCTAGATGTGATTTCTCCCATAAAATTTAAGGAAAAATTTAAGGAAAACCATGCACATGCCATTTCTCCCACAAACTAAAGGCTTTCTCCCATTAATTCAAGGCAAAATTTAAGGCCTAAAAACTGAACCTAAAGTGGCTAAAATTCCATAGGATTTTGAACTTCCATAGGATTTTAGTTTGTCTGTTGAATTTTAACTTATACAAGTTCTAAAGGCAGAGTTTGTAAAGGGCTAGGTATCCTTTAGATCTCATATATTCTCAAAGGTGACATATCCAGTAAATTCCCCTACAGTCAATCTCTAGAACAGATCTAAATAGAAGTTCTTCATTTTAATATCCATAAACCACTACCACTTTAAGGCAAACCATGTACATGTGTCATTTCGCCCATAAAATTTTAGGAATACTTTAAGGCATGTGTCATTTCTATGTCATTTCTCCCATAGACTATAAGGCAATGTCATTTCTCCCACAAAATCATAAAGTTGTGAGTATTGACATAACTTCATCAACCACTACCACTAGTTGTTTTAGTAAGTGCATAAAATAATTTTGCAAACCATGTACATGTAATTTCTCCCACAAACTCATCAAGGTGTGACTTTTGACATAACTTAATCAACCACTACCACTAGTTGTTTAAGTAAGTTCAAACCACTACCACTTTAAGGCAAACCGTGTACATGTGTAATTTCTCCCATACATGTGTCATTTATCCCATAAAATTTTAGGCAAACTTTGACATAACTTAATCAACCACTACCACTAGTTTTTTAAGTAAGTGCAAACCACTACCACTTTAATGCAAACCATGTACATGTGTCATTTCGCCCATAGAATTTTAGGAAAACTTTAAGGCATGTGTCATTTCCATGTCATTAATTTGTAATTTCTATGCCATTTGTCACTTTAAGGCAAATCGTGTACATGTGTCATTTCTCCCATAAAATTTTAGGCAAACTTTAAGGCATGTGTGGCATGCTTTATTCTCTTCTTTCACTATATAGACATTAATTTTTGTTCAAACACCTTTGATCAAGGTATGTCCTGTGGTGCTCGATCTTACTTCATAGTTTTGGGCTCTAAAAAGGACCTCCCAGCTTTTATCACACATTCGATTGACGCTTAGCAGATTTGCTTTCAGCCCATCCACAAATAGTACATATTGAGCTTTTTCTCTTCCATTATTTAGACTGACTGAGCCTTTTCCTTTGATTTTCCCTGCTTTATCATTGCCGAATGTTACATTCCCAGATTTATTTTCATCAAAGGTTAAAAACTTGCTTCAATCTCCAGTCATATGATTTGAACATCCACTATCCAAATACCATTGGCTTTTCTGATCTTGGGTTATTAGAGCTAGGTAACACTTATTCAACTTCTTTTTCCACTGTAGGCAGATATTTGTTTGGCACCTTTTCTAAGAAGATGAACCACATTATTTGAGAGGACACTTGGAAGACATGTGTCTGATTTGATGGCATACAAAGCATTTTATTATATTTTTAAATGGATTATGTGTACGAGTGAACTCTCCATTGTTGATAAATCTCCTTGCGGTTTTAAGCATCAGTCTTTGTCCATACGTTCTGCAATCCATGGATTTATGGCCAAATCCCTTACAACAAAAACAACACCTATGGAAACGATTAGTGTACCTGGTGTAGGGTTGTCCTCTCCATTTGTTTGCTTGAGGTAGTATTTTAAATTCCTACATCTTTTGCTGGTTGAAATCGATTATCTTTTTCTGACAGTATGCAGCAATATGTCCGAGTTTGTGGGAGGAAAAACAAGTGACATTTCTCATACGAGGAAATAATCTCCTTTCAGATCTTCCAAACTTGTTTAATTGATCTTCAGGAATAGTTGAGCTTTTTGCAACTACTTGCTTCTTCCTCTCATTCTTTGTCTCCTCATGTTGCTGCTTGTTTCTGTTTATTTCATCACACATCAAGTTCTTGCCGGATTCTGCTTTTGTGGTTCCTTTTTGAGCTGTTTCATTATCCTTTATAGATTTTGCAAAAATGATATTGTTGTTATCTTCTACCTTGGACTTACTGGTTTCTCCTTCATATCCTATCCCAGCCTTTATGAGAGGAGACCTTTGAGCATTTAGAATCTTGTCCAACTGTTCAGTGCTTGTCATTCGAGGAGTGTTCATTGACAATTCCCTTTGGGTGTTTTCTAGTTTCTTTATCAAGCATACCACTTCTTCTTCCAATTTCTCTTGCTCCTGATGTTTATCTTTAATTTGATTTAGCAGAATGTCTTCCACCTTCTTAGCTTCTTCAAGTTCTACTTTCAATTGAATGGAATCTTCTAAATTTGGTACCTCTTTTACATATTTGAGGAGAATGTCTTTCTATTTTCTGCACTTGAGTTTAAGTCTGTCTATTTATTCCAGGGCACTTTATAGCTCCCCCTCAAGATCTACCTCACCTTCTTCCTCATCTTGTAGAAGGAATCCTTCAGAATCTTCCTTGCCAATCAACAAAAATTCAGAGGTTCCTTCTTCATTTGAGGATTCGTCTGATTTTTTAGATGCACTGCTATCTTGTTGAGCATAAAGTGATTTGCTGTTGAATATCTTCCCTTTCTGCCAATTATTTGTTTTGGTTTTCTCTATCTCTTGAGTCTGATTATTTTTTTTCTTGTAAGGACACTTTAATGCATAGTCCCCAACTCTTCCATAGTTAAAGCATTTAAATGGAAGCTTACCTTTATACTTACCTAAGCCTCTATCTAATCTTCTGATAAATTTGGCCTCTTCTTTATTAGAGCAGGAGCATGTATCTTCCTTTTCTTCTTTTCTCTTCTTAGCCTTAAAGGCCGCCTCCCTCACATTTGACTTCCTCTGTGGAAGTCTCATCTCATAGGCTGTTAAGTTTCCAAGTAATTGGTTCATGGTCAAAGTTTCCCAATCAACTGTTTCTTCTATGGCAGAAACCTTGGGATTAAAACTGGATGGTAAAGATATCAATATCTTTTGAATAATTACACATTCTCTAATGGTTTCTCCTAGAGCTTTCATATTATTCACAATTTTTGCAACATTTAAGAAGAAGTTGGCAACATCTTCTTCTTCATTCATTTTTATATTTTTAAATTGAGCTCGATAGACTTGTAGTTTGGCCATCTTCACCTTTTTATCTCCCTCATGGATACTTTCTAATGTATCCCATATTTCTTTGGCAGTCTTGTTGTGCATTGCTTTGATAAATCTTGCCTCACACAGACCACTTAAGAGAGCATTCATGGCTTTGGAATTAGCTATAAAATCCTGTTTGGCTTCTTTCTCTGTGTCAGAATCCTTTGGGGCATATCCAAAATCCACAGCATCCCAAAATTCTATTCCTAGAGACATTATGTACGTCCTCATTCTTATTTTCCAGAAGGCATAATTTGTGCTAGTAACCAAAGGGGATTTATTTGTTGAGAATCCTTCTAGACTAGCCATCTTGGGGACCTAGGATCTTCCTTCCAGTTGTTAAACTGATACAGAAGGAACCTGCTCTGATACCAATTGTTGAACCCTTGGTTAAACTAAGAGGGGGGGTGACTCAGTTTAATGTAGTCATGGTCTTATAAAAATGTCTTTTACACTTATTTACATCTTCATTTCATGATCAATTTAATATAAAATGGAACAACAACATTAGTAAGTGAGCAATAGGTATTAAGAAGATTAAATACAGAATATCAACATATAATCATCATGCACATAGACAACAAATATAAGTGGAAACCCATGAGGGAGAAAACCACAACTTATTATTGTTGTGATGCAAAGGAAAGCTCCAACTCCCTCTCACCACTAATTTTATGTAGGCTCCAACCTATAGGAGGCTACTACCTCAATTCTGCAAGCTACAACTTGCAGGGAAGCTCCAACTCCCTTCTATTTTCTACAGGCTAAAACCTACAGGAGGCTCCTACCTCAGCCTGCTACAACTGGACATCTATCAAGCTACAAATTCATATGGAAGCACCAACTTCCTCATTGTACAATAAAATAATATGCTGATTTACCTGGATATCAGCTCTGTTTTTCTACTTCTTTACTGTTGTCCTTCCAGCCTTCAAATTTTCTTTATATCATCTCTAGATCTTCACAACTCCTCTCTCTGCTCCTTTTTCTTCTTACATTATCTCACTTATTTCTCTATTCTCTCATTGCTTATGCATATGCTGGTAACATTGTTTATAGAGATCACCTCATAATTGTTTGCATTCCACAGGGAATTCGAAATGAACAGGTATGACTCTTTGCCTTCCCCCTTCTCATTTTCTTTTCCAGCACATTCAGAATAATATAACAGAATGTATACATTTGTGTATTATAGTGGTGTTTTTCTTTGCCTACAGAGACTTTCCTTTGCATCACAAACAATATAAATTCAATAATACATTTACAATTACAATCAAACATTTACACAACACTTTCAGTTTCTTAGCTTTGCTGAGTGTTCATCCTCTTTTTCTTGCTATCCTTTTGTCTTTTTTGTTATGCCATTATATTCCAGCTCTACTGCATAATTTCCCTATTTCTTCTGTTACCTATGTCTTTTGTGTTGTGTTCACCTTTTTCATCTTCCCGTGCTGTCGCACAACTGTCTTTCACGAGTTCCTGTTATGCGTTCATTCCATTCCTTTGTGACCTATAGGGTATGGCCCACATACTATTTCCGTTATGCCTGCGATGGATTACAAATCTGGGCTTTAGTCATCATACATACATTTAAAAATGATAAATAGTGTAAACATTATACTATGGCGCATTTAACATATACGAAATAAGGGCTTACAGGGTCCGACACCAGACTTCAATCCCTTTAGATTTTAGCTTTGAACTATATCGCTTTCAGTTTCTATCACATTTCGATATTTCAATCGTTCTTTGATATATGGCTCTTTTGCTCTCTGATGCAATTTACAAAGGGAAAATCCATACTCCCAGACTTGAAAACTTTTAGGCTTCAGCTTTGATCTGCATTGTGTCCACTCTCTTTTTCGCACTTCGGCGATTCCAGGTATCCCATGTGCCTTCATCCATCTGATCTCCCGATATGCGATATGCGACAGTTCCCACTTGACTTTATCGCTACTTCGCATCGCAACTTCTATAACATGCGAATTCTTATAACATAAGCATTGCCGATTGAAATATGCGATGATAATATCACATCGCCACTTTGCATCATATCGCATCTTCACTTCGTGGTATGCGATGAAATTTTCATTGCCAATGTGCGATATTGCGCTGTGCTGCCACGTGTCCCTTCGCATCGCCACATCGCATCGCAACTTTGCATCACCACTTCATGGTATCCGATGAACTTCACATCGCCACTTCACAGTATGCGACGAACTTTGCATTGTCGAAGTGTGATATTGTGCTATGCTGCCATGTGTCCCTTCGCATTGCCACATCGCATGGCAATATCACATCACATTGCTCTTGCTTCTGATTTATGATCTGATTTCCGCTGATGTGATCATCACCGTTGATCTGTCCAGATCTACGGTCCTCGTTGTTGTTGGCACTTCTGATTAATACTCAAGCACTAGCATAATATCATCTCCGACTATGATTCTCAACTCTATGGTTTAAACCCCAAATAAACCATATAAATATTTATGGGCCCACAACTTTATTTCAACGTACCTTTTACACCGTCGATCTAATTGCTCATATATCTGACGACTATCACATAACAAGGATACATGACCTTTAATTTTTCAATCGCACGCAAAATAGCTGGTTTTGTGTTGCTACGTGTCAACTCCTTAACACTATCGCGTTCATTTCAACTTTTACCCCTTACCACTCTAAAGCTGCGGGAAAACCCATTTGCTGGTTTTTGAAACTGTCTTCACTGTTGCATCTCCGCTATTGATTCATGGTTCCATACTCCGTTGACCAAGGTTTCTCTTGCTTATCCTTTCCAAACTTTTGGTTCCATTATAACTCCACACAAATACAATTCATCTACTGTGCCATTCCACTTCCTCTAGTCCACTATGCCATGAATTATAGGTTCTTCTTTCGACAATTTCATTTAGGTTCACCACTTATCTTGCGATGAATCTTATCCATTCATTTCTTGCCTTTGATGTTGCCATCTAGTCGTGACCGTTCGTTCACCCCACTTGGAATTCGTCTGCCTTAGTCTATTTTTCATTTGTTTACGTTGTCCCGCTCTGTGACACCAGTCCCTCCACACTACTCCTCCTAGGTTTTTTCTTTATTCTAAGTGCGCTGATATCTCCTGAGCTTGTTTTGCTGCTTTTGCTCCTTTTCTTCCTTAGCTGCTTCTCTGTTGCCTCTGCTTCTTTCAGATACCTCTCTACATTCACTGTTTCTTTGCTTTTGATGTTCCTATGCCTCTACTTTATGCTTTCTTACTACGTTATTTCCTGATCTTCTCCTTTGCCTTTTTGCTGGTTCTAACTCTGCTCCTTTTCCTTAGTGATAGTTCAGGTGTTGCTCGTTTGTGCTCCTTTGCCTTATTTTTGGTTCTTCTCTGCTCCTTTTCCTTAGTGATAGTTTAGGTGCTACTCCTTTATTCTCCTTTTCCATCAATGAAAATATTTCCAATAGTCTCCCCCTTTGGCATTGATGGCAACACATCCACCAATACTCCCATACTTCATTCAGGACTTCCTCCCCCTTTCATTCTGAGAAGTATCTTGTCTTTCTTAAGCTACCTTCTTTACAGAAGAGCCTTTATTATTTTGCTTGCTTTTCCTCCCCCTTTGACATCAATGGAAAAGGGTTGCACTTTTCCCAGTGTGGTTTCTATCTTTTCATAATAATCTGATCTTGAGGACTTGTTCCATGCACTGCTCAATTGCTCTAGCTCTTTTGTGACAGTTTTATTGACTACTTTCCCCCTTGAATGATGCTTTCTTGACTCATACAGACTATCACTTGACTTCTGTTCTGATCCCATTCTTTGTATGTAGTCTTTCCTTATATATATATATATATATATATATGAATTTATAATTATATCAGAGAGTAACATCTGCAAACACTGCCCCTAGTTTGTCTCTTAGATATTCAAATGGTTCTTTAGCAAGAGGTTTTCTGAATATGTCTGTTGTTTGTTCCTTAGTTGGTACATATTCCAACTTCACTAATTTCTATGCTACTTGTTCTCTGAGGAAGTGGTACTTTATTGGGATGTGATTTGTTTTTTAATGAAGTACATGATTTTTTGATATACTTATTGCTCTTGTATTGTCACATTTTATAGAAATGGGTTCATCAATGCTTACCTTCATGTCTTGGAGAGTTTGTTTCATCCATATTACTTCTGTGCAACATGCTGGGCCGCTGCTATGTATTCTTCTTCTACTGTAGATAGAGAGATAGAAGTTTCCTTCTTGCTTAGCCACGCCACTAGACTTTTTCCCAAATAAAATGCACCTCCACTTGTGCTTTTCCTGTCATCCACACAGCTGGCCGACTCTGCATCTGTGTATGCTGTCAACATGAATCTTTTTCCTTTTGGATACCATAGGCCATAAGGTGAAGTGCCTTGTAGATATCTAAATATTCTCTTGATTGCAAGTAAATGATTTTGTTTCGGTGCTGCTTGATATCTTGCCACAAGTCCTACTACCAACATAATGTCTAATCTAGAAGCAGTTAGGTATAGCAGACTTCCTATCATGGATCTATAAAGTTTTTGATCTACATCTTTTGATCCATCATTACCACATAGTTTGCATCCAGTGATCATGGGAGTTGACACAGGTTTGCAGTCTTCCATTTGAAACCTTTTCAACATTTCTCTTAAGTATTTTTCTTACGAAATGAATATTCCTGTGTTCTTTTGTTGAATTTGAAGTCCTAAATAGAAGGTGAGCTCTCCAATCATTGACATCTCAAACTCTGATTTCATTTCTTCAGCAAATCCTTTTGCTAACTCATCTTTGTTGCTTCCAAACATGATGTCATATACATACACTACTACAATTAAGAGTTCATTTTCATTAGCCTTTATGTACAAATTGCTGTCTACTCCTCCTTTGTTGAACCCTTGTTTTTGCAAGTATTTGTCCAGCGTTGAATACCATGCACGAGGACCTTGTTTCAGACCATATAAGGCTTTCTTTAATCTGCACACATCGTCATGTTTATCTCTTAATGAGAATCCTTTAGGTTGTTCCATGTAGACTTCTTCCTCTAGATATCCATTCAGGAACGTAGACTTCACATCCATTTGATATACCTTGAAATTATGATAGCATATAAAGGCAAAAAACATTATGATTGCTTCCATTCTGCCTACAGGGGAAAAGGTTTCATCATAATCAAGACCTTCAATTTGAGAGTATCCCTTGCATACAAGTTTGGCTTTATTTCTGATTACCTGACCTTGTTCATTAATCTTATTCTTGAATATCCATTTTGTGGCAATGACATTTTTCCCAGTGGGTCTTCGAATTAATTCCCAGGTATTTTTCTTCTCAATTTGGTCTAGTTCTTCATTCATAACATTTACCCAGTTTTTTTCTTTGCTGGCTTCTTCGAACTTCTTAGGCTCTATTTGAGATAGCATGGCTAGGTATACTTCTTCTCTCTGTTCAGCAAGCTGTCTTCTTGTCTGGACTCCCACACTCTTGTCCCCAATGATTTGATCTTCTGGATGGTTCTTTTGAGTGTGTCTTGAGGGACCTTTTGAGTTTAATTCAATATCTTTTTTTGTCTTGCTATGTTCATCATTATCTTGGTTCTCAACTTCATGATCATCTAGAGAATTGCACAGCTTGTGCTTCTTGTTTTGTTTGGTAGATCTTCGTCAAATCTTACATCAATGCTTTCCACAATTTTGTGTAGTCTTTTTTTGTAGCACCTGTAACCCTTACTCTTAGATGCATATCCTAAAATTATTCCTTCATCAGCTCTTGCATCAAACTTCCACAGTTTTTCATCATTATTTTTTATGAAACACTTTCTTCCAAAGACTCTAAAGTGCTTGATTGATGTTGGTTTACCATGCCATAATTTGTAAGGAGTCTTGTCACAATTTGGTCTTAGATGAGCTTTGTTGAGAATGTGAACAATTGTGTGTACTGCTTCTGCAAATTAGGTTTGGGGAATGTAACTTTCTTGCATCATAGCTCTGGAATTCTGTTCTACTAACCTGTTTTGCCTCTCTGCCACTCCATTTTGTTGAGGTGTACCTGCAGTTGTAAACTATTGTTTTACCCCATGCTCATTGCATAGGTCTGCAAAATCATAGTCTGTGAATTCACCTCCTCTATCTGATCTGATGCACTTGAGCTTGCATCTTGTTTGATTTTCTGTCAATGCCTTGAATATCTTGAATTTCTCAAGTGCTTCAGATTTATATTTGAGAAATGCTATCCACGTCAATCTGGAAAAATAATCTATTATCAGCATGAAATAATATTCTCCGCTTCGTGCTTTAGCTCTTGAAGGTCCACAAAGGTCCATGTATACAAGCTGAAGAGGATGACTTGTAGATAGTATCTCTTTGGTCTTGAAAGATATTTGGGTCTACTTTCCTAGTTGGCAGGATTTACATATGGTATTTGAAGGCTTATTTATTGCTGGCATATCTCTGACTACATTCTTCTTTCTCAAACTGATGATGTGGTCAAAGTTTAGGTGTCCCAATCTTCTATGCCATAACCATGATTCATCAAGTTTTCTTCTCTGGCATGCTTCATTCTCTTGTTTCACTATTTAGACATTACTTTTTGTTTGAAAACCTTTGATCAAGGTCTTTCCTGTGGTGCTCGATCTTACTTCACAATATTGGGCTCTAAAAATGACCTCACATCCTTTATCACACATTTGACTAACGCTTAGCAAATTGGCTTTCAACCCACCCACAAATAGTACGTCTTGAGCTTTTCCACTTCCATTATTAAGACCGACTAAGCCTTTTCCTTTGATTTTCCCTGCTTTATCATTGCCGAATGTTACATACCCACGTTTCTTTTCATCAAAGGTTACAAACCTGCTTCGATCTCCAGTGATATTCTTTGAACATCCACTGTCCAAATACCATTGGATTTTCTGATCTTGGGCTATTAGGGCCAGGTCACACTTATTCAACTTATTTTTCCACTGTAGGCAGCTATTTGTTTGGCACCTTTTATGAGAAGATGGACCACATTCTTTGAGAGGACATTTGGAAGACATGCATCTGATTTGATGGCACACAAAGCATTTGATTATATTTTTAAATGGATTATGTGTAGGAGTGAACTCTCCATTGTTCATAAATCCCCTTGGGGTTTTAATCATCAGTATTTGTCCATACGTATTGCACTCCATGGCTTTATGGCCGAACCCCTTACAACAAAAACAATACCCATGGAAACTATTAGTGTACTTGGTGTAGGGTTGTCCTCTCCATTTGTTTGCTTGAGGTATTCTATTCAATTTCTGCACCTTTTGCTAGTTGAAATCGATTATCTTTGTTTGACAGTATGCAACAATATGTCCTAGTTTGTGCCAGGCAAAACAAGTGAAATTTCTCATAGGAGGAAAGAATCTCCTTTGAGATCTTCCGAACTTGTTCAATTGATCTTCAGGAACAATTGAGCTTTTTGCAATTGCTTGCTTCTTCCTCTCATTCTTTGTCTCTTCATGTTGCTGTTTGTTTTTGTTTATTTCATCACACATCAAGTTCTTGCTGGATTCTTCTTCTCTGGTTCCTTTTTGAGTTGTTTCATTATCCTTTACAACTTTTACAAAAATGATATTCTTGTTATCTTCTACCTTGGACTTACTAGTTTCTCCTTCATATCCTATCCCAGCCTTTATGAGAGGGGACCTTTGAGCATTTATAATCTTGTCCAACTGTTCAATGCTTTTCATTCGAGGAGTGTTCATTGACAATTTTGTTTGGGTGTTTTCTAGTTTCTTTCTCAGGCATACCACTTCTTTTTCCAATTTCTCTTGCTCCCGATGTTTATCTTTAATTTGCTTTAGCAGAATGTCTTCCACCTTCTTAGCTTCTTCAAGTTCTACTTTCAATTGAATGAAGTCTTCTGAATTTGGTACCTCTTTTACATATTTGAGGAGAATGTCTTTATGTTTTCTACACTTGAGTTTAAGTCTGTCTATTTCTTCCAGGGCACTTTTTAGCTCCCCCTCAAGATCTACCTCACCTTCTTCCTCATTTTCTAGAAGGAATCCTTCAGACTTTTCCTTGGCCATCAACACAAATTCAGAGGTTCCTTCTTCATTTGAGGATTCATCTAATTTTTTAGATGCACTGCTATCTTACTGAGCATAAAGTGATTTTATGTTGAATCTCCTCCCTTTCTGCCAGTTATTTGTTTTGGTTTTCTCTATTTCTTGAGTCTGATTATTTGTTTTCTTGTAAGGACACTTTGATGCATAGTTCACAACTCTTCCATAGTTAAATCATTTAAATGGAAGCTTACCTTTATACTTACCTAAGCCTCTATCCAATCTTCTGACAAATTTGGCCTCTTCTTCATCAGAGCAGGAGCATGTATATTACTTTTCTTCTTTGCTCTTCTCAGCCTTAAAGGCTGCCTCCCTCACATTTGACTTCCTCTGTGGAAGTCTCATCTCATAGGATGTTAAGTTTCCAGGTAATTGGTTCATGGTCAAATTTTCCCAATCAGCTGTTTCTTCTATTGCAGAAACCTTGGGATTAAAACTGGATGGTAAAGATCTCAATATATTTTGAACAATTACACATTCTCTAATGGTTCCTCCTAGAGCTTTCATATTATTCAAAATTTCTGCAACCTTTAAGAAGAAGATGTTGCTGTCAACATCTTCTTCTTCATTCATTTTTATATTTTCAAATTGAGCTCGATAGACTTGTAGTTTGGCCATATTCAACTTTTTATCTCCCTAATGGATACTTTCTAATGTATCCCATATTTCTTTGGTAGTCTTTTTGTGCATTACTTTGATAAATTCTGCCTCACACAATCCACTTAAGAGAGCATTCATGGCCTTGGCATTAGCTATAGAATCCTATTTGGCTTCTTTCTCTGAGTCAGAATCCTTTGCGGCATATCCCAAATCCACAACAGCCCAAACTTCTATTCCTAGAGACTTTATGTACGTCCTCATTGATATTTTCCAGAAGGCATAATTTGTGCCAATAAACAAAGGGGCTTTATTTGTTGAGCATCCTTCTAGACTAGCCATCCTCAGGACCTAGGATCTTCCTTCTAGTTGTTAAACTAATACAGAAGGAACCTGCTCTGATACCAAGTTTTGAACCCTTGGTTAAATTGAGGGGGGGGGGGGTGAATCAGTTTAATGAAGTCATGGTCCTGTAAAACTTTCTTTTACACTTATTCACATCTTCATTTTGTGATCAACTTAATATACAATGGAACAACAATCTTAATAAGTTAGCAATAGGTATTAAGTAGATTAAATACAGAATATCAACATATAATCATCATGCACATAAACAACATATATAAGTGGAAACCCAGAAGGGAGAAAACCACATCTTATTATTGTTGTGATGCAAAGGCAAGCTCCAACTCCCTCTCACCACCGATTTTCTGGAGGCTCTAGCCTACAGAAGGCTACTACCTCAATTGTGCAAGCTACAACTTGCAAGGAAGCTCCAAATCCCATCTATTTTCTGCAGGCTACAACCTAGAGGAGGCTCCTACCTCAGCCAACTACAACTGGACATCTATCAAGCTACAACTTGATATGGAAGCACCAATTTCCTCACTGTACGATAAAATCATATGCTGAATTACTTGGATATCAGCTCTATTTTTCTCCTTCTTTACTGCTATCCTTCCAGCCTTAGAATTTGCTTTATGTCGTCTCTGGATCTTCACAACTCCTCTCTCTGCTCCTTCTTCTGCTTACATTCTCTCACCTCTTTCTCCATTCTCTCACTCCTTATGCATATGCTGGTAACATTATTTACAAAGATCACCTCATAACTATTTTCATTCCACAGGGAATTCAAAATGAACAGGTATGAATCTTTGCCTTCCCCCTTCTCATTTTCTTGTCTAGCACATTTAGAATAATATAACACAATGTATACATTTGTGTATTACAGTGGAGTTTTGCTTTGCCTACGGAGACTTGCTTTTGCATCACAAACAATATAAATTCAATAATACATTTACAGTTACAATCAAACATTTACTCAACACTTTCAGTTTCTTAGCTTTGTTGAGCATTCATCCTCTTTTGCTTGCTATCCTTTTGTCTTTTTTGTTATGTCGTTATATTCTAGCTCTACTGCATAATTGCCCTGTTTCTTCCATTACCTGTGTCTTTTGTGCTGTGTTTAACTTTTTCATCTGCCCGTGGTGCCGCACCACTGTCTTGCACGAGTTCCTGTTATGCATTCATTCCATTCCTTTGTGACTTGTAGAGTATTACCCACATACTATTTTCTTTATGCCAGCGATAGATAACAAATCCAAGCTTTAGTCATCATACATATGTTTAAAATGATCAATAGTGTAAAAATTATACTATGGCGCATTTAACATATACGAAATAAGGGCTTACAAGGTCCCACACTAGACATCAATTCCTTTAGATTTTAGCTTTGAACTATATCGCATCCGCTTTCTATAGCATTTCGGTATTTCAATTGTTCTTTGATATATGGCTCTTTTGCTGTCCGATGCGATTTACAAAGGGAAAATCCACACTCCCGGAATTGAAAAATTTTAGACTTCAGCTTCGATCTGCATCGCATCTGCTCTATTTATCGCACTTCGGCGATTCGAGTTATCCCATGTGCCTTCATCCATCTGATCTCCCGATATGTGATGTGCGACGGGTCCCACTTGACTTTATTTCTACTTCACATCACAACTTCTATAACTTGTGAATTCTTATCACATAAGCATCGCCGATTGCGATATGCGATGGTAATATCGCATCACTACTTTGCATCGTATCGCATCGCCACTTCACAGTATGTGATGAAATTCACATCACCGATGTGTGATATTGCGCTCTGCCTCCACGTGTCCCTTCGCATCGCCACATTGCATCGCCACTTCACAGTATGCGATGAACTTCGCATCACCGATGCGCTATATTGTGTTATGCCACCACATGTCCCTTCACATCGCCACTTCACGGTATGCGATGAACTTCGCATCGCCGATGTACGATATTGCGGTGTGCTGCCACATGTCCCTTCACATCACCACATCGCATCGCAATATTGCATCGCATTGCTCTTGATTCCGATTTATGATCTGATTTCCGCTGATGCAATCATCACCGTTGATCTGTCTAGATCTATGGTCCTCATTGCTGCTGGCACTTCCGATTAATACTCAAGTGCTAGCATAATATCATCTCCGCTTATGATTCTCAACTCTATGGTTTAAACCCCAAATAAACCATATAAATATTTATAGGCCCACAACTTTATTTCAACGTACCTTTTACACCGTCGATCTAATCACTCATATATCTGACGACTATCGCATAAAAATGATACATGACCTTTAATTTTTCAATCTCACATGAAATAGCTGGTTTTCTGTTGCTACGTGTCAACTCCTTAACACTATGACATTCATTTCAACTTTAACCACTTACC
Organism: Pinus albicaulis; assembly: GCA_034641835.2. Classification (NCBI taxonomy): domain Eukaryota; kingdom Viridiplantae; phylum Streptophyta; class Pinopsida; order Pinales; family Pinaceae; genus Pinus; species Pinus albicaulis. The sequence goes on along the minus strand of CM076580.1, from coordinate 858,367,474 downwards.
ACTCTAAAGCTGCGCGAAAACCCATTTGCTGGTTTTTGAAACCGTCTTCACAGTTCCATCTCTGCTATTGATTCATGGTTCCATACTCCGTTGACCAAGGTTTCTCTCACTTATCCCTTCTAAACTTTTGACTCCGTTATAACTCCACACAAATACAATTCATCTACTATGCCATTCCGCTTCCTCTAGTCCATTGTGCCATGAATTATAGGTTCTTCTTTCGAAAAGTTCATTCAGGTTCACCACTTATCGTGCGATGAATCTTATCCATTCATTTCTTGCCTTTTCTGTTGTGATCTAATCGTGACCGTCCATTCACTTCACTTGGAATTCGTCTGCCTTAGTATATTTTCCGTTTGTTTACGTTGTCCTTCTCTTTGACACTGGCCCCTCCACACTACTCCTCCTGAGCTTTTTCTTTATTCTAAGTGCGTTGATCTCTCCTGAGCTTGTTTTCATTCCTTTGCTCCTTTTCTTCGTTAGATGCTTCTCTGCTGCCTCTGCTTCTTTCTGCTACCTCTCTACATTCGTTGTTTCTCTGATTTTTCTATTCCTCTGCCTCTCTTTTATGCTTTCTTACTGCATTATTTCCTGATCTGCTCCTTTGCCTTTTTTCTGTTTCTTCTCTGCTCCTTTGCCTTAGTGATAATTTAGGCGCTGCTCCTTTGTGCTCCTTTGCCTTATTGCTGGTTCTTCTCTGCTCCTTTGCCTTAGTGATAGTTTAGGTGCTGCTCCTTTGTGCTCCTATGCTATCAATGACAATATTTCCAATAGTCTCCCCCTTTGGCATTGATGGCAACACATCCACCAATACTCCCATACTTCATTCAAACTTCCTCTCCCTTTCATTCTGAGAAGTATCTTGTCTTTCTTCCTCTGCCTGCTTTACAGAAGAGCCTTTCTTATTTTTCTTTCTTTTCCTCCCCCTTTGACATCAATGGAAAAGGGTTGCACTTTTCCTAGTGTGGTTTCTATCTTTTCATAATACTCTGATCTTGAGGACCTGTTCCTTGCACTGCTCCATTGCTCTAGCTCTTTTGTGACAATTTTATTGACTGCTTTCCCCCTAGAATGATGCTTTCTTGACTGATACAAACTATCACTTGACTTCTGTTCTGATCCCATTCTTTGTATGTAGTCTTTACTTATATATATATATATATATGAATTTATAATCATATCAAAGAGTAACATCTGCAAACACTACCCCTAGTTTGTCTCTTATATATTCGAATGGTTCTTTAGCAAGAGGTTTTGTGAATATGTCTATTGTTTGTTCCTTAGCTGGTACATATTCCAACTTCACTAATTTCTGTGCTACTTGTTCTTTGAGGAAGTGGTACTTTATTGGGATGTGCTTTGTTTTTGAATGAAGTACAAGATTTTTTGATATACTTATTGCACTTGTATTGTCACATTTGATAGAAATGGGTTCATCAATGCTTACCTTCATGTCTTGGAGAGTTTGTTTCATCCACATTACTTGTGTGCAACATGCTGCTGCTGCTATGTATTATGCTTATGTTGTAGATAGAGAGATAGAAGTTTGCTTCTTTCTTAGCCATGCCACCAGACTTTTTCCCAAATAAAATTCACCTCCACTTGTGCTTTTCCTATCATCCACACAGCTGGCCAAATCTGCATTTGTGTATGCTATCAATGTGAAGCTTTTTCCTTTTGGATACCATAGGCCATAATGTGAAGTTCCTTGTAGATATCTAAATAATCTCTTGATTGAAAGTAAATGATTTTGTTTTGGTGCTACTTGATATCTTGCCGCAAGTCCTACTGCCAACATAATGTCTGTTCTAGAAGCAGTTAGGTATAGCAGACTTCCTATCATGTATATGTAAAGTTTTTGATCTACATTTGTTGATCCATCATTACCACATAGTTTGCATCCAGTGATCATGGGAGTTGATACATGTTTGCAGTCTTCCATTTGAAACCTTTTCAACATTTCTCTTAAGTATTTTTCTTGTGAAATGAATATTCTTGTGTTCTTTTGTTGAATTTGAAGTCCTAAATAGAAGGTGAGCTCTCCAATCATTGACATCTCAAACTCTAATTTCATTTCTTTAGCAAATCCTTTTGCTAACTCATCTTTGTTGCTTCCAAACATGATGTCATATACATACACTACTACAATTAAGAGTTCATTTTCGTTAGCCTTTACGTACAAATTGTTGTCTACTCCTCCTTTCTTGAACCCTTATTTTTGCAAGTATTTGTCTAGCCTTGAATACCATGCACGAGGAACTTGTTTGAAACCATATAAGGCTTTCTTTAATCTACACACATAGTCATGTTTATCTTTTAATGAGAATCCTTTAGGTTGTTCCATGTAGACTTCTTCCTCCAGATCTCCATTCAGAAAGGAAAACTTAACATCCATTTGATATACCTTGAAATCATGATAGCATGCAAAGGCCAAAAACATTATGATTGCTTCCATTCTGGATACAGGGACAAAGGTTTCATCATAATCAAGACCTTCAATTTGAGAGTATCCCTTGCATACAAGTCTAGCTTTATTTCTTATTACCTGACCTTGTTCATTCATATTATTCTTGAATATCCATTTTGTGCCAATGAAATTTTTCCCAGTGGGTCTTGGAATTAATTCCCAGGTTTTGTTCTTCTCAATTTGGTCTAGTTCTTCATTCATAGCATTTACCTAGTTTTTGTCTTTGCTGGCGTCTTTGAACTTCTTAAGCTCTATTTGGGATAGGATGGGTAGGTATACTTCTTCTGTCTGTTCAGCAAGTTTTCTTCTTGTCTGGACTCCCACACTCTTGTCCCCAATGATTTGATCTTCTGGATGGTTATTTTGAGTGTGTCTTGAGGGAACTTTTGAGTTTAATTCAGTATCTTCTGTTGTCTTGCTATGTTCATCATTATCTTGGTTCTCAGCTTCATGATCATCTGGAGGATTGGCACAACTTATGCTTCTTGTTATGTTTGGTAGATCTTCGTCAAATTTTACATCAATGCTTTCCACAATTTTGTGTAGTCTTTTGTTGTAGCACCTGTGACCCTTACTCTTGGATGCATATCCTAAAAATATTCCTTCATCATCTCTTGCATCAAACTTCCCAATTTTTCATCATTATTTTTTATGAACCACTTGCTTCCAAAGACTATAAAGTGCTTGATTGATGATGGTTTACAATGCCATAATTTGTAAGGAGTCTTGTCACAATTTGGTCTTATATGAGCTTTGTTGAGAATGTGAACAGTTGTGTGTACTTCTTCTGCCCAGTAGGTTTGGGGAATGTGATGCAGGGGCATTAGATACTAGCCAACAATGTAGGAGTTTTGTCCACATGTTGTGGCTAGGAGGGTTTGAAAACAATCGAATTATCACAGCTTGGTGTCAATGCCTTAGCTGATTGTATTATTAGATCAGTTAGAGTCATAGAAGTTGAATAGCTCAGTTAGTCTAGCCGTCAGATTCCAGTTAGTCGAATTGTTTTAATAAGACTGTTGATTTTCTAGAACGGTCCTCGCAGAAGAACCAAACAGACAAGTGTTTATGTATATAAATTGAATCCTCGGATGCATTGAAAGAGAGAGGAGAAGAATAGAAGAGAGATTTCTGCAATAAACTCTGTGCATCGTCGTTGCCTCCAATTCAATGAATTTCTGCTTTGTTGATTATCTAATTGCCGGAAATGTTAATTGAGAGGAAATTCATTTGATTGTGAGGCATTGGATACTGGTATTCCATTCTATCTTTGAATTCCCGTGATTTCTTGATGACTCTGTGAAATTATTCCAATACAGGCGAGGCCTGTGTAGAGAAATCGTAGTCGTGAATCCCGTTTAATGTTGGTGAAATTCCCGTCTGAAGAGAATTCCCTTGTTTTACTACAAATTAAACCCCTAACCAGAGTCACGCTCCGAGTTAAAGGCATACAAAGGATAGCGAAAACCCATTGTAACTTGAGTTAGTCACTGTACCAAAACCACAAGCAATTTCACAAAGGCGGATTGCCCTTTTCGCACCACTTTTTGACCATAAGTGGTATTTCCTTGAACGCGAGTGATTCCATAGAGGAGTCTACGTGTGGCAAGGTGTACCTCTGCAAAACCACTCGTTAAAGTGCTCCTTCGCGCGTTAAGGATCAACGTTGGACGCCGAGCGAAATGTATACGGGTTGTTGATCTGGAGAAGGGCTATCCAACGGTGGGCACTCGTTGAACTTGCCCAGAAGATAATCAAGGTGCGCGGTGGATAAAAGAGGTATGGTGCACGCGTTGATTGGTCTGTCGGATGTGGAAGTGGGGCCCTAGAGCCACGGGTTCATTATTAAATCACAAGGATTATTGTAAAGCCAACATATATATATATATATATATATATATATATATATATATATATATATATATATATATATATATATATATATATATATAAAGGCGTGGAGTTATAAATTTGATTATAAAGTTGGAGATAAGATATAAGCCGGGATTTACCTATAACATTCAATTATATTTATTTGTCAACTTTTCAAAGAAAAAAATTTGATAAATAAAATTTCCGAGAGAATAAAAAGACCACGTGGGAAGACGGAAGAGAATGTGACCAGGGCCACGTCACAGTTGACGCTTCTCTCCTTGGAGTTGACTTTTGGTGTTGCTGCATCATTTGTGATATCAGAGTGGGAAGTTTAAGTTGTTTGCTGACATGGCGATCTGACTTGGTAGAGGTGCTGGTAGAAGGAGACCTGTAGCCAACGCAGAGGTGTTGGAGGTGTTGCAGAGGGTCGAGGCCAGAATGGATGCCGTGGAGCGAAGATAGACCAGAGATCCTAAGGACATCAGCGAACCTGAAATAGAAGAAGCTAAGGAAAATGTTGAAATTCCTCCTGACATGAGGCTCCTTAGGACTATTCCGGGGTCTGCAGTCAAGCCCAGAATTGAAGTGTCGAGTTATGCAGGGGGACTGAATCCAGAAGAACTAGTAGACTGGATAAATGAATTGAAAAAGTGCTTCGATTATGAAGAAATAAGTGAGGATAAGAAGGTTAAGTTTGCAGTAATAAAGCTGAAGGGACATGCTGCACTTTGGTGGGATGGAGTGCAGGCAGAAAGGAGGAGAGTTGACAAGCAACCTATAAAGAGCTAGACCAGAATGATGGCCAAGTTGAAAGGTAAATTCTTGCCTAGTGACTACCAGCTGACATAGTATAGGTAGATGCAGAACCTAAGAAAGAGGTTGCTGACAGTAAAAGAATACACAGAGGAATTCTATAGAGTGAGCATAAGGGTTGGGAAATTTCAAGACACACCAGAGAAGACTGTCAGATATGTGAATGGTCTCAAGCTCGAGATCCAAGATGAGATTAGTCTTCTGTCTCCTAAGAAAGTGGAAGAGGCCTATCAGATGGCCTTGAAAGCAGAGGATAAACTCATGAGGAAACAGTCTGCGAAGAAGAGAGGTACTTTACGTGGGAAGGGAAGTCAGGGTGGTAAAGGAAAGCCTACACCCAAGGATGGAGCTAACAGTATCTCACCTCATAATGCATCTACAAAGGATGATGCAAGGGGAAGAAGGGGTTCTTATAGAGGAAAAGGAAGAGGATGCAGAGACAGAGGCAGAGGTAGAGAATTGAGGTGTTATAGATGTCGGGAAGTGGGACATAAGCACTATGAATGTCCAGATAATGTGGGTGCTGGTGCTAGAAATGCTGTTGTTGCCCAGGCTGGAGAAGAAGCAGAAATTGAAGACGAAATTCTTCCAGACAGGGGAGAATCCTTGGTGGTGAATAAGGTCCTATTGAATCAAGGTAAAGAAGTCACTGAGCCTGCACAAAGAAGACTTTGTTTAGGAGCATATGCAAAGTCCAAGGGAAATGATGCCAGCTAGTTATTGATAGTGGCAGCACAGACAATCTAGTTTCTACTGAGGTGATAGAAAATTTGAAGCTGAAGACTAGGGAGCACCCCACTCCCTGGTTGTGAAATAACAGTGTGAGATAGAGCTGCAAATGGGCAAGTACAAGGACAAATTTTTTTGTGATGTAATGCCCATGGTTGTGTGTCATATACTGTTGGGTAGACCTTGGCAGTTTGACAGAGCAGCAGTGCATGATGGCAAGAATAACACTTACAAGTTCTTCAAGGATGGGGTACATCATATGTTGATACCCATGGAAGAAGGAGAGCCATCTAGCAAAGTGATTGATCCAAAGACCTTGTTGCTGAGCATGAAGGAATATCTGCAGCAGATAGAAGAAGAAGAGGTAAGCTTTGCTTTAGTTTGCAAACATAAAGTAGTTCTTACTTCTACAAAGATTTCTGATTTGCCAGTAGAAATCCAAGAAATGTTAGATGAGTATTGTGACATTGTTGTGGATGATTTACCTGATGAGCTGCCACCTGTGAGAAATATTAGCCATCAGATAGATTTTATCCCTGGTTCAAATCTGCCAAATAAGGTAGCCTACATAATGACTCCCAAGGAAAATGATGAAATCAGGAGACAAGTACAGAATTTGGTGGACAAAGGACTGATTAGAGAAAGTCTGAGTCCATGTGCAGTACCAGCAGTATTGAGCCCAAAAAAGGATGGAGGCTGGAGGATGTGTACTGATTCCAGAGAAATTAATAAGATCACAATCAGGTACATATTCCCTTTGCCCAGAATTGAGGATTTAATGGACTGTTTGAGTGGTGCTAAATATTTTTCAAAGATAGATTTGAAAAGTGGATACCATCAGATTAGAATAAGAGAGGGTGATGAGTGGAAAACTGCCTTTAAAACAAATGAAGGACTGTATGAATGGATGGTAATGCCTTTTGGGTTGTCAAATGCACCTAGCACTTTTATGAGACTTATGAATGAAGTATTGAAAGAATTCATTGGTAAATTTGTGATAGTATATTTGGATGATATATTAGTTTTCAGCAGAAGTAGAGAAGAACATTTAAGGCATTTTAATCATGTTTTGAAGAAGCTTCACCAGGAGAAACTGCTGATAAATTTGAAGAAATGCTCATTCATGAAGGAAGAGTTGGTGTATTTGGGGTTTGTTGTTTCTGCAGAAGGATTGACGATGGACCCAGAAAAGGTTAGAGAAATTGTGGAGTGGCCTTCACCCAGGAATGTTTTTGAGGTAAGAAGTTTCCATGGACTTGCTAGTTTCTACAGAAAGTTTATAAGAAACTTTAGTAAGATCAATGCACCCATAATTGAGATAATAAATAAGAGCAGACAGCCATTTAAGTGGACTGCTGAAGTAGAAAGAAGCTTCAGATTTTTGAAGCAAAAGATAACAAAGAAGCCTGTTTTGGTTCGGCCTGATTTTTCTAAACCATTTCAAGTAAAATGTGATGCTAGTGGGGAGGCCATTGGAGCTGTGTTGAGTCAGGATGATAGGCCTGTGGCATATTTCAGTGAGAAGCTTAATGACACCAGGAGAAAGTATTCCTCTTATGAGAAGGAATTCTATGCAATTGTTCAGGCACTGAAGAAGAGGAGACATTATTTGATGTCCAGAGAATTTGTATTGTATTATAACAATCATGCTTTGCAGTATATTGTACAACAGCCCAAGTTGAAACATAAGCATGCTAAATGGGTTGAGTATCTCCAAAGTTTTAATTTTGTTTTGAAACACATAAGTGGCCAAGCCAATAAAGTAGCTGATGCTTTGAGTAGGAGACACATGCTTGTTCAAGAAGCTAATTTTGAAGTTGCAGGATTTGATTTTCTCAAAGAATTGTATAAAACAGATCCTGATTTTAAAGAAGCATTTGAGGCATGTAGTAACCCTGTTTTAACATATAGAAGCCAGTGGCTGGATTATTTCCTGCAGGAAGACTTGTTATTCAGAAGGAACCAACTGTGTGTACCAAAATGTTCCATGAGAGAAAATTTGATCAAAGAGAAGCATAGTGGTGGACTTGCTCGACACTTTGGTACTGATAAGACTTATGAGCAGCTAAGTCATTTTTATTACTGGCCTAAGATGAGAACAAAAGTAGATAAGTTTGTAAAGAATTGTAAAATCTGTCAGTATGTTAAAGGAAGGAGCCATAATGCAGGATTGTACACTCCCTTACCCATTCCAGACAGGCCTTGGGACATGGTGAGTATAGATTTTTTTCTAGGATTACCCAAGACTCAGAGAGGGTATGATGCAGTCTTTGTTGTGGTGGATGGATTCTCCAAAATGGCACATTTTATTCCATGCTATAAGACTAGTGATGCCACCCATGTTGCTAACTTGCTTTTCAAAGAAGTTGTTAGATTGCATGGGTTACCCAAGAGTATTGTTTCAGACAGAGACACTAGATTTGTGGGGCACTTTTGGAGGACACTGTGGAAGAAACTTGGTACCGAACTGAGTTTCAGCTCAGCTTATCATCCCCAGACTGATGGACAAACTGAGGTAGTGAATAGAAGTCTGGGAAATTTGTTGAGAAGTATTGCAGGAGAGCATCCCAAGCAGTGGGATCATATTTTTCCCCAAGAAGAATATGCATATAATGATTCACCAAACAGAAGCACAGGGTAGAGTCCATTTCATATTTTTTATGGAATGCACCCCAGAGGAATATATGATTTAAGAAGTCTGGGAAGAGCAGAGCTAAGGAGTGTAGATGGTGAAGAATTTTCTTCAGAGATCCAGGCCATACATGAGCAGGTGAAACAACAACTACAAGGCAGCATCATCAAATACAAAAACAGGGCATAATTGAGCAGAAAAGAATTTCACTTTGAAGTAGGAGATTTGGTTTTGGCACACTTGAGAAAGGAGAGATTCCCAAAGAAGTAGTATAATAAACTAAAATTCAAGAAGATTGGGCCATGCAAGATACTTAGGAAGTTTTCTGCAAGTGCTTATAAGATTGAATTGCCACCTGATGTTGGAATATCTCCCATTTTTAATGTTGCAGATCTATACAAGTACGAAGATGATGGTGCAGAAGAAGGATCAGCAGACAAGGAACAGATTGAATGGAAAGAAAAACTACCTCCAGCACAGCCATTGCAACCAGAGAATATATTGGATAAAAGATCATTCATAAGGACCAGAGGAAAAGAGTATATTAAGTACTTGATCAAATGGAAGGACAAGCCAGAGGAAGATGCCACTTGGATGACTAAAGAAATGTTGTAGAAGATAGGAAGATCAGTGGACGAGCTCATGGACAGGAGCCCATGAAGAAGATTGCCCTCGGGAGTCTGATGCAGGGGCATTAGATACTAGCCAGCAATGTAGGAGTTTTGTCCACATGTTGTGGCTAGGAGTGTTTGAAAACAGTCGAATTATCATAGCTAGGTGTCAATGCCTTAGCTGATTGTATTATTAGATTAGTTAGAGTCGTAGAAGTTGAATAGCTAAGTTAGTCTAGCCGTCAGATTCCAGTTAGTCGAATTGTTTTAATAAGACTGTTGATTTTCTAGAATGGTCCTCGTAGAAGAACCGAACAGAAAAGTGTTTATGTATATAAATTGAATCCTCGGATGCATTGAAAGAGAGAGGAGAATAATAGAGGAGAGATTTCTGCAATAATCTCTGTGCATCGTCGTTTCCTCCAATTCAATGAATTTCTGCTTTGTTGATTATCTAATTGTCGGAAATGTTAATTGAGAGGAAATTTGATTGATTGTGAGGCATTGGATACTGGTATTCTATTCTGTATTTGAATTCCCGTGATTGCTTGATGACTCTGTGAAATTATTCCAATACAGGCGAGGCCTGTGTAGAAAAATTGTAGTCGTGAATCCCGTTTAATGTTGGTGAAATTCCCGTCTGAAGAGAATTCACTTGTTTTACCGCAAATTGAACCCCTAGCTAGAGTTAGGCCCTGAGTTAAAGGCATACAAAGGATAGCAAAAACCCGTTGTAACTTGAGTTATTCACTGTACCAAAACCACAAGCAGTTTCACAAAGGCGGATTGCCCTTTTCGCACCACTTTCCGACCATAAGCGGTATTTCCCTGAACGCGAGCAATTCCATAGAGGAGTCGACACGTGGCCAGGTGTACCTCCACAAAAACACTCGTTAAAGTGCTCATTCACGCATTAAGGATCGACGTTGGACGCCGAGCGAAATGTATACGGGTCGTTGATCTGGAGAAGGGCTATCCAACGGTGGGCGCTCGTTGAACTTGCCCGGAAGATAATCAAGGTGCGCGGTGGATAAAAGAGGTACGGTGCAAGCGTTGATTGGTCTGTTGGATGTGGAAGTGGGGCCCTAGAGCCACGGGTTCATTATTAAATCACAAGGATTATTGTAAAGCCAACATATATATATATATATATATATATATATATATATATATATATATATATATATATATAAAGGCGCGGAGTTATAACTTTGATTATAAAGTTGGAGATAAGATATAAGCCGGGATTTACCTATAACATTCAATTATATTTATTTGTCAACTTTTCAAAGAAAAAAATTTGATAAATAAAATTTACGAGAGAATAAAAAGACCATGTAGGAAGACAGAAGATAATGCAACCAGGGCCACGTAACAGTTGACCCTTCTCTCCTTGGAGTTGACTTTCGGCGTTGCTGCATCAGAATGTAACTTTCTTGCATCATAGCTCGGGAAATCTGTTTTACTGACCTGTTTTTCCTCTCTGACACTCCATTCTGTTGAGGTGTAGCTACAATTGTAAACTCTTGTTTTATCCCATGCTCATTGCATAGGTCTACAAAATCATAGTTTGTGAATTCACCTCCTCTGTCTGATCTGATGCACTTTAGCTTACATCTTGTTTGATTTTCTGCCAATGCCTTGAATATCTTGAATTTCTCAAGTGCTTCAGATTTATATTTGAGAAATGCTACCCACATCAATCTGGAAAAATCATCTATTATCAGCATGAAATAAGATTCTCCGCTTGGTGCTTTAGTTCTTGAAAGTCCACACAGGTCCACGTGTACAAGCTGAAGAGGCCGACTTGTAGATAGTACCTATTTGGTCTTGCAAGATATGCGGGTCTGCTTGCCCAGTTGGCAGGATTTACATATGCTATTTGAAGGCTTCTTTATTGCTGGCATATCTTTGACTGCATTATTCTTGCTCAGACTGATGATGTGGTCAAAGTTTAGGTGTCCCAATTTTCTATGCCATGACCATGATTCAACAAGTTTTCTTATGTGGCATGCTTCATTGTCTTCTTTCACTATATAGACATTACCTTCTGTTCGAACACCTTTGATCAAGGTCTTTCCTGCGGTGCTCGAACTTACTTCACAGTCTTGGGGTCTAAAAAGGACCTCATAGCCTTTATCACACATTTGATTGACGCTTAGCAGAATGGCTTTCATCCCATCCACAAATAGTACATCTTGAGCTTTTCCTCTTCCCTTATTCAGACTGACTGAGCCTTTTCCTTTGATTTTCCCTGCTTTATCATTGTCGAATGTTACATTCCTGGATTTCTTTTCATCAAAGGCTACAAACTTGCTTCAATCTCCAGTCATATGCTTTGAACATCCATTGTCCAAATACCATTGGATTTTCTGATGTTGGGCTATTAGAGCCAGGTCACACTTATTCAACTTCTTTTTCCACTGGAGGCAGTTATTTGTTTGGCACCTTTTCTGAGAAGATGGACCACATTATTTGAGAGGAAATTTGGAAGGCATGTGTCCGATTTGATGGCATACAAAGCATTTGATTATATTTTTAAATGGATTATTTGTACGAGTGAACTCTCCATTGTTCATAAATCTCCTTGGGGTTTTAAGCATCAGTCTTTGTCCATACGTTCTGCACTCCATGGCTTTATTGTCAAACCCCTTACAACAAAAACAATACCCATGGAAATGATTAGTGTACCTAGTATAGGGTTTTCCTCTCCATTTGTTTGCTTGAGGTATTATTTTCAATTTCTACATCTTTTGCTCATTGAAATCGATTATCTTTGTCTAACAGTATGCAGCAATATGTCCCAGTTTGTGGCAGGCAAAACAAGTGAAATTTATCATAGGAGGAAAGAATCTCCTTTGAAACCTTCCGAACTTGTTCAATTGATCTTCAGGAACAATTGAGTTTTTTTCAATTGCTTGCTTCTTCCTCTCATTATTTGTCTCTTGATGTTGCTGCTTGTTTCTGATTGTTTCATCACATATCAAGTTCTTGCTAGATTATGCTTCTGTGGTTCCTTTTTGAGTTGTTTCATTATCCTTTACAACTTTTATAAAAATGATATTTTTGTTATCTTCTACCTTGGACTTACTGGTTTTTCCTTCATATCCTATCCCAGCCTTTATGAGAGGAGACCTTTGAGCATTTATAATATTGTCCAATTGTTTAGTGCTTGTCATTTGAGGAGTGTTCATTGACAATTCCATCTGGGTGTTTTCTAGTTTCTTTCTTAGGCATACCACTTCTTCTTCCAATTTATCTTTCTCCCGATGTTTATCTTTAATTTTCTTTAGCAGAATGTCTTCCACCTTCTTAGCTTCTTCAAGTTCTACTTTCAATTGAATGAAGTCTTCTGAATTTGGTACCTCTTTTACATATTTGAGGAGAATGTCTTTATATTTTCTGCACTTGAGTTTAAATCCGTCTATTTCTTCCAGGGCACTTTTTAGCTCCCCCTCAACGTCTACCTCACCTTCTTCCTCATCTTCTAGAAGGAATCCTTCAGACTCTTCCTTGGACATCAACAAAAATTTAGAGGTTCCTTCTTCATTTGATGATTCATCTGAGTTTTCAGATGCACTGCTATCTTGTTGAGCATAAAGTGATTTTTTGTTGAATCTCTTCCCTTTCCACCAGTTATTTGTTTTGGTTTTCTTTGTCTCTTGAGTCTGATTCTTTGTTTTATTGTAAGGACACTTTGATGCATAGTGCCCAACTCTTCCACTGTTAAAGCCTTTAAATGGAAGCTTACCTTTATAATTACCTGAGCCTCTATCCAATCTTCTGAAAAATTTGGCCTCTTCTTCATCAGAGCAGGAGCATGTATCTTCCTTTTATTCTTTTCTCTTCTTAGCCTTAAAGGTTGCCTCCCTCACATTTGACTTCCTCTGTGGAAGTCTCATCTCATAGGCTGTTAAGTTTCCAAGTAATTGGTTCATGGTTAAATTTCCCAATCAACTGTTTCTTCTATGGCAGAAACCTTGGGATTAAAACTGGATGGTAAAGATCTCAATATCTTTTGAACAATTACACATTCTCTAATGGTTTCTCCTACAGCTTTCATATTATTCACAATTTTTGCAACCTTTAAGAAGAAGCTGGCAACATCTTCTTCTTCATTCATTTTTATATTTTCAAATTGAGCTCGATAGACTTTTACTTTGACCATCTTCACCTTTTTATCTCCCTCGTGGATACTTTCTAATGTATCCCATATTTATTTGGCAGTCTTGTTGTGCATTACTTTGATAAATTCTGCCTCACACTGACCACTTAAGAGAGCATTCATGGCTTTGGCATTAGCTATAAAATATTGTTTGGCTTCTTTCTCTGTGTCAGAATCCTTTGGGGCATATCCCAAATCCACAGCAGCCCAAACTTCTATTCCTAGAGACATTATGTATGTCCTCATTCTTATTTTCTAGAAGGCAAAATTTGTGCCAGTAAACAAAGGGTCTTTATTTGTTGAGCATCCTTGTAGACTAGCCATCTTGGGGACCTAGGATCTTCCTTCCAGTTGTTAAACTGATACAGAAGGAACCTGCTCTGATACCAATTGTTGAACCCTTAGTTAAACTGAGAGGGGGGTGAATTAGTTTAATGTAGTCATGGTCTTGTAAAACTTTCTTTTACACTTATTTACATCTTCATTTCGTGATCAACTTAATATACAATGGAACAACAATACTAGTAAGTGAGTAGCCGGTATTAAGCAGATTAAATATAGAATATCAACATATAATCATCATGCACATAGACAAAAAATATAAGTGGAAACCCATAAGGGAGAAAACCACATCTTATTATTGTTGTGATGCAAGGGAAAGCTCCAACTCCCTCTCACCACTGATTTTCTGTAGGCTCCAACCTACAGGAGGCTACTACCTCAATTCTGCAAGCTACAACTTGCAAGGAAGCTCCAACTCCCATCTATTTTCTGCAGGCTACAACCTACAAGAGGCTCCTACCTCATCCAGCTACAACTGGACATCTATCGAGCTAAAAATTGATATGGAAGCACCAACTTCCTCACTGTAAAATAAAATCATATGTTGATTTACCTGGATATCAGCTCTGTTTTTCTCCTTCTTTACTGTTTTCCTTCCAACTTTCAAATTTTGCTTTATACCATATCTGGATCTTCACAACTCCTCTCTCTACTCCTTCTTATTCTTACATTCTCTCACCTCTTTCTCCATTCTCTCACTCCTTTTGCATATGCTGGTAACATTATTTATAGAGATCACCTCATAACTATTTTCATTTCACAGGGAATTCGAAATGAACATGTATGACTCTTTTCCTTCCCCCTTCTCATTTTCTTGTCCAAAAAATTCATAATAATATAACAGAATGTATACATTTGTGTATTACAGTGGATTTTTGCTTTGCCTACGAAGACTTGCCTTTGCATCGCAAACAATATAAATTCAATAATACATTTATAGTTACAATCAAAAATTTACTCAGCACTTTCAGTTTCTTAGGTTTGCTAAGCATTCGTCCTCTTTTGCTTGCTATCCTTTTGTCTTTTCTGTTATGCCGTTATATTCTAGCTCTACTGCATATATACCCTGTTTCTTCTGTTACCTGTGTCTTTTGTGCTGTGTTCACCTTTTTCATCTTCCTGTGCTGCCGCACCACTGTCTTGCACGAGTTCCTATTATGTGTTCATTCCATTCCTTTGTGACCTATAGAGTATGGCCCACATACTATTTCCTTTATGCCCACAACGGATTACAAATCCGGGCTTTAGTCATCATACATACATTTAAAACGATCAATAGTGTAAACATTATACTATGGCGCATTTAACATATACGAAATAAGGACTTACAGGGTCCCACACCAAACTTCAATTCCTTTAGATTTTAGCTTTGAACTATATCGCGTCTGCTTTCTATCGCATTTCAGTATTTCAATCGTTCTTTGATATATGGCTCTTTTTCTCTTCGATGCGATTTACAAAGGGAAAATCCATACTCTCGGACTTGAAAACTTCTAGGCTTTAACTTTGATCTGCGTCGCGTCCGCTCTCTTTATCACACTTCAGCGATTCCAGCTATCCCATGTGCCTTCATCCATCTGATCTCCCAATATGCGATATGCGATGGGTCCCACTTGACTTTATCACTACTTCGCATCGCAAATTCTATAGCTTGCGAATTCTTATCACATAAGCATCGCCGATTGCAATATGCGATGGTAATATCGCATCACTACTTCGCATCGCATCGCATCGCCACTTCGCGGTATTTGATGAACTTCGCATCGTCGATGTGCGATATTGGATTGTGCTACCACGTGTCCCTTCACATCGCCACATTGCATCACAAATTTGCATCGCCACTTCACGGTATGCGATGAACTTTGCATCGCCAATGTGTGATCCTACCCTGTGCTGCCACGTGTCCCTTTGCATCGCCACATCGCATCACAACTTTGCATCACCACTTCACGGTATGTGATGAACTTAGCGTCGCTGATGTGCGATATTGTGCTATGCCGCCACGTGTCCCTTCGCATTGCCACATCACATCACAATATCGCATCGCATTGCTCTTGATTCCGATTTATGATCTGATTTCCGCCGATGTGATCATCACCGTCGATCTGTCCAGATCTATGATCCTCGTTGCTGCTGGCACTCCCGATTAATACTCGAGCCCTAGCATAATATCATCTCCGATTATGATTCTCAAATCTATGGTTTAAACCCCAAATAAACCATATAAATATTTACGGGCCCACAACTTTATTTCAACGTACCTTTTACACCGTCGATCTAATCGCTCATATATCCGACGACTATTGCATAACAATGATACATGACCTCTAATTTTTCAATCTCACGTGATATAGCCGGTTTTGTGTTGCTACATGTAAACTCCTTAACGCTATCGCATTCATTTCAACTTTTACCACTTACCACTCTAAAGCTGCGCGAAAACCCATTTGTTGGTTTTTGAAACCATCTTCACTGTTCCATCTCTGCTATTGATTCATGGTTCCATACTCCGTTGACTGAGGTTTCTCTCGCTTATCCTTTCCAAACTTCTGGTTCCGTTATAACTCCACACAAATACAATTCATCTACTATGCCATTCCGCTTCCTCCAGTCCACTGTGCCATGAATTATAGGTTCTTCTTTTAACAAGTTCATTCAGGTTCACCACTTATCTTGCAATGAATCTTATCCATTCATTTCTTGCCTTTGTTGTTGCGATCTACTCGTGACCTTCCGTTCACCTTACTTGGAATTCATCTACCTTAGTCTATTTTCCGTTTGTTTACGCTGTCCTGCTCTGTGACATCAGTCCCTCCACACTACTCCTCCTGAGCTTGTTCTTTATTCTAAGTGCGCTGATCTCTCCTGAGCTTGTTTTGTTGCCTTTGCTCCTTTTCTTCCTTAGCTGTTTCTCTGCTGCCTCTGCTTCTTTTTGTTGCCTCTCTGCATTCACTGTTTCTCTACTTTTGCCATTCCTTTGCCTCTCTTTTATGCTTTCTTACTGCATTATTTCCTGATCTGCTCCTTTTCCTTTTTGCTGGTTCTTCTCTGCTCCTTTTCCTTTGTGATAGTTCAGGTGTTGCTCCTTTGTGCTCCTTTGCCTTATTTCTGGTTCTTATCTGCTCCTTTGCCTTAGTGATAGTTCAGGTGCTGCTCCTTTGTGCTCCTTTACCATCAATGACAATATTTCCAACAGACTTCTCAAGATTTTCTACACTGTTAATATTTCCTCAAGTGTCTCTCCATGAGACCTTATGTGGGTAACAAACCCAATCACATGTGTGAAGAATGAGTCTATGTTATCAAACTCTTTCATACAGAGAGTTTCAAAATCTCTCCTCAGCATTTGTAGCTTTGTTGTCTTCACCTTCAACATGCCTTGATAGGTTGTCTTGAGAATATTCCATGCCTCCTTGGAATTTGTTGTTGCTGCAATCCTTGGTAAAATGGTATCATGTACTGCTTGGTAGAGATAGAAGACGGTTTTGGAGTCCTTCTTCTTATTATCTCTCAACAAGTCTATTTCTGCTGCTGAAAAAGCAACCAACGCTGTTGTGTCTACTGGTTCTTGGAAACGTTGCTCCACCAGCTCCCATATATCTTGTGAAGAAAATAGGGCCTTCATTGTAATGGCCCAATAGTCATGGTTCTTCTCATTAAACTGTTGTGTTTGGGGATCTATCAGGCTTGTGCCTCCTGTTGCAATTTTGACTGTGTAAACAAACAATCAACTTGACTGTGTAAAATAGAAGATTTCTCATTGCTGGAGAAATCTGCTTCTCAAACCAATCTTACAGCTTCTTCAGTAAAGAGACCTTGTTATTTTACTGAGAACCTGGACCTACTCCATTACCATTTTGGAATTTTTGAATATAATTAGGTAGAGGAAAATGCATTTCCACACAACACAAAGACTACAACAAATTAATGCAGAAATTAAACAATCATACACACAGGCAGCGTAATACACAATACACAGGAGAGGAACAAACTGTTGTTTCCTATTCCATCACTCTCTCTCACTCTTAATGAAATTACATTATGCTTATATCAAAATGGTTGAAGCCTGTAAAACCTAAATGTAATCAATGCAATTGAATTTCTAAATGGACGTTCAACAACCATTTGTCCTTGGGCCGTCAAAAGACCCATATCTTCATTAAATCGGCACACAGGCTATATTTCTGCTTATACACAAGAACACGCAGAAACTCGTTCAAAATACAAAATGTCAGACTTAAAATAATATGCAATGCAGTATTGATTCCACATCGCATCTGCACAAATCAGCGATATTGAAATTTTACTCATGGCGCTCTCCATTAAACATTGCGGGTTGTGATGTGCGATAGTGACGTGGCACTTATCGTATCGCACCCAAAATAGCATAACCTGTGGAAATTTATGGCTAAACATAAATTTGTGCGATTGCGATATGCAACAGCGATATCACATCACAAAACAAATAACTTGTGGGCACTTAATCCATTAACTCCTAAGCTTTGAGAGTGCTGATATGCACTATCCTCCTAAGCTTCGCACGTGCCCCCTCTTGCTATCGCATCGAAAAAAATATAAAATAACTTGTGGGTGACTGGATGGTAAAAATTAAACTTTGCGAAGTGCGCTCTGCGGGCGATAAAGGTTTAGGTGGGTCTTGTTGATATTGCATCGATGGAGAAATAAGTTTTGTTGTGGGCTTAAACGGTAAGTGATAAATGTTGCCATGTGCAGAATGCCAACGATAAACAAAGGTAAGTGCGGTAAGCCTAATACAAAGGGATAAGCGGAAAATATGATGCGGTAAGGATATGTGGGTCCCACTAATATCACATCGGTATGGATTTAACTTAACAGCTGAAAGGCTTATGGGTAAACTATAAAAGTTGCAGGAGACGAAGTGTGGGAAAACGGTAAGTCAATTCGGTGGTTGAAAACAGTAAACACAGAGGATGGCTCAGTACTTGGTTTGCTATTGGTTGCATGGAAATTCCTCTAGATCTCAGATCTATTGCTTGTCCTTCTCTGCTGTAAAAAATTGATGAAGTTGTGGGCTGTGCCACTATTTATTTATGGTGGTGGTTGGGAGTAAAATTCCAACATTATAGCCATATTTTTCCTTTCTAGGTCAGTGCTTGAGACCTCCTTTGCTCTAGGTGGTCTTTAGTCAGATGTCCTAGTTAGAAATATTTAATTCCTACTTGTCTATGGTTTTAATTCTCCATTTGAGGAGTTTTTTCCTACATAATAGGAAGTAGCTAGAATATAGTTTCTCTTAATTTAGTGTGTGGTTGAGAGAATATCTCAACCACATTTTTGTACGTCCAAGATAGAATTCCTATCTTGAGACTATTTCTTGTATAAATATGTGTGTAATTTCCTTGATTAATAATATAGAATTTGATTAGAGTTTGCA
The DNA here is from genome assembly GCA_034641835.2 of Pinus albicaulis. Lineage (NCBI taxonomy): Eukaryota > Viridiplantae > Streptophyta > Pinopsida > Pinales > Pinaceae > Pinus > Pinus albicaulis. The sequence continues at coordinate 858,348,424 of CM076580.1, read as the reverse complement.
GTATGATATTTTATATTGGTATTAGAGCTTCAGAGCCCGTAAGGGCCTCTGGCCCTTCTTGGGCATAGGGAAATAAATTATTGTATTTATATAGTTTTTTATATTAAATTTTGTTTTTCCATCCAGCACATCATAGAGAAAGCTGAGCCTGAATGTGATCGGATCTGCATGGTGGTGAACTCTGAGTAGTTAAATCAACGTAGAAAGAAGAAACTTGAGGCCGGAAGTGGTAGATTGTACGTCTCTGTGCATCTGCTTGTGTATTGAAGGTTGATCGGTGGGAAAGAGATGGTTTCAATTGATAGTTGCAGGTCGTGGAGTAGCATCTGAAGGGTTTTTGGGCGTTAACCATGAGACATATCTCTGACCATGTGGTGGACCTAACGAGATCTGCGTGGATCGGAGCATCGGATGGTGGATCTGCTGGTAGTCCAAAGTATTTTTTGGCTTTGTGGCTCATTTTTTGATTTGGATTTGCGGCTTCCGCACAACCATCGACAGTGTAGCACTCAATGCTGACAGTGTAATTCCCACACAAATCGATTGCTTGGTGCTTTGGTTGATCTACTGCACGATCATGATGTGGAGGCATTCTTGATTCAGAATATTTTATCTCCCCCACCCATCTCGTTCTCTATCTGCCAAAATTATTTGTGGTGGGGAAGGGCTTTGTGTTGGATCTATGATTCAGGATCTAAATTTAGTCAGCAGGCCTGGGTTACGAGTTCGGAAGCTTTAGTAAATGAAAATTTCCTTTTGGTGCAGATTTTGGATTTCATGGGAATCGCATAAAAGCCCTCAAAAAAGAAAGGGGGTGGGTTTTGTGGATTATGCAGAAATCGTAAAGTGACAGGTGGCAAGGTGTTGTGAGGAGAGGCTTTGGTTTTGGTGCTATAGAATTCCAGAGGATTGCATACGTGGTGAGTTAGGCTGTGTGACATGTAATAAGGTGAGGAGATTGGCCGCAGGATTGAGGTGCCTTGTTAGCAAATGATGAAATAATGTCGTTTGCCATGTTGACCGGTTGACGTCAGCAAGCTTTAGAGGTGTTGGTGTTTCTTGTGGCTGACTGGGGGTTGCGCTCTAGTGAAGATTTAAATTTGAAAATGAAGGACGCTAAAGAGGATTGTTTTTACTCGTTTTTGGGTCTGGAAAAGACCTGCTTGACCTCGGATGTCCAATGCGCTTACAGGAAATTGGCCAAGAAATGGCATCTGGACAAGCTCAATGCAAAGGACTCTGCGGCAACGGATTTTGGGACAGCGTCAGAGGCTGCAAAGAGTCGATTTCAGTCTATTCAGGAGGTGTATTCTGTCCTCTCTGACAACAAAAAATGCCTGATGTACGATGTAGGAGTCTATGATGATGATGACGATGAATTAGGAATGAGCTTCTTTGTAGGAGAAATTTCTACAAGGATGGCAGGCTCAAAACAACAGGATGATGCTCCAGAGAACCTTGATGAATTAAAGTAAATGTTTCTAAACATTGTCAACGACGATTATTGTAAATCAAGTACCAGTAATAAGAGGTCAAGTTCTTGCATAAATGGAACGGTCGTTGGGAAACATCAGAAGGGCACTTCCTCATCTTGTGAATTTAACCAAGATTTCTTAATGGGCCATTTTATGATTTAGAAACTGGAAGGAGTAGAGGATCGAATTCTGTCGAAATGCGAGGGATTGGGATGCATGTTGTGCACTTTTTCCTGCAGGAGAATTTTGTTAAGATATTTATGAATATCTCACTGGAGATTTGTGAAGAAAGGGATGTAAAATATGAGACTGCTGCTACCTGTCTGTGGAGCTAGGCAGTGTGAGTGAGGGTGGACCCTGGTTAAGGAGGTGTGAATCCCCGGATCTGTTGTCAAGTTTGCGTTTGTTGGTGCTAGGCAGCGAGGTTCATGGATCTCTCAATTCTAGTGATGTTGTGTGTTATGTATGCCTTGATGAGCCAAGTGGGAGTTGAGTGAATGTGTTACTGTTTTGGAGATTGGATGGCCGACAGTCAACTCCACAGTAGATAGTGAAGGAAGATACTTGGCTGTGTCAAAGGCAGGGTAGCGATGGTAGTTACCTTGATGGCAGAGGAAGCTAGGCACAAATCTAGAATTTCATAGAAAGAGCAGTGATCTAGACTCTAAATAGTTGCTGTTATGGTTTGGAAGTAATCATCTTCGGGGAAAGACAAAGAAATTAATGTGAATAGTTTATGTTTTTTATTTAGTTTCTTGGAATCATGTTTAAAGATTATTGAGCCTTATTGAGCCTAGCTAACTCAATGTAGGTAAAGTTATTTTTTTAGAATTAGCTACTCTAACAAATGACAGGTGAAATGTGGAGTTCCAATAATTTACTTGATAACGACAAAGATGCCTAAGATGTGAACAATGAAAAGATGAGGTAAAGAAGTAGCAATAACGTTTATGGTGGACAAAAAAGTATATGTTTGTTTGAGTTAGTGTGGTTTGTGGAATAGACTCCCTAGCATGTTATAAGCAAGTCTAGTTGGTTGTTGTAATGGTCATTATGTGTACCCAGAAACTCCAAAATGTTGAAGTATGGAATGTAAGCCTTGTGAAGGCATTTGAAATTTCATGGTGATCTTAAAACCACTTTGTAATGGTTTGTGGTGAGCCAAAAACCACACATATATCACCTTTGTGGCTGGTTGGTGGTGAGCCAAAAACCACCTATAGAGACTTTGTGGCTGGATCACCTTTGTGGCTAAAACTGCCTTTGTGGCCGCGTGTACATGAGAGTTGTGTGCTCACATAGCTTTGTGCTCGATCGAGCAGGTGGACTGTAGTAACACCTGGCTCACGGTCTCAGATGATTCATTAATCTCTGAGCATAAGGGAGTTGGCGTGCTTTCTTCGCTGACAGTCGCACTGAGAAGTGCAATTGGCACGAATGTTTAGTACATGCTCGCGCCAATGCTCCAAATCATGGGATTGCCGTGGAAGCGCACGATAAACTCGCGTCAAGATTTTACCTTGAAAAGTTTTTTCTCTGGGCATCGATTTTTTGTTCGGGAAGACACCACCTCACCTTTAGTGGAAGATCCACGGGAAGCCTCACCTTCGTTGGAAGATCTGCGGGAGTTGCAGATCCCAAGTTGCGGATCTATCTGGGAGAGGCAGATTGTGTTTTGGAGATTCTGCACATGCAATTCACCCGATGGTGGTGGATTTGTAAGTACATATATGCGGTGATAATGGTCGACATAATCATGTATGTGAAGGACATCCTACAGGACTAGCGGTTGCAGTGGTTGGTACCCATGCATTCTGGTGGATGGTTGCTCTTTTATATGGATGTCGACATATTCTTTGTTATGTTTGACCACAACCAGACTTTGTGAATTAACATCATGACAAGTAGTCATTAAGGGGGGGAGTTAGAAATATTTAATTCCTACTTGTCTATGGTTGTAATTCTCCATTTGAGGAGTTGTTCCTACATAATAGGAAGTAGCTAGAATATAGTTTCTCTTAGTTTAGTGTGTGGTTGAGAGAATCTCTCAACCACATTACTGTACGTCCAAGATAGAATTCCTATCTTGAGACTATTGCTTCTATAAATATGTGTGTAATTTCCTTGATTAATAATATAGAATTTGATTAGAGTTTGTAGTGTGATATTTTATCTGTCCTATAGTCTGCCTTTCTAGATCAGTGCTTGAGACCTCCTTTGCTCTAGGTGGTCTTTATGTTAGAGGCCTTGTTTATTAGTGGTGAAGAAGTGTTTTTTATATGTTGATTTTTCTTTTTTAAATAGTTTTTTTTTTTTAATTATTTTGTAATTTTTAATATTTTTAATTTTATAAAATTTAATTTATAATTTTTTTTTAATATTATTTTTTAATAATTTTATTTTTATTTTTATTTTTTATTGTAAAAGTGAATGTGAATTTGAGCTGACAAAGGTATAGATAAATATCTTTAGGATTAATCACATCATTAGGATTTGGTCCATACTAATGTGGTTCATCCTTATTCTCAGCATGAACCACATTAGATAGTTCTAAAAGTTACCAAATCTTAATAATATCACAAAAATCTTAAATCTAACATGATAAAAATAACTAAATAATTTCATAATTCACATTTCATAATATAATAAAAATTGCAAAATTCTAATTTTGAAGTAAAAAATTCGAGTTCGTGCTTTGATTTTCTAATTCTATATCCATGATAGTACTTACACCTTTTAATTGGAGTAAAATTTTGTAATGCATTTTTTTTTTTGAATTATATCGTTATACCATTATAAATTATTAGGTTTTAGTTATGTTTCGATTTTATTATAATTATTTTACTATATAAATTTATAATATTTAATATTATATATATATATATATATATATATATATATATATATATATATATATATATATATATGATTGTTGTGATCTATAATTTAGAAAAATATGATTAATCTGAAAAACATTTGATGATGGTTAACGTCCACTGAGATCAATCTTTAGTCTATCGGACATAAAGAAAGAGTTATTTAATTTGATTTAATATTTTATTCCTATGCTCAAAAAGTTTGGAGAGAAGCCTTCGGAGCTCACTATAATTTTGACATCTTAAAAGGCTAGGAAGGTCAATATTGTAACAAACATTATGAAATTGAGCTCTAATGTGGTTGTACGAGGGGCACTCTAAGAAGAAGTGATTTTCATCTTCGATATATATATACCTTCCAAAAAAGTCTCACTAAAGAAAACTATTTTTTTAAAATAATATATTATTTAAATTAAATTGATTTTTATTTATTATTTATTATATCAAATTAAAAAATGAAATAAAAACATATTTACATTTTTGGTGTGCGTTATATTTTTTTCACTGCTAGTGATAGGCTTTGTATGTTGCCTAGGGATTAGCCTCGTGCACAGGGTTAGGGGTAACGCCTTGGATTTTTTTATTTATGCAGTAGGCGAACCTACCCAGAGTTTTGTACATGGGTTTTTTCACATGATTTTGGGCATAATCGTTTTCTTTTCATGGTATTTTGTATATCACGTCAAGAGAATTACAATTATGTTTCAGCATGTATATTTATTGAAAGAAATATAATGAAAAATCAATCTCATATTGTTTTATGTTATCTCTTTATTTTTCCATTTAAATAATTCATTAGCAAATAAATTTTATACAAAATTAAAAATTATATTATTAATAATAAATGAGCCATTTTTAATTTAAATCATAATAATAATTATTCATTTTATTTAATTTTTATAATTATATTTATAACTAACATGCAAATACATATAAAATATATATTCGTATTTTTATAATAATATAATTATGCAATATTATATTTATAAGTAACATGCAAATACATATAAAATATATATTTAAAATGATTTATGAAATTTTGCTTAAAATAACTCCCTCTGTTCAAATATCTGGCAGTCCGTTGTCTATTACATTAATAAATATTATTTATATTTTTATATTAATATAATTATATAATATTGTTTTTATAACTAACATGCAGTACATATAATATATACATTTAAAATGAATTATGATATTTTTCTTAAGATAATTCCTGCTCTTCAAATATCTCGTAGTCCGTTGTCTATTTCGTTAATAATTATTTGCCAATAATGTATGACGATTGCCATTGACATAATAAATCACATTAAAAAGACTATGGTGTGCTTCAAGTATTTGAATTGCTTAATAGATAAGATGTGTTCATCACAAAATAATAATAATAATATATTATCGTTATGTAAAGAATATTAATAATAATATATTATCATTATCTGAAAAATAATTTTTTTAATTTAATATTTATAAAATATTAATATTAATTAGATATTAAATTTAGTATTGTAGAATTAGTTTTAAATTATAGCTTTGCAATTCAAATCCCTATTCTTAAAGATTGTTTTTGAAAATAGATGGAGTTTGTGATGGATAGCTATTTTATAGACAACATTATCTTTGTTTAAGAAGCAGTCTATTAAAGCAAAGTTAGAAATGAAAAAGTGATGGTTATTGAATTAGATATTGTTAAAACTTTGTCTATGTAGAACACTCTTCTTTCTTTGAGGTTTTGAGAAAGATTGGATTTAAAAAAATAAAAAATAAAAGTAAAGTTAGAGATGAAAAAGTGATGGTTATTGAATTAGATATTGCCAAAATATTCACTATGTAGAACACTCTTTTCTCTTTTAGCTTTTGAGAAAGATTGGATTTAAAAAAATAAAAAATAATCAATGGATGTATCGGTGCATAATGAGCCTCTTTTGATAAATGGTAAGCCAAAATGATTTTTTTAAGCTTCAATAGGCCTTAGGAAGGGCTTCCCACTATCTCCAATGTTGTACATTCTTATGTCTCATTCATTAATTAGATTTCTTGATTATTAGAGATGCATGAAGATAGTCCCCATAATAAGATTAAAACAAATGAAAAATAGCAAGTACTCATAATTCATTGATTATACTCTCTTGTGAGAAATAACTTCGATAATCATTGTAATGTGATTTAAACTAGTATTAGACATATTTATTGTAACTTCTGGAGTTCTAATTGATTATGGAGAAAGTCAATTTTACACTTGGAATAGGAGGAGAAAAGCCCTCATCAAATGAGTATTTGAATTCAATGTAATTGAAATATGGAGATAAATTAAATATTGGGGAATGCATATTTTTCTTAAGCTCTCTCCATATTAGCTTTCTATTATATATAAACCAGGGAAAATATTTCAAGAATAGAGAGTTGACATGTTAAATGCAACAAGAAGAGTGATTTTAATAATGTGTTTCCTCTCATCTCTACCTCTTTCTCATATGGCCCTTCTAGCGCTTGTAGGAGCGATTCATGAGATCTCTCAAATAATTATATTTGGGGGTAAAACCAATACAAATAAATTTCATATAGTTAAGTGGAAAGTTGCTATAAATCATAAATATTAGCTTTGTAAAAATAAAAAAATAAAACAAAACTTAACTACTAAATCTCTAGTGACTCCCCTAGCAGTCCTCCTACGGTAAATGCCAGTGGAGGTAGTAGATCTTCTTCCTACAACAAATTTGTTTCTTGAATTAATAACTAAGGGATGCCATATGCAACAAACAAACCTAACACATGAAAAAAACCTTATGGAAATTAGCAAACTCCCCCATCAGGGAGGCACAAGCGTTGAAGTTACTTAACAAAGGTAGCCTTTTATCTAGCATTCAAAATTACTTCTAGTTGCATCGGGGATTGTATTCAATATAGGAGGGACCATACCGTTATTGAATGTATTTGCAATATATTCATAATTTAATAGTCTTTCATAGGAATATAAAAACATGTAAGGATAAATCACATGGCAACTTAAATGTTTTTGACATTCATGTTCATCATAAGAAGAAGAAGAATTATTGATAAAGTAATGTGTAGTTTGGAAGGTGCTATTGAAGAGTTGATGTCTATATGGTAAAACAAATAAATGTAAATTAGTTAAAATCAAGTTTAGAGTGAGTTGATCTACATTTCTATATACTATAACATTATCATGTGCATAATTATCATGAACAATTTGCATATTATAGAGAGATTTCATGTTAGCTATATAGCCATGTTCATTATGCTTGTTAGTATGAAATATATTATACTTGTATGATGATTATGAATTTAAAAATACAATTGAATAATTATCATCGTACTTGATGCAGAAGCATTAACCGAGATAAAATTTATCGACTTGAGTGGTCAAATCATCATTTAGTAGAGAGGGTTGGACCTCTTGAATTTAATTTTATTATCATTTATTGTAATAGATAGTATATTTCTAAATTATAAAGAAAATATAAGATTGATAGTATAGGTCTGCATTAGACCTATCGAATAGGGATTAAGTGGTTTGAAGAGATAATAATAGATAGTCTCATTTAGAAAGAAAACAAAAAACACATTTTTTTTAAAGATAGAGATGAAGAGATATCATAAGGAGATTGATAGAGAGAGAGAGGGTAGAGCGAGAGAAAACGAATTGTAATCAAGCCATAAAGGGCCAGTAGAAGATTCTATTTTTTTTTAATTTCTGAGTATTTTAATTTGAAAGCGAGTGGATGTGCAAAGGTCACTATTTTTTGTGTTAATTTGTTTGGGTTGGTTTCCTTTTGGAATTGATAAAGATCATGTGCAGGAGAGAAATTATTTTGCGTTGAACAGTTCTATTTTTTTATACTATCACAGATCCAAAACTAAATTTTAAGTCTTTTAAATGCTTCACAATGTGAATTTTCAGGCTTAAAGACTTCAAATAAACAGGAAAAGAGTGTTGCACATATCAAAGTCTATGCATATTGCAATTCGGTTGAAAACCCAAAATTTTATATCGCTTTGCAGTTGCCAGATATAGCGAGCATATCGCATCGCAATCATTTAACACAATGCACATCATAATCGGTGAAGTTAGATTATATTTGTTAAGATCACAAGTTGCATGCAATGAGGAGAGATCGATGATCTGCGATCTGTTATAAATCGAAATCTGCGATCCACGATTTCCTAAAAATTGGGACATGCGAAACCTTATAAGTTGCGATTTGCTAAATCATAAAATTTACGATATGTGATATCTTATTATCCATGATCTACGATATCACATAATCTATGATCTGCGAAGTTAGAAAATCTATGATATTGCAATAAAGTTTGGGAATTGCGATATAGTATTAATTGTTTTGTTTTGGGTCTTAATGTAAATTTGATACATATTGTTGTGCGAAAAAGAATAGTGATCGACTGTGCATCATTTTTGGTATCAGAGTAGATAAAGATTAATCTCTGCTTCAACAAACATGCCACCCAGGAGAGCAGCTAGCATAAGTCGAGGAAGACGTGTAGCCAATGCAATTTTTCTGGAAGAGAATCAACACCTTTGTGAAAGAAGTGAGAGAATGGAAACTGCTCAGAGGAGAGCACTTGATGAAGGAGATGCCAGCGCTATAGAGGACCCTTGGACGAAGAAGAAGATGAAGAGGATGAAACAACTAAAGTTCTCAAAATGTTGGTCAAAGCAAGTGGAAGACCAAAGGTGGAAATGCCATTGTATGAAGGGAACCTTAATGGAAGAGTTGATGGACTCGATCAGTTCGTTAGATAAGTATTTTGTCTTTGAGGAGGTTGATGATAAAAATAATTAGTTGAAATTTGCACCTACCAGATTGAAGGGCCATGCAGCTATCTGGTGTGGTGAATTACAAACATCCAGAGAAAGAAAAGGAAAGTGCAAGTTCAAGCAATTGGATATAATGGTAAGTAAATTGAAAAGTAAATTCATGCCGAAAGTTTACTTGTTAAATATTTTCAGACAATTACAAAACTTGAAGCAGAAAGGAATTACTGTCAAAGAGTACACAGAGGAGTTTTACAAGCTAAGCATTAGAGCAGGACATGTTGAAGATGATGTAGAGAAGGTAGTCAAGTATATAAATGGCTTGAGATATGACATACAAGATGAAATCCATCTATTTAGTTTGAAGACAATTGAAGATTTCTATTAAGCAGCTTTGAAGGGAGAGGAGAAAATGCTGAGAAAGCAAAGTCAGAAGAATAGAGTCAAAATTCTAGCAAGAGGAAGAGGAGCTTTCAGACCCAGGTTTCAGCATTCACAGAGTGAGGCAGGAGGTTCAAGGAGAAGACCACCAGAAAGAGGAGACTCTGGTAGAGGAATATTTGTACCCAGAGGTAGAGTCTGAGGAAGAGAAATTTGATGTTACACATGTGGAGAATGGGGACATAGATCATGCGACTTTCCTGATAATAAACCAACAAGTCAGCAGAATGTGAATGTAGCTGAGGCAAAGGAAGAAAAATCACAGGTCACGGGGAAATAAGAACCACCTAAGGTAGGAGAGTCCTTATTGTTAAAAAGAGTATTTCTTAAGGCAGAGAAGGAAGCAAATGAGCCATCTCAAAGGAAGAGATTATTCAGGACTATATGTAAGTCTAAAGAAAAATGTTACATGGTTGTGATTGATAGTGGAAGCACTGATAATATTGTTTCCTGTAGAGATGGTTGATAAATTGGGGTTTTTTAAGGTACACCCTACTCCTTACAAAGTGTCATGGCTACAAAATGGACATCATATTTTTGTGACAGAATAGTGCAAAGTGGAGATCTAGATTGGTACATATAGAGATGTCATACTGTGTGATGTGATGTCGATGGAAATGTGCCATATATTGTTGGGAAGACCCTGGAAATTTGATAGGAAAGCCATTCATGATGGAAGAAGGACCACCTATACCTTAGAGGAGGATGGGAGGAAGCACACATCGTTTCCTTTGAAGAGAAAAGTGGACAAAGAATCACCTGGAAATAGTGTTATGCTGATGAGTGGAAAAGCATTGCTGTGAGAAGTCGAGAAAGATGAAGAAACACATTTTGCTGTTGTGGGTAAACCCAAGGTAATTTTGACTTCTACCAATTTATATAATATGCCTATAGAAATTAAAAATATACTAGATGACAATGCTGATATTATTGTTGATAAATTACCAAGTGCATTGTCACCAATCAGAAGTATTAGTAATCATATAGATTTAATACCTGGTGCAAGTTTTCGAAACAAACAAGCATATAGGTTAACTCCTTGGGAGAATGAAGAAGTTGGAAGAGATGTGCAGTAGTTGTTGGATAAAGGGTTGATAAGAGAAAGCCTTAGTTCATGTGTTGTACCAATAATGCTCAGTCCAAAGAAAAAATGGTGAATGACGCATTTGTATTGACTCTAGAGCTATAAATAAGACACTATCAGGTATTGATTTCCCCTTCCATGTATGGATGATTTAATGGATTGTTTGAGTGGATCAAAGTATTTTACTAAAACAGATTTGAAGATTGGTTATCATCAAATAAGGATTAGAGAGGGGGATGAATGGAAGACTGCATTCAAGACAAAGAGTGGATCGTATGAATGGTTAGAGATGCCTTTTGGGCTCACTAATGCACCTAGTGCATTTATAAGACTAATGAATGAGGTCTTTAAGGAATAAGCTGGAAAATTCATGATAGTTTATCTTGATGACGTTCTGGGTTTTAGTCGAAGTAAGGAAGAGCATTTGGAGAATATTAAGCTAGTTTTAAATATTTTTGAGAAAGAGAAACTACTGATAAATTTGTAGAAGTGTAGTTTCATGAAGAAGGAGCTTGTTTACTTGGGTTTTGTAGTCTCAGAAGAAGGTTTGAATATTGACCCAGAAAAGATGCAAGAAATTCTGAATTGGCCAACTCCAAGAAGCGTGTTTTAGGTAAGAAGTTTTCATGGTCTTGGAATTTTCTATAGAAAGTTTATGAGAATTTTAATTCAGATATGTGCAACGATAGTTGAAACAATAAAGGAAATAAACCATACATTTAAGTGGATAGAGGCAGCAAGTTAGAACTACAAGCTGTTAAAAAAGAAGATCACTAAAAAACAAGTTTTGGCCTTGCCTAATTTTGAGAAAGTTTTCCAAGTTGAGGCTGATGCTAGAGGAATAGCAATTGGAGCTGTTTTGAGTCAAGAGCAGAGACCGATAGCTTATTTTAGTGAAAATTTGAATGATGCCAAGAAAAAGTACTCATCCTAGGATAAATAATTCTATTCTATTGTGCAGACTTTAAAGAAATGGTGCGATTACTTGTTGCCTAAAGAATTGGTATTGTATTTGGATAATCATGCACTGCAGTTCATAAATAATTAGCCAAAGTTGAGCCAAAAGCATGCTAAGTGGGTGGAATTTTTGCAGAGTTTTACCTTTGTAATCAAACACACAAGCAGTAAGTAAAATAAAGTTGTTGATGCTTTGAGTAGAGTAAATATTGTTGTGTAAGAATTGAAGATTGGTATTTTAGGGTTAAAGAGATTATTGATATGTATAAAGAAGACACAAAGAAATATATGCAGTTATTCAAAATCATGTGATTCATAATATAAGCCAGTGGTTGGACTACCTGATTCAAGGAGGATTATTGTTCAAGAATAATAAACTGTGTTTTCTTAAATGTTCCATGAGGGAAAATTTGACTAAAGAAAAACACATTGGAGGACTATCCGAACACTTTGTGTAGGATAAAACATTTGCTCAATTAAGGGTAAAATTGTGAAGGTGGGTTACACTTTTGTGAGAATCGGGGGTGGAAAAGTCATTTTCCCAACATTTTGACCGAACATTTATAAAATTTCGGTCGAACTGTTTTAGAGTTCGCCCGAAATTTTGAAATTAGATCGGCCAAACTCATTCTGTCGTTTACATTGACGGTGTATTGACAACATTGGCAAAAATAATTTTGACCGGAGATGGGAAAACCGACAACTAAAATTTGGCTGAACTAATAGTTCAGTTTGACTATTAGTTCGACCGAACATTTAAAATAATTTGGTCGAAGTTTAGTTTATAAATATACCAGCCCAAAAACATGAATGGGTTTCGGGCTTATTACCATTGTCTTATTATTGTTGTCGCATGTTGTTGCAGAGTGTTTAGTTTCTTATTTGATGTTGTAGGGTATTTAGTTTGCAGTTGTAGTTGTAGGGCCTTGGTGTTGCGCAAGTGAGAAATTTGTTGGTTTTCTATTTTGTTTTTTTTTATGAATTTTTTTTATTGTTGTTATTCTGTTCTGCTCTATTAATTTTATAGTTTTTTTTTTTTGGTTTGCAGGTAATTTGTAATCCATGACATCCTCAACGATATCCTGCTTGTCTTCTCATTCCAGCCTCGACATCTTCGACAATCTCATGCCTGGTGTTCTCATTGCGGCCTTGACATCTCCGAATTTCCAGGTTCATACTTTTGTCAAAGTATTGTTTAAATGTAATTTTCTGTGTTTAAATGCAAAATCGGTTAATGAAAAGCAAGTTTTAAAGCTAGAATCAGTTGGTTGTTTTTCATATTTAAGGGTCAAACTCCTTTTCCACCAACAAATATTCACCTAGGTTGAAATTTAATTCACTAGTCTTCCTCGGGCGCTTTTCTAAATTGTTCTTCATCGTGCTTTTCTAAATTTTTCTTCATCCACTTCTGGTTTCTGGTGTATCTGTATCTCTCTCTAGACCACTACGCTGAGATAACGTGGGATTTGCTACCACAGACAATAGATAACTGGTGTATCTATATCTCTTTCTAGGCCACTACGCTGAGATAACGTCAGATTCACTTCCACAGATAACTGGGCCACAAGGGATGCCGAGATTTGATGTCGACGATCCTCAGATGTGAGCATGCCCTGTTAATATGATGCAGTCTTAGCTCCACTCCTGCCTTATGCTCTTCCTCACTTGTACACACAAAAATCTTATTTGATGTTTTCTTTGTTAAAAATATTTGGCCCTTTCCTATTGTGAGGTCATATAATCACCTTTACACACAAATATCTAATTATATGTTTACTTTGCTAAAACTATTTGGCGCTTTCATATTGGAGGTCATACGATCAATTATTTAGAATAATATGTTTTCTTTGCTAAAAATATGTGGCTATTGGGAAGTCATACGATCAATTCATGTAGCTCATTTATTATTAACATTTATAGAGACAACAATAATGTGATATTCGCTACCACTACGCTTATGTTTAGTCTTTTCCTTCTTGGTCTAAGATGGATTCCTCTGTTTTTTCATATTTCTCTTTGAAACAGGTGTGACATCAATAGCACAAGAATTCTCTCTGAATTTTATAGGGAACATCAATTCCTCCTTTGCAGATTCACTCTCATTATTGCCACGCATTTCTTCCCCCTCCTCTTGCTTACCACAGCTACAAAAAGAGTTACACCGCTCCTCTTTCTTACCAAAACTTCCAGAAGAGGATGTGAGCTGAACCTCTTCCAACTCATTATCATCATTGCCATTATTAACGTTAATACTGGAAATATCTCTAACCCCACTGTGGTTAAGCCTCCTGGGTAATGTCTTTTTTCATGTCAATATTGAATAAAAATTAAACCAGCTCGATCGGTAGGATTGAAAGGTGTCAAAAAATTCTATATAGTTTATTTTCTATGATTTTATTTGATTTTGTTATTTCCCAGATTGCCTACTATACACTAATCTATTTATATATTTGATTACTTCTCCATCTATTAATCTATTGCAGTCTTGGAATATATGTCCTTCACACAACCATTTTCTATCAATACAATGGAATTCCTTTGATTTTTTTCCCTTTATCATGTGTTCTTTCAATCCATTGACCTGTTTACAATAAAACCATGACTAATTTTAATCAAATATTGAAATCTTAGTTTTAACCAAATCTCAGCTATTATTAATATTTATAGAGACAACAATAATGTGAGACTCACTGCCACTATGCTTTTGTTTAGTCCTGGCCTTCTTGGTCTGAGATGGCTTCTTCTGTTTTTTCATTTTTCTCTTTGAAAGAGGTGTGACATCAATAGTACGGGAATTATCTTTGAATCTTATAGGAACATCAATTCCCCCTCTGCACATTCACTCTCATTCTCACCACCCATTTTTCCCCCTCCTCTTGCCTAAACCACAACTAGAAAAAGAGTTACACCTCTCCTCTTGCTTACCACAACTCCCAGAAAAGGGTGTGAGTTGACCCTCTTCCAACTCATTATCATCATTGCCATTATTAATGTCAATACTGGCAATCTCTCTAACCCCACCATGGCTAAACCTCCTGGGTAATGTCTTTTTTTATGTCAATATTGCATTAGGGGAATTTTGAGGTCTAAAATGGGCCTCCTAAGTAAATTATAAAATACTAGTGGAAATCATAACATAAGATTTGATTACATGATCAAATTTTAGAGGGAAAAAAGAAAAAACTTATTTTTCAACTTGTATTTTCAACTTATCACCCAAAGTTTTTACTCAAATTTCGAGAGGGAGTGATTTTTGGATGAAAAATTTAATTCTTCATCCAAGGAGTACCCATGTTGCATACTTTTTATGGATTCTTCTACATGGAAAATGAGAAATACATGAAAAACATGATTGCAATCACGCCTTTTCATGTATTTCTCATTTTTCGTGTAGCAAAGTCTATCAAAAGTATGCAACATGGGTACTCCTTCGATGAGAAATTAAATTTTGCATCCAATGAGTACTCTCGCTCGAAATTTGAGTAAAAATTTGGGAGATAAGAAGAAAATACGGGTTGAAAAAGTAGTTTTATTATTTTATTATTTTTTAATATTTTTACACTTTTACTTAAAAAATGGTGAACCACTCCCCATGGTTGACATCATCATCTTGAATCCTATTGTTTGTTCTAAAGTTTATTTTGCTTGTATATTTTTCGTAGGAGGCCTATTTTAGACCTCAAAATTCCCCTAATGGAATAAAAATTAAACCAGCTCGATAGGGAGGATTGAAAGTTGTCAAAAAATGCTATATAGCTTATTTTCTCTTATTTATCTGATTTTGTTATTTTCCCAGATTTCCTACTATATAGTAATCTATTTATATATTTGATTTCTTCTCCATCTATTTATCTATTGTAGTCTCGGAAAAAATGCTTCGATATTTTTAGCATCTTTATTCTCCATCTTTCCTCTTAGTTTTTCCCTATTCAATCTTATCCTCATATCTATATGGAGATTAATGTCCTAAAAGAAAACAAAAGTGAAATTAATAGGTATGTCGTTAGGAAGTCTCTAGATGTATAGATGTATCTTCTCTTCATCTTTTCTCCAAGAAACATACAATAGATTTGTCATCCTTCGTAGTATAAGCCACATGGTACATTCATTGTTAGTTATGCCCCTCCAATATCTGACATGGCTGTATTTTATTAATGTAACTAAGTTTACACCTTCCATGATGCTTCTAATCTTGTAAAATGTTAAAAGTGGAGTGTTTTATGATTTAATGGATATAAATATTCTAGATTGACATGGTTGTATTTCATTAATGTACCAAAATTGACACCATCCATGATGCTTTTAATCTTGTAAAATGTTGAAAGTGAATTGTTTTATGATGTAATGGATATTAATAATCTAGATTGACATGGTTTTATTTTATTAATGTACCTAAATTTACACCTTCCATGATGTTTCTAATCTTGTAAAATGTTAAAAGTAGATTGTTTTATGATGTAATGGATATTAATAATCTAGATTGACATTTTGTATTTTATTAATGTACCTAAATCTACACCTTCCATGATGCTTCTAATCTTGTAAAATGTTAAAAGTGGAGTGTTTTATGATGTAATGGATATTAATAATCTATATTATCATACAGTGATATGATGATAGTGTAGGTTGATGTTCAAGTCGAGAAATTCTTGTACATGTCAAGGATGAGTGATAGTACAATCCAAAAATGACATTATTATAAATTATTAAACAATCTGTTAGGTGCTAAATCATTCTTCTTATTAAGGACCTAACTAATTTGTAAGTTGAAAATTATTTTTTAATGTTATTAGCCTATTTATAGATGTCGAAGTAAATGTTTCTAGATGTGATTTCTCCCATAAACTTCAAGGCAAACTTAACGGGAAACTAAACTCTAAGGAAAACCCTGTACATTTCATTTCTCCTACAAACTCATAAAGGTGTGACTTTTTACATAACGTCATCAACCACTACCACTAGTTGTTTTAGTAAGTTTATAAAATAATTTTGCAAACCATGTTCATGTCATTTCTCCCACAAACTCATCAAAGTGTGACTTTTGACATAACTTAATAAACCACTACCACTAGTTGTTTAAATAAGTGAAAACCACTACCACTTTAAGGCAAACCGTGTACATGTGTCATTTATACCATAAAATTTTAGGCAAACTTTAAGGCATGTGTGATTTCTATGTCATTTCTCCAATAAACTATAAGGCAATGTCATTTCTCCCATGTACTATAAGTCAAACTTTAAGGCAAACTATGTACATGTCATTTCTATCTTAAACTCTAGGCAAGACAAACTTTAAAGCATGTAATTTCTAGATGTGATTTCTCCCATAAACTTTAAGGAAAAATTTAAGGCAAACCATGCACATGCCATTTCTCCCACAAAATAAAGGCTTTCTCCCATTAATTCAAGGCAAAATTTAAGGCCTAAAAATTGAACCTAAAGTGGCTAAACTTCCATAGGATTTTAGTTTGTCTGTTGAATTTTAACTCATACAAATTCTAAAGGCAGAGTTTGTAAAGGGCCAGGTAGCCTCTAGATCTTATCTTTTCTCAAAGGTGAAATATCCAGTAAATTCCCCTACAGTCAATCTCTAGAACAGATCTAAATAGAAGTTCTTCATTTTAATATCCATAAACCACTACCACTTTAAGGAAAACCATGTACATGTGTCATTTCTCCCATAAAAGTTTAGGAATACTTTAAGGCATGTGTCATTTCTATGTCATTTCTCCCATAGACTCTAAGGCAATGTAATTTCTCCCACAAAATCATAAAGGTGTGAATATTGACATAACTTCATCAACCACTACCACTAGTTGTTTTAGTAAGTGCATAAAATAATTTTCCAAACCATGTACATGTCATTTCTCCCACAAACTCATCAAGGTGTGACTTTTGACATAAATTAATCAAGCACTACCACTAGTTGTTTAAGTAAGTTCAAACCACTACCACTTTAAGGCAAATCGTGTAAATGTGTCATTTCTCCCATACATGTGTCATTTATCCCATAAAAGTTTAGGCAAACTTTAAAATAACTTAATCAACCACTACCACTATCTTTTTAAGTAAGTGCAAACCACTACCACTTTAACACAAACCATGTACATGTGTCATTTCTCCCATAAAATTTTAGGAAAAATTTAAGGCATGTGTCATTTCTATGTCATTTATTTGTAATTTCTATGCCCTCTGTAAGTTTAAGGCAAGTCGTGTACATGTGTCATTTCTCCCATTAAATTTTAGGCAAAATATAAGGCATGTGTCATTTCTATGTCATTTCTTTGTCATTTCTTGTAATTTCTCCCATAAACTATAAGGAAATGTCATTTCTCCCGTATACTATAAGGAAAACTTTAAGGAAAACCATGGACATGTCATTTTTCTCTTAAACTCTAAGCAAGACAAACTGTAAGGCATGTCATTTCTAGATGTGATTTCTCCCATAAACTTAAGGAAAGCTTTAAGGCAAACTTTAAGGAAAACCATGCACATGCCATTTCTCCCACAAACTAAAGGCTTTCTCCCATTAATTCAAGGCAAAATTTTAGGCCTAAAATCTGAACCTCAAGTGGTTGGACTTCCATAGGATTTTGAACTTCCATAGGATTTTAGGTTGTCTATTGAGTGTTAACTTCTACAAGTTCTAAAGGAAGAGTCTATAAAGGGCCAGGTAGCCTCTGGATCTCATATTTTCTCAAAGGTGACATATCCAGTAAATGACCCTACAGTCAATCTCTGGAACAGATCTAAATAGAATTTCTTCATTTTAATATCCATAAACCACTACCACTTTAAGACAAACCGTGTACATGTGTCATTTCTCCCATAAACTTTTAGGCAAAATTTAATGCATGTGTCATTTCTCAAGGCTTTCTCCCATTAATTCAAGGCAAAATTTAAGGCCTAAAAACTTAACCTAATGTAGTTGAACTTCCAGAGGATAGGATCTCCCAAACGCAAGGCTTTCTCCCATTAATTCAAGGCAAACTTTAAGGCCTAAAAGTTGAACCTAAAGTGGCTGAACTTCCATGGTATTTTAGTTTGTATTTTGAGTATTAACTTCTACAAGTTCGAAAGGAAGAGTCTGTAAAGGACCAAGTAGCCTATGGATCTCATCCTTTCTTAAAGGTGACATATCCAATAAATGCCTCTATAGTAAATCTCTAGAACGAATCTAAATAGAAGTTCTTCATTTTAATATCCATTTCTGTACATGCAATTTCTCCCATAAACTTTAAGGGATTTTTTAGTGTTTTTGGAACCATGTACATGTCATTTCTCCCATAAATTTTAAAGCAAACATTAAGGATAACCATGTACATACATGTTATTTCTCCCATTTCTCCCATAAACTCAAGGCAAAATTTAAGGATAACAATGTACATGTCATTTCTCCGATAAACTTTAACACATAATTTTCTAGTGTTTTTGGAACCATGTACATGTATTTTCTCCCTTAAACTCTAGGCAAGCCAATCTTTAAGGCATGTCATTTCTAGATGTGATTTCTCCCATAAATTTTAGGGAAAACTTTAAGGCAAACCATGCACTAACCATGTACATGTCATTTCTCCCTTAAACTCTAGGCAAGGCAATCTTTAAGGAATGTCATTTCTAGATGTCATTTTTACCATAAAATTTAAGGAAACATTTAAGGCAAACCATTCACGAACCATGTACATGTCATTTCTCCCTTAAAATCTAGGCAAGTAAATCTTTAAGGAATCTCATTTCTAGATGTGAAGTCTCCCATAAAA
The DNA here is from genome assembly GCA_034641835.2 of Pinus albicaulis. NCBI lineage: Eukaryota > Viridiplantae > Streptophyta > Pinopsida > Pinales > Pinaceae > Pinus > Pinus albicaulis. The sequence continues at coordinate 858,329,039 of CM076580.1, read as the reverse complement.
TTTAAGGCAAACTTTAAGGAAAACCATGCACATGTCATTTCTCTCATGCACGTGTCATTTCTCCCATGAATTTGCAATAAATGTTAATTTAATATATTTTATTGAATTTGTTTTTTTCAAGGATAAAAAAACCCCACTAAATATGGTTAAAAACTGGACATTATGCGTAGATGTTTCTTGCTATCCCAATCCAGGGAAAGCAGTGATTACATATGTGTTTTACAATATTGTGACTAGCAAGGTCCTCCAAAGGAAAATGAATATACTGGGAAGAAAAAAAACAACGAGGAATATTATATTGCATTGATATAAGTCTTGGGAACAACTACGGAGTATGGATCAAATGGAATTCTATTTTTCACCAATTCTCAACTTGTGTGCAACCAGATGAAGGTGTGTACCAAGTTAATAAGGAGAGACTAAAACAACTGCATGGAAAAGAAAACAATATTGTTAGCCAATTTCAAATTTTTATTATAAGACATTGTACAAATGTTAATGAGATGTCCGCTGATCTATTGTGTGGGGCAATGCCAATTAAAGATTCATCTATCAAAGATGAATTATTATATTAATTAGTATTATATGGGGCAATGCCAATTCAAGATTCATCTCTCAAAGATGAATTAGTGTTGAAACACTCTTCTTCAAAAATTCGAGATTCATCTCTCAAAGATGAGTTAATGTTGAGACGCTCTCCTTCAAAATTTATTGATGGACATTGTAATGCATATTTGATATGTGTATATTTTTTAATTATAAATGCGTATTTTTTAATGACCATGTGTTTTTTTCAATTATATACCAAGTGTAACCCCACCATCTAAAGCACAACTTGGTGAACTTAACATTTTTATAAAAAAATTTCTTAAACTGAGTTTCACACATCTATTAGTGCTTTGAAAGTTTTCTTTTACATAATTTGTGTACACTAAATTACATTAATTTTTTGAAATTTCTTTTGAATTTATTTTAAATAGTAATTTAAAAATAATTATAAATGTCCATTGTAGATATATCCATATATATCATGGAGGATGAAAGGCGAAGATCAATATAATCCCATATCTCTATGAGAGAGGGGGATCATGGATCGAGGGATGTTCATCATATTTAAATATAATATTATCTCCATAAATACATGTGTGTACATATGGAATTGATTTTGTATCAATTTGTTGAGTTAAATTAATTGTTAATAAGTTTCATTTTTTATTTTTTAGGTGGTAGGAGGATAAGGGTGTCTACTCCATCAATGGAGTATGGTCATGGTTCATGTGGCCATGGTTCATGAAATCATGGTATGGTTCAAGCAATTTAATCAGTGAATATGTACATGTATCTATATGTATGAATGCATTTTTGAATTGATTATAAATTCATATTTTTTTATGAAGCTTCCCTCTCATCTCGTGAGGTTGGTGGTGGTACACATTCCCTTGGAGGTCCATCAATAGGTGGTGGTGAATTGCGTGAAGGTGGTGACATGCATTCTCCCAGAGGCCAATCAATAGATGGTTGTGTTAGTTCTCAACCAATCGGTAGTCATTCTGGTTCTCAGCAGTCTAAGGGTGGGAAATATGCTAGCCAACCATATCGAGGTGGCCATCAATCGGAATATTATTTTCATTCAATTTGTACAAATTTGTTTACATGTTTTTTTAATATGTAAAATTTTATATATTGATGCAAAGGGTGAAAATGTTTCTCCAAATTTTGCTCGAAAAAGACGTAGGACAGAATGTGTCATTCAAGAAGAATTTTGTACACCAACCACAACTTATCCGTCTGACATTTTCGATATACCTTGGGAATAAAAAATGTAGTAATTCACCTTACAAAGGTGTCCAAATATTCATTCAAAATTGAAGAGAAATTTCCTGGCTTTGACTCTCCTTGCTAAGAGTCGATAAAGATTGGAAATAGTTACTCACTCTTTAAGAAAACTAGTAGATTTGTACCTAAAGCTTGGGCCAACCACTGATACTTTCGTAGAACTGATGAGAAAAAGAAATGAAATAGCGATGGGTCCCGATACATGGGAGGTTGTTAAACAAAGAGTTACAACATAGATGGCCAAGTCTACGTCTAATTTCAAAGAAGGGCTCAAAAAAATATGCTAATGGTGAAATATTTCAAGCGCACTCATATAGATGGCTATTTTTATGATAGGCACCTTGTTGCCCATGGAAGACTCCGATGGAACGACGAGGTTTCTCTTTATTTTGAAAAATTATTTTATGCAAAATTATTTTTGGGAACGAAACCCAATCAAAATGACCTTCCCTCTAAATTTTTTGTTGAGATTGCAACAAGATGATGAGCTTAGTGGAAAGAAGTCGCCTTCACTAAGTGGGCCCGTAGGCTATTTTTGGCGCAAAGTCTATTTTTAGACATGTCGATCATGATTCTATGAGTTGCAGGATGCTATTTGTGGAGGGTTGGTCAAGTTGGAAAAATAGATGGACTTCTATTTTTAGACATATTGGGCGGAATCTATTTTTAGATTGCTAGTCTAAAAATAGATATGTCGAATATTATTAGCTCTTAATAATATTTGGACTATAAACATTATCTTATTCTCGTGGAGCACTTCAGTTAAGTGCACAGATGTGGCACAGGAGCTGACAGAAGGAATTACGCTATTCCTGAGGGTTAAGTGGAGCTATTGCATGGATACTTCAGTTAGAACTCATGTGATAGAGTTTGGTGGAGTTATTGAGCTAGTTGATGGAGTTGTGTTTAGTTTAACTGAGTTAAACATAGTTGAGCTAGTTGTATCTAGTCTAACTGATTGATACACTAGTGAGAGTGGTGTGAATTAATTATTAATTAATTCACTAATTATTAACTCATTAATCAAATAAAGAATACATTATTTAACTACAGTGCATGGACAGTTTCAGTGGAGACCAGTGAAGAGGTAGGTGAAAGAGCAGTGTGACTATCAGTTGTGACTATACTGTTGCATGATTTGCAACACACAGTGATTGGAGATGCCAATGAGGATTGCACAGTCAAGGCTGGACCATTTTTAGTTCATTTAGAGCCATTCTTTAGCAGGGATTGCGCAGTAGAGGCAGGTTATCAGGTGGCAGAGATTGGAGCATGAGATTTTCTAGATCTAGCTTGATCAGTGTGTAGCAATTGGAGATTATACTGAGAGCTTGTGAGGAGCTTTGTATAATGATTGTTACATGATCTCTATGACATATAATATACAGATAATTGGGGGTTTTTAGCTTTAATATTTCCCATAAAATACTGTGTTCATATGTGTGATTGTTTATGGTTTTAATGTGTGCATGCGATTGTTTTTATTTCTGCAATTAATGATCAATGGTAGAAGAGATTTTGTATTGTGCATGAAGTTAAAATAGTGTGTGATCAGGAGAATCTTGGTGAATAATATATCAGTTATTCAAATTTCTACATGGTATCAGAGCAATATTGATCATTGGAGCAATTGCAAAACATTGAAGCGATTGAGTTTTGTGCTGGTGGAATTCGAATTTGCAGCAGTGTTTTTCTTGGTGTTGAAGTTGAGATGTATTTCAATAGATTGCGATTGGAGTATGCCCTTGAGGGAAAATAGAATTATATTGCATGGAAGGATAGGATGGAGGCAGTGTTGGATGACAGTGGATTGAAGGAGTTCATAGATGTAGAAATTCCAAAACCTGCTTCTAGTGATGCTGCCGCACTTGACGCATGGCAAAAGAAGACAGCAAAGTGTCGAATAATTCTATTGGAAGGTGTAAAGGATCACATAGTATCTAGCCTTCACGGTAAGGCTTCTCCATTCTTGATGTGGAAAGCGTTGACAGACTTATTCCAAAGCAAGAGCGACCAGAGGAAGTTGGCGCTCAAGGATAAACTCAGAAACATAAAAATGGAGAAAGGCGATAGTATGCCCAAGTACCTCACGAAGTTCATCCAATGCAGGGATGAGCTGGGAAGTGTGGGGGTGACTGTAGATGACGAGGACTTGGTGAGCTTGGCTCTCCTTGGGCTTCCGAAGAGTTGGCATTCCTATCAGGACTCTGTCAATGGCCGGGAGAAATTGCCAGGATGGGAGCGACTTTGGTCAGATCTTGTGCAAGAGGAGATAAGGCGAAGTACCAGGGATGGATCTTCATCAAAGAACTCTGATGAAGAAAATTGTGCTTTGGCTACCAAAGCAAGGAAGGGGAAGAGCAAGAATAATTCTTCTCAATCCAGTGCAAAAGGCAAGAAGCAGGACATGTCCAAGGTGAAGTGCTTTCACTGTCACCAACATGGACATTACGCCACTAATTGTCAACAGAAGAAGAAAAATAAGCAGGATGCTGGATTTGTAGCTGGAGAGACCTTAGCCTCGTAGTTTGAGCTGGATTTTTCACTGATCGCATGCTTGGTCTCAAGTATGATGGGTTCAGTGTGGTTTCTTGACAGTGGTGCATCTTTTCATATAACCAGAGACAAAGATTTGTTTACTGATCTGGATGAGAAAGATCTTGGAGTGCACATCGAGATGGGTGATGATGGTAGATATAGTGTGACCGGTATCAGTACCATTTCCTTTGAGAGGGAGTCTGGTAAACCCTTCGTATTGAAGGAAGTGATGCATGTTCTAGGATTGAAGAAGAATCTGATCTCGGTGGCCATGTTAGAAGACAAGGGATATGATGTTGTCTTTAGCAAGGGAAAGGCTTTCCTGTGTAGTAAGGCAACTGGTGAAACCCAGAGGATAGGGGTTTGAGTTAAGAACCTTTATCAATTGTAGGTAGATGGCTGCACAGCAATGGTAGGCAAGGCAGAAGGAGTGGTGACCCGAGATGAGAGCGTGTTGTGGCACCGAAGATTGGGCCACCTTCACCATGGAGCTTTGAAGATACTGCAGTAGATTTCTACTGGGCTTCCTAAGGGTACTCTTACACAGTGAAATCAGTGCAAGGGATGTATCTTGGGAAATTTTTTGAAAGCCACCTTTGATGAGAAGGATAGTTGGGCCACGACGATCCTTGAGAGAATTCACACAGACATGTGTGGACCTTTCTCAGTAGATTTGACAGCAAAGCACAGGTACTATGGGATATTTGTTGATGATTTTTCTCGGAAGTGCTGGATCTTCTTCATGCAGAAGAAGAGCGAGAAATACTCAAAGTTATATGAGTTCAAGGCACTGGTTGAGAAAGAATCGGGGAAGGAGGTGAAGGCTCTTTGGAGCGACAATGGTGGTGAATTCATCTCTGGTGAATTCAAGGACTTTGGCAGTGCAGAAGGAATTCGAGGAGAGCTCATAGCACCTCATAACCCATAGCGGAATGGGGTTGCTGAGCAGAAGAATAGAATTATCGTGGGTGTTGCATGGGTGATGTTGCATGATCAGGGCCTTCCCATACACTTATGGGCTGAGGCATGCAATACTGTAGTATATGTGCAGAACCGTTGTTCTCACAAGATACTTGGCATGTGTACACCCGAGGAGGCGTTTTCTGGTAAGAAGCCTGATATTTCCCATTTGAGGATTTTTGGTTCACCTGTTTACATTCATGTGACTAAGGATGCTAGGAAGAATTTGGAGCCGACTGTAGAGGTTGGGATATTTGTGGGGTACACTGATACGCCCCACAACTATCGTGTGTATTTTCCAGACAGTCGCAAGATTGTTATGTGACGGGATATAAAATTTCATGAGGAGAAAGCCATGAAGTGTTCGCTTGAGAGGGAGCCACAGTTGCATGTAGATGAGGAGCTATTAGTTCCTAAGGATGAGCCTCAGGATGTGGATCAGCCACAAGAGGAGGTTCATGGAGTGGAAGAGACCACTCATGCAGTGCCAACCATCAGAGGGAGGAAGTGTACTACAGAAGCTAAGAGACTGGCTCAAGATGCAGAGAAGGTTGTAGGAGCACCTACATCACAGCACAGACAGAGAAAATCACCTGACTGGTACACTGGATACATGTCTCTTCTGAGCAAGTGTATCGTGACAGAGCCATCCTCTTTGGAGGAAGCTATGGAGGACCCTGCATGGGTAGATGTCATGGTGGAAGAGTATGATTTGATTGTCAGAAACAATGCATGGGAGATTGTCCCAAGGCCAGAAGGGAAATCAATGGTGGTTTCAAGATGGATCTACAAATTGAAGCAGGCAGCTGATGGGAGTGTGGAGAATTACAAGGCAAGATTTGTTGCCCGAGGCTTCTCATAGATTGAGGGGATCGATTATGAGGAAACCTTTGCACCTGTCGCAAGGTATTCTTCCATACGGACGATTCTTGCTCTCTCAGTGCAGATGGGGTGGCAAATTCATCAGATGGATGTGAATACTGCGTTCCTCAATGAAGTTATTGAGGAGGAGGTGTACATAGAGCAGCCTAAAGGTTTCGATATCTTCAGCAGCGAGTCGCATGTGTGCAGGCTCAAGAGAGTGCTATATGGGTTGAAACAAGCACCTCGTGCTTGGTACACATGGATAGACAATTATTTTACCGGACTTGGATTCTGCTAGAGTGAGGCGGATCCGAACCTATACCAAATTGTGGTGGAGGGTAAGTTGTTGATATTTGTACTTTATGTAGATGATTTGATTTTGACAGGTGATGAACTGTTGATACTCTCATGCAAGGCTGATCTTGCAAAAGAGTTTGAGATGAAGGACTTGGGCCTCCTTCATTATTTCCTTGGATTGGAAATTTGGCAGCGCAGTGATGGACTGTTTGTGTCTCAAGGTAGGTATGCCCGGGAGATACTAGAGAAGTTCAACATGCATGGCTGCAAGCCTATCGACACTCCTCTTCCTGGTGGATGGAGGAAAGAGGATGCTACATTGGTAGAGGTAGTGGATGCCATTGTTTATCGATAGTTGGTGGGGTCGCTTATATATCTGGTCAACACACGACCCAACATATGCTATGTTGTTAACCAATTTTTGCAAGCTATGGTTAAGCCTACCAGGCTCTACTGGAAGGCAGGCAAGCATGTATTGAGATATCTCAGAGGCACATCAGGATATGGATTATGGTATAGACAGTCATATGAGGTGAGGCTATGTGGCTTCACAGATGCAGATTGGGTAGGGAGCCCAATGGATAGAAAGAGCACATCTGGAGGGATTTTCAATATCGGGTCGATACCAGTTTCTTGGTACAGTAGGAAGCAGAGATCCATGGCACTCAGTTCAGCAGAGGTCGAGTATATGGTAGCGAGTTTGGCTGCATGCAAGGCTATATGGATGAGGAAGATCTTGGTCAAGTTGTTCGGTTCACACTTAGATCCTACTGTGATATATTGTGATAATCAGAGTTGCATCAAACTCTCGGTTAATCCAATATTTCATGATAGATCTAAATACATTGACATCTGGTATCATCATATTAAAGATTGTGTGAGCAGAAGATCATATTACTTTCATACATTCCCACGGAGGATCAAGATGCTGATATCTTGACGAAGGCGCTCACCAGGAGAAATTTCAAATACCACAGGGGCAGGATAGGGGTGGCAGATAATCCTTATCTTGTTGAGAGGGAGTGTTGAGATTGCAATAAGATGATGAGCTTAGTGGAAAGAAGTCGCCTTCACTAAGTGGGCCCGCATGCTATTTTTGGGGCAAAGTCTATTTTTAGACATGTCTATCATGATTCTATGAGTTGCAGGATGCTATTTGTGGAGGGTTGGTCAAGTTGGAAAAATATATGGACTTCTATTTTTAGACATATTGGGCAGAATCTATTTTTAGATTGCCAGTCTAAAAATAGATATGTCGAATATTATTATCTCTTAATAATATTTGGACTATAAACATTATCTTATTCTCTTGGAGCACTTCAGTTAAGTGCACAAATGTGGCATAGGATCTGACAGAAGGAATTACACTATTCCCGAGGGTTAATTGGAGCTATTGCATGGATACATTATTTAGAACTCATGTGACAAAGTTTGGTGGAGTTATTGAGTTATTTGATTGAGTTGTGTTCATTTTAATTGAGTTAAACATAGTTGAGCTACTTGTATCTAGTCTAACTGATTGATGCACTAGTGAGAGTGGTGTGAATTAATTATTAATTAATTCACTAATTATTAACTCATTAATCAACTAAAGAATACATCAGTTAGCTACAGTGCATGGACAGTTTCAGTGGAGACCAGTGAAGAGGTAGGTGAAAGAGCAGTGTGACTATCAGTTGTGACAATACTGTTGCATGATTTGCAACACACAATGATTGGAGATGCCAATGAGGATTGCGTAGTCAAGTCTGGACCAATTCTAGTTCATTCAGAGCCATTCTTCAGCAGGGATTGCGCAGTAGAGGCAGGCTACCAGGTGGCAGAGATTGGAGCATGAGATTTTCTAGATCTAGCTTGATTAGTGTGTAGCAATTGGAGATTATATTGAGAGCTTGTGAGGAGCTTTGTATAATGATTGTTACATGATCTCTATGACATATAATATACAGATAGTTGGGGGTTTTAAACTTTAATATTTCCCATAAAATACTGTGTTCATATGTGTGATTGTTTATGGTTTTAATGTGCGCATGCGATTGTTTTTATTTCTGCAGTTAATGATAAATGGTAGAAGAGATTTTGTATTGTGCACGAAGTTAAAATAGTGTGTGATTAGGAGAATCTCGGTGAATAGTATATCCATTATTCAAATTTCTACATTTTTTCGTCCCGGGAAAGGTCGATTGTGTGACTGTAGAGGAGTTAGGCGTGATGCTAAGTTTCCTCGCCTTGAGCCACCATTGGTTAGTCGATCTCTTCGTGTCGAAAATTTGTGGTCAGAGATGGATGCCACTTCTAAAATTTGTCGATAAGCAAGGGATGCCAACATTTAAGATGTTCAGAGTGGATTGGGTGGAGTTGATTTTTTTTTTAATCGAAAAAGAGCACGTGAGAATACATGCGCTAATTTTGTGTATTACACAAATGAAGAGATAGAAAACATGAATGTTGAATATCTCAGAACATATGTAAAGAATTGTCACAATGGTTGGCATGACCTAATTATTCATGAGCAAGAGGGCATCGGAACCGTATGTGTTAATGGTTATGGTGATTATTTTAACGCATGTATAATTTGTAATAAATACATATATATACATACATTTATTTTTGTGCATTAATCTAACAAAAATGTATCATTATATGTTAACAGATTTTGTCGTTGTCATGCTTGATGAACGAAGATCATGTTAAGATAATGGTCAGAGTCTCTGGTTCACACAATCAAGATGGATCTCACGATCAATCACACAATCAAGATGGTTCTCACCATCAAGATATGTTAGCAAATGTTAGTGTTTTAAGTGAACATGATGATGTACAAATATTTTTTATCTATTATTATATATATCAAAACATGATGACATATGTTTAAAATAAATAATTTTGCACACATGTACATGTACATATAATTAAATGTTAACAAATTTTAATTCCGTCCAATTTTTTTGGGATGGCGGTACCTTCTTCTTCCTTGGGAGAAGTGCCAAATCCACCATCACAAGTATGAACAATTTTTCACTTTTAAATATGTTTTTAAGTTATATATTCCAACTAAAAAGTTCGATTAAAAAATGAGATCTCTAGATCTTGAGTATTTTAAATTTTTTGAATTTTAGGTTTTTGGAAATTTTCTTTTGGAGCCACCCTTATGAGATGTGCTAAATCCGCCATCACAAGTATTCAAATTTTCACTTAAATGTATGTTTAAGTTATAAGTTATAAACTGAAGTTCAAAAGTTTTATTATAAATTGAGATCTAGATCTTGAGTTATTTTATACTTGAAAATTTTTGAATTTTAGGTTCCTGGAGATGATTTCTTTTCTCCACAGACTCTAGAGATGGAGTGTATGATGCAGATAGGAACATACACACCATTTGAACCATTCGAACAAGTTGTCTAAATTTTTTTAATATTATTGAAAATTAGTTTATATATATGCATTTTCATTTGAAATGTTTTCATATATATATATATACTTGCACATGTATATTGTACAGTTTACTGTGGAAGATGTTCATGTGGAGGAATTTTTAATGGAAGAGCAACAAAAGACAATGGAGAGAGAACCTCATGAGTTATTGCATGATTTTTTTTTTTTTTTCATTTTTTCTTTTTAACATGAAGTTCTATATTCTCATTCAATTTTAAAATCAGTATTAAATTTTAATGTTTGTACATATTGTGTACAGGTTCCCCATGCTTCACAATATAGCTCGAGGATCGTGAACATCCATCTATATTTGATGGATGATGCACATGTGTGCAACATTATATTTGATAGATATAGTCTTAAATTTACTTTTTTATATATAGTATTATCTAGATGCAATCATATATTTACTTGTCTATATAACATACTTGTAGCACTATATATATATATATATATATATATATATATATATATATATATATATATATTGTTCATGTGAGATACAAATTTTGGACATATTTTTCTGTTTGGATATATATATAGTTTTAAACTACATTTACTCTTGCCTTGGATAGTTACATTTGGCATGTGATTGTGATACAATGCTTTGTTTTTAAAATCCAAGTTGTCATTTTATAAACTTGTTAAAAATATAAAATAAATCTCTCTAGATGGAAATTTCAAATTACAAACCATATTTTGGATAGTTGAACTACATTTGGCATGTGATCACATGTTGTGATATAATGTTTTGTTTTTAAAACTCAACTTTTGGATGGTTGAACTACATTTGGCATGTGATTGTGATATAATGTTTTGTTTTTCTTGAATATTTGAACTACATTTTGCATGTGATTGTGATATATTGTTTTGGTTTTATTGGATAGTTGAACTACATTTGGCATGTGAAGTATTGTTGTGATATAATTTGTTTTATTTTTAAACTCAAGTTTTGGATGGTTGATCTACATTTAGCATGTGATTGTGATATAATGTTTTTTTTTTTTTTAATTCAAGTTGTCATTTTACAAAAAAAAAAGAAGTTCACATGAATATATGTACATAGAAATGATTTAAGTACATGTTTGAATATATATATATATATATATAAACAATCGCAAGATTCTAGGTCTTCTTAGACGTGTCAAACAATTATAAAATTTTAAAATTGCATTCTAGAACATATATATCGAGTACCTGCAACATTTTTCATCAATGCACATAGAAAAGCTACTTTCAGTTGATAATAAACTGGAAATTACAAAACATGTACCACACATTTTGCATTCAAGAATGAATATTATATAATTTACTTCTAATAGACACACACATCTAAAATAAAATCGTGCAACTTCAAATTTCCATTATATAAACTATGTTAGATACACAGATATGTACATTTTGTAATAATGAAATTATGACAAAATGTACCAAAGAATGTATGAAATCGTTTAGACCAGAAAATCTAGACATGTGTATGTGTACACGTATATAAATTACTCGTGTGCATGTACCAAAAAAATGTACATGTACAAACACTTGCACATATAACATAACAAGGAAGTTCAATTTTTGGTTGAGTTCTGGAAGTTCTAAAACATGATTCCAAAGAGAAGAAATTTTTGGGCAGTTCAAACAAAAAAATTCCAATGGGATGCCATCTTCAATGATCTGTTCATGATCATTTTTTGACTTTTTCCATTTCTTAATTTTTGTTTCTTTCATTGATTGAACTTCTATCAACTTTATGTGTGCTGCACACACCAAGTGACTATATTCACAACTTATGACATTAGGTTCATAGTCTTCAAAGTAAACAAAATCCCCACTTTGATTAGTTTGTATGAAAAAATAACATTTCAGTATAATAGACCCTTTGACATATGTAAACCTGTGATCATTATAGTTTTCTAATAATTTCATCTTTCATTTAGTGCAACACATCAAATAATACTTCACATTTTCATCGTTGATAGTAGGTGAAATTACAACAAAAAAATCTCCTTCACAATAAAACAAACTTAGGTATTTAAATTTAGATCATAATTAACATGAAAAGATAAAATTAAAATTAACATATATGTACTTCATTTTATTATCTATTTATAGACCGCTATCATTTGAAAGCAATTGAAATGTTACCTTTTGTAACAAGATCAGAAACTCGATCACCATCAGATGATATTGTAGTCTCCTCTAATTGCATTTCTTCAAACATTACAACAGACATTTTCCCTTTTGTATTTAGCTCTGTATGTTTCCAATCTTCTACATACATTTTGTCTTCACAAACATCATTGGATTTTGTGTTGTCTATGCAAATATGACAAAAACAAGAATATTTTCTTTTATCCAATGCAAACACATTTGTGGACAACTTTGTTTTAATTGAATGCAATTTTCGAGTCCCTTTTATTGTTTCAACTTCATTTACAATCGATCTATCTACATATTTGACCACAATGTGCCAAAAAAACCTATATGGAAAATTCAAAGAAGAATATAAATATGATATCAAAATACCATCGAAGATAATCATTGTGATAAATGTACACTGTTTAAAATTGGAAATCCAATAAAAATTAAATTGAATGTACCTTTGCACTTCCCTTGATCGGTTAGTCTCATGGTTTAGTGTAGTGATACACCATTGAACAACTTCTTTAGATGAGACAATTCGGTTTGCAGAGGGGTCCATTTGATATATTCGAAGTGCTCATTTTATGCATGCCCCTGCACCATCATGTTCTCCTTTTGCGTGACTAGTCTCAAAGAAATTGCAACAATGTTTGATGTGGGTTTTCATATGAAAAAAACACAAGAAAAATAATGATCGTGAAGATTTGAATTGACCTACGCACCCATATAACCATATCCAATGTTCATTGAATTTTATTCCACGACTTTTCAAGGAGTCATAAATCTTTCCAAAATAGTGTTGTACAAAATATGTAATATGTGTATGATCGTTACTGATATAAAACTGATATTCTTTAATAACATTTCGATTTTCACTGGTGCTTTCTATATGATCAACATTGTTTTCACCATGTCTATATAGAATATGGAGGAGCATGGACACTTGGTCAGAATGATGGTATTCACTCTGAATTTCTTTTTTTGGAACAAATGTGTAGTTTTCTGCAAAATCAATTACTGACAAAATAGCCCCTTGTGGAAAAACTTCACGAGATTTTTTGAATTGCAAGTCTTGCCAACGAGCTCTATGGTAATGCTTGGTGTATTTATAAATTTCTGCCTCAAGCTTTCTCAAAAATTCTGTCACAAAAATTTCTTCTTGTTGTAAATCAATTCTTTTAGCACTTGAACCCTTAATAGATGTATGAATATACTCATATCTCTTCCATTTCACTTTCATGTTGGAAAATTATTTGTCATTTATATCAGTATGATATTTGTTTTGAAATTTAGTCAAATTTTGACACTCATCGCATTTTTTACCACGAACACATTTCGTTTCGTAAAATAATTCATGGCTTTCTCTTCCACATAGAATTTGAGATATGAAATCATGGAGAGTGGAAGGAGGAAGTGAATGTTTCCAAAATTTTCTACCAAAATTAAGGAATGTGTCATAATATAACTGAAATGCCACATGATAATGACAAGAACAAGTGTCTCGTATGGTGATAGGTTTTACATATCATGGTTTTTGTTGCACAAAAGCATTGATTGAGACATTAATTTCATGATTCTCTTCTTTGAACTTGATGAACAACTCTATCTGAGTGGTGTCAAATAAATGTTTTGGATGTTCTTCATACCGATTTCCTGCTATTCTTCTTCACATCACATCCCTTGCATTTGGCGAAACACGTGAATTTTTTATCCAATATTCATATATTGTTTTTTTATCATTTTCTCTAAGTCTATATTTGTATGGTTGTATACAAATAGCTTCCCAACAAGTGAGGTCATCATTTACATCTATTTGCAACCGAAATTTTCGATGTTTGTGCAATTTTTTTTGTGAGGTTCCTAATGCTCGTGCTATAGATTTTACCAAGTGGTTATCTTTAGTACTTGATGAAACCACTGCCATATGTATTTCTCTACGTGCGTCTGCAACATTTTTCTGTCTAGATCTTCTAACTGAATTTATAGCACTATTTATATTTTGTATCACATTTTCCTTCATTTTTCTTATCTTTTGTTGATTTTTGAATACCCAATAAAGTCGTAGCTGCTTTTAATTTCCTTAATGTTAGGAGACCTTTCAACAATTGGGCTTGAACTACCACGTTTTCCTTTATGAAGTACGAATAAAAATGCGATTAACACAATATCGTATAACATGGTCATGATTTTTATCTCCATATGTGTGAGTGTCTACATTTTCTAACATCTCATCATCGATATTTATTTCATCTATAGATATTCGAATTAATAAATAACTAAATTAATAAATACGTATAATTTCAATCATACGTGCATGTGTTCACCATATATATGTATAGATACTTGGTGATTCAATTTCTTCACTTGAATTTCTTTCAACATTTTCACCATATTCAATCATTGGTTCAATATCTCTTTCGCTTTCTCTTTCAAAATTTTGTATCTCATAATCAATGTTTTGAGGAATATATCTCTCTGTTTACACTGTAAAATATTTTTCAAATTAGTTCATCAAATAAAAACTAAGCTTCACAAATTGCATTAGGAGAATTTTAAATATCAAATTTATAATATTTACATTTACATACCTGCTTCAACTTCTAGTTGAGGTTGATTTTCCCTTTCAATATTTGGGCGTTCTTCTCTCTCTTTTTTTGTGATATTCTCTCCCCTGTTCTCTACATTCCTCAGGGTATCTTGTTCGATCATATTTTCTCTTGCAATTCCTTCTATTTCCCATGATAATTGAGTATGAAGATCAACAAATTTCCTTTAAAAATTTAGACAAAAACTCAATTACAAAAAACATCACAAAATATTTAATTTAAAAAAACTCATTTTATTTTTTTTGCACAAAATACATACTTCAATCCAAAACACATACTTTAAAAAATCTGAGAAAAAATTTATTATAAAAATGAAATGAAGCTCTAAATATTTCCTTCCAAGTCCTGCAAAAAAATTTCATTTTAAAAGTTAGACAAAATCCATTTTAAAATATCATTATAAAAAATTTACTTCAACCCAAAACACATACTCTAAAAAAATTTCACTTCAAAAAATACCTCCAAAAAATGTCCATTGAAAATTAAGCCCAACTTCTTAAAAAAATGTCACTTTAAAAAATACCTCCTAAAAATGTCCTTATAAAATTAAGCCCAAAAATCCTCTAAAAAGTATCACTTTAAAAAACACCTCCAAAAAATGTCCTTTGAATATTAAGGCTAAAAAGAGTCCTTTCGAAATTAAGCCCAAAAAAAGTCTAAAAAAATGTCCAAAAATATCTTTTGGAAATTAAGCCCAAAAACCTCTAAAAACAAAATACATCCAAAAAAATGTCCTTTGAAAATTAAGCCCAAAACCTCTAAAAACAAAATATCTTCAAAAAAATGTCATTTGAAAATTAAGTCCAAAAAACATCCAAAAAATAGATCGCATGCCACCAAGAAATGTCCTTTGAATGTTAAGCCAAAAAGAGTCCTTAACCCCAAAAAAATCCTTTGTAAAATCTTACCAAATGAAGAAATGTGCAAAATTATGTGAAACTAATGAATCCGTTTACATCTATTTTATTGCCACAAATTGTTTTTTTGGAGGGGTTTTGTTGAATTTTCTGGCCGACGTAAAGTCAATTAAAAGTTCAGCCAAACTTTTGTGTTGTTAGACTTGACGGGCCGTCGGGGCAAAAAACAATTCGACTAAACTCTTTTTAAAAGTTCGGCCGAACTAACACGTCGACAATTACGCAGAGCCGAGCTCTAAACACATTTCTTCAACTTTGGACTGATTAAAATCCATGAAAATTTGTGAATTATCTGTCAGAACCAAGACAAGCATTTGTAGAATTCAATATACTTTTAGGAAATATAACTTTTATGGAATTTCATAAATATTTACTAATTTTAATTAATTTTGTAATAAAACGAGTGCAAACAATTTCTGAAGGTCATTACGATTTAGTGAAATCAATATTCCATATCTTCCAAAATACATTTTAAAAAATTGAAAAAATTATGGTGCATTACATTGGTCCATCGTCTGTAATGGGTAGTTTTTAGATTTTTAGTTTATAACTTATATGTTGAGAAATTTTGTGCAAGCCAAAACATATTCAAAATATGTAGTTTTTTCATATTGAATCAGTTCAAGGAATTATAGTAATTATGATATGCATAAGTTGGTTTCGTAAATATAACTAAAACGAAGTAGACTCTATCTAGATTGTTGTAACACATTTTGTTTCTCAAAAACACAAAGTTTTCAAAGAATACACCAACGTGTTTGAACATGACGTTTTATGAATCCTTTGACTGTTAAAGAACACACACTCAAAGAAACGCTAAATTTATCTATCAAATGTGTATAAAAAAATTCCAAAAAATAAGTAATATAAAGCTAATAAAATTTTTGACAACTTTGATTTTTATCACAAAATGAAATTCTAAACAAAAAAATTGTTTTGGCTTGCAAAAATTTGAAGAACTAAAAAAATGAAATTTTTTCTCAAAACAGGGAAAAAAGTGTAACCCAACTTAACATTTTCACCCGTCAATTGTTTTTTATTATTTGCCAGAGATGCAAACTACTATTAAAAAGTTTGTTGAGAAGTGCAGGGTTTTTCAACATGGCAAAGGAAGAAGCCAAAACATTGGATTATATCAGCCATTGCCAATACCCAACAGACCTTGGGATGCAGCCAGCATGGATTTTGTTTTGGGTTTGCCAAAAACTCAAAAAGGACATGATTCCATCTATGTTGTTGTAGATATATTCTAAAAAATAGCTCATTTCATTGCTTGTAGGAAAACCAATGATGCAACTCACATTGCTAATTTGTTTTTCTCAGAAATTTAAGATTACATGGGTTGCCTATCAGTATTGTCTAAGACAGGGATAAAAAGTTTGTAAGACACTTCGGGAGGACTCTATGGAGGAAGATAGGTGAAAATATTAGTTTTAGTTCGGCCTATCATCCCCATACAGATGGGAAAATTGAAGTAGTGAAATTGAGCTTAGGAAACATATTAAGAAGTTTGGTTTATAAAAATCCAAAACAATGGGATTTGGTGCTTACTCAAGATGAATTTGCCTACAATGATACTCCTTATCGGAGTACCGAAATGAGTCCATTTCAAATTGTTTTTGGGATGCATCCAAGAGGAATATATGAGCTTAGAGATTTGGGTAAAAAAGAGACACGAAGTGTAAAAGCTGAAGAATTTGCAGAAAAAATGCAGAAATTGTAGGAAGATGTCAAGCAAAGATTGCAGGAAAGAAGCAGTAAGTATAAGCAGAGGACTGATATGAAGAGGACAATAAAGGAGTTTCAAGTGGGTGATTTAGTGATGGTTTACTTAAGGAGGGACAAATTTCTTACTGGGACGTATAACAAACTAAAAATGAAAAGGATAGGACCATGCAGAATTTTGAGGAAGTTTCCCACCAATTCTTATGAGATTGAGCTACCAGAAGGAGTTGGAATATCACCTATCTTTAATTTTGAAGATTTGTACCCGTACAAGGAAACAAAGGCAGAATTTCAAGGTGAACCTGTAGAGGAGGAGGTTCAGATTCTGAATTGGAAGGAACAAATGCCGAAGACAATGAAGAAGGAAGTGGAAGCTGTTCTGGAGAAGAGAGTAACAAAAAATACTAGAGGATGGACCTATTATCAGTATCTAATCAAATAGAAGGGACAACCATTTGGGGATGCTAATTGGATGAGAGCACCAGAGCTAAAAAAGTATCAAATAAGTCCTATAGATTTGATGGATCATTTTTTTCTTCCGTGGGAGTCTGATCGAGGACCATCAACCGAGATAAAATTTATCGACCTGAGTGGTCAAATCATCATTTAGTAGAGAGGGTTGGACCTCTTGAATTTGCTTTATAAATCATTTATTGTAATATATATTATATTTCTAAATTAGAAATAAAATATAATATTGTTAGTATAGGTGTGCATTAGACCTATCACATAGGGATTAAGTGGTTTGAAGAGAACAAAATAGTTAGTTTCATTTAGAAAGAAAAAAAAATGCATTTTTTTTAAAGATGGAGATGAAGAGATAGAATAATGAGATTGATAGAGAGATGAAGAGGGCAGAGCGAGAGAAAAAGGATTGTAATCAAGCCATTAAGGGCTAGTAGAAGACTCTATTTTTTTTTTTTTTTTTCCGAGTATTTTAATTTGAAAGCGAGTGGATGCACAAAGGTCACTATTTTCTGTGTTAATTTGTTTGGGTTTGTTTCCTTTTGGAATTGATAAAGATCGCGTGCGAGAGAGAAATTATTCTGTGTTGAACAGTTCTATTGTTTTATATTGTCACAGATCCATAAATAAATTTAAAGTCTTTTAAATGCTTCGCAGTGTGAATATTTAGGCTTAAAGACTTCAAATAAACAGGAAAAGAGTGTTTAGCATACCACAATCTATCCATATCGCATTCAGTTGAAAACCCAAATTTTTATATCGCATCACAGTTACAAGATATAGCAAGCATATCGCATCGTAATCACTTAACATAGCACACATCGCAGTCAGCAAAGTTAACTTATATTTGTTAAGATCTCAAGTTGCATGCAATGAGGAGAGATCGATGATTTGCGATCTGTTTTAAATCGCGATCTGCGATCCGTGATTTCCTATAAATTGCGACCTCCGAAACCTTATAAGTTGTGATTTGCGAAATCGTTTTCGATCTGTGATATCTTATTATCCATGATCTCTGATATCATATAATCTAGGATATGTGAAGTCAAAAAATTTGTGATATTGGGATAAAGTTTGGGAAATGCGATATAGTATTAATTGTTCTTTTTTGGGTTTTAAAGTAAATTTGATACATATTGTTGAGCGGAAAAGAATAGTGACTGACTTTGTATCAGTACTCATCATCATACAAAGCTAGTTTTATGTAATTGACATGAACGTCATATGGATTGATCTCATAACTACTAAAAGTAATTTTACATACTGGTTCTTTTATTTGAGAAAAGAATTCCAGATTTAATATTTGATCTGCACAATCACAAATGGATGAGGTTGATTTTGCGATAGGAATAATTTCTTCCTCAACGTGTCCTTCTTAACAAACTTTATTAGCATAACGATAAGGGAAATCAAATAAAGGAGTCGGACTGAGGTTGAGATTAGTGATTAAATTGTTAGCATCCTCAAGGTTCTATTTACAGCCAGAATAAGATGTAGGTATGTTCAGTTAAAGATTCAAAGAGTAAACACATTTCAATAGAATCATTAGTTTCATCTTGCTAGTTCATTTATCTTCATCATCAACACAAGATTCAATTTCTTTAAATTTTAAATTAGATTTATTACAAAGCTCATATGAATGGAAACAATCTTCAGGAAGTGAGTGAGAAGAATATATAATTCTATAATATTCATAGAAAATTGTATGAAAATACCTTAAAGATGAAATACCACGAGGAGGAATCCTCCTATACCATTGTCATGCATTACCCTCCAAGGAAATCATCAATAGTTTCATGAGTACATCCTCATGATGAACCCCAACCATTAGAATGAAATTGTGGAAATCTAAGGTGTTGAATAGGATCATCATTCTCATCTTCACGGAAACGGGGCTGGTAAATATCTCATTCATCCATCTCAAAATTTTGATTTGAAAAACCTTTTATATCACAAAAATTAAGTTGAGAAAATTATTTAGAAATAGAAGCACAAAATGAAGCCATCTAAACCGTCAATGTGACATTAGGTGAAAAAAATAAATAAAGAAATATATACTTGAATATCTTTAAGGTGCTTTCCGTCATGATCCTATTCACCAATAGGTCACATATTTAACCAATTAATTTAGTTACTAGGAAAATGAAACTTTGAAAATTCACTCCCTCATAATGGCGCTAGAAGAATGTTGGTTCTCATATTGTCTCAGTAACTAAGAACAACCTGAGAAGTCAATCACTAAGGATCTAAGATCCTCTCCCTTTAGGTGACAAGGGTTGACCTCCTTTTCCCCAGAAGGGGTATTCCTTGGTAATGATGTTAATTGAAAGAAGGCTGATTTGACATCCATCTAATATACTTTCGACTTTTTCTGAGCTTCTATGGCTGGAACTACTCTTATGGCATCCAATATGGCTACTGGATAAAAAGTTTCTCCAAAGTCTATTCTCGGTTGCTGCGAGAATCCTTTTGGTACAAGTATTGCTTTAAATCTATCAATTTCACCTTTCTCATTCAACTTCGTCTTGTACACCCACTTCACACCAATGAGGTTTTTATCCTTTGGAAAATTAACCAAATATCATGTATCATTCTTTTCAATTGAATCAATCTCTTCATCCATGGCTTGCACCCAATTTTCATCTCTGATTTATTCTTCAAACGAATAAGGTTGGAATGACAACAATGCAAAATTTGAACTAACATCCAAATCATCATAAATATCTTTTAAAATTATTATATTTTTCTTACCATTGCTTGATTCATCACCTGGTTGGTTTCTTGGAGAATTATGGTTTGTTGATCTGCTTGAAGATCCATGTTGCTATGAAAATATTGGAGTCCTTCCCGGTGTGACTTTGTTTGGTGTCTGCTCTTTTAATTCTTACTGCTCCTTTTCTGTTACATCATCATCTTCCATCAATGGGGCTTTTTCATCGATTGTTTTTTCTACAATCCCATTCCATGGCTCTTGTTCTTTGAACACAACATCTCTGCTAACTATTTTCTTCTTGGTGACAGGGTTATACAACTACTAAGCTTTTGGCTACTCACTATAACCAGTGAATATCCATTTTCCACTTTGATCATCCAATTTTCCTCTTATCTGCTTAGGTACATGTGCATATACTACACATCCAAAAACTCTGAAATGAGATATGTTGCATGACATACCTCACCATGCTTCTTTTGGTACTATGTCCATCACACTCTTTGTAGGAGATTTTTTTATCACATGAACAACACATGCAACTGCTTCTAAGCAATACTCATCTTCTTGCCTTCAACATGCTTCTTTTCATGCTCATGATTGTTTTGTTCTTTCTCTCTGCTACACAATTATTCTCTGGTGTGTATCTGGTTGTAAAATCTCTTCTGAATCCATGTTATTTGCAGTACTCATGGAATGCTTTAAAATCATATTCTCCACCATGATCTGATCTCAATACCTTGATCTGCCGATGACTTTGGTTCTCTGCTAAGGCTTTGAACTCTTTGAAATTTTTAAAAGTTTTAGATTTCTGCTTCAAGAAGTAAACCCAAGTCTTTCTCCTATAGTCATCAATAAAAGTGAGGAAGTAACAACTTGCACCAATCGATTGTATCCTCATAGGTCCACACAAGTCTGTATGCACCAATTCAAGTGGTATCTTTTCATTGTATGAAACTCTCTTTGGAAAAATTTCACAGTGTTGCTTTCCCAAGATGCAAGACTCACAAGTACTAGCAAATTCTTTAATGTAAGTTAATCCTACGACCATCTGTTTCTGCTGCAACAATATTAAAGTGGAAAAATGCAAGTGTCCAAATTAAAAGTGCCATAATCAATAATCATTAGAAAATGCAACTGTAAAAGAACTAACCTGATCTTTTTTGTTCATAATTACAGGGAATATTATGTTCCTCATCATCTACACCTTTTCTATCAGCTGCTTGCTTGGGGGTTTTCCATAAATAACACACTCTTGTCCTTAAAAGATAACTTTGTATCCCTTTTGCGTCTGTTGACCAACACTTATTAGATTATGTTTGAGTCCAAGGACATAATATACCTCTGATATTGTCTTTGGCTCCCCCTTTTTGGTCAGAATGTTGACCACTCATTTTCCATCTACATCCAAAGTCTTGTCAGTCCCCAACTTTACCTCTGTCTTCACAAATTGATCCAAATTTGCAGCCAAATTCTTTTTTCCTGTCATGTGGTTACTTCTACCACTATCTAATAGCCACACCCTATCAGATGATTCATGCATGTTGTTATATGCTAGGAACATCAAGGTAGTATTATCTGTACTAACATTATCTCTCTGATGTCATTAATCAACTATATTCTTCCTGCAATCATGAGCATAGTGGCTAAATTTATTGCAATAATAACATTTCACCTTTGATTTGTCAAACCTTTGATTATTGTGGAACCTTATGTTGTTGTTTCTTTCACTTTGATGTTTATGCTCTTCTCAACCATCTCTCTGACCACCATAGCTTTCGCCTCATCCTCTGCCTCTTGATCTACCTCTGCCTCGACCTTTTGAAATAGAAACTTGACCTTTGAAATATGTTTGTAAAGTGGAAGCCTTATTTCTATCTATCCTTTCCTGATGTGATATAATTGATCCCATTGACTCATCAACTATTAGTTTTTCCAAATCCTTGGCTTCTTCCATGGCTGCTACCACAACATCAAACTTGGCAGACAAAGATCTAAGTACCTTCTCAATCAGTGTTCATTTTTTACTTTCTCCACCATAAATTTTTAACTGATTTACCACAAGCATGATCCAATTCATGAAAGAATTGATGTCCTATGTCTCCTTCATCTGTAGACTTCCAAAATCTCTCCTAATATTCTGTAATTTAACAATATTGAATTTTTCCATACCTTAATAGCTTGTCGCCAAAGTTTCCCATGCTTCCTTTGTTCAAGACATGATCATAGTCTTCTAGAACACTGCTCGGTCCACTCCCTCCTGGATAAGAAGCAATTCTTGTGCATTCTTCCTTTTTTCTTTCTTCCATTATTCCCTATATGCATTACTGAGGGTTCCTTCTTCTATGTCATTTTGAAGTTCTGCAAACCCAAACTTGACATGATCTCAACAATCATGCGCTTTTAACATAGTCTCCATTTTAATGGCCCACACATCATAATCTTTCCTTGTGAAAGATGTAAATTATGGATGGAAACTTGATGTGGCCATATTTTTTCAAAAAAAAAAATTCTCTGATAAAACCCTAAAATTTCTCTTTTATAAGGCTTTGCAAAGCTCTTTTTGTTTCTCTTTCAATAAAACCCTAATTTTCTTTTATATATAAAAAATATTTTATAAAAAAAATTATATATATAAAAAATATTCTTATAAGAATCCTCTCTTAAAATAATTGAATTTAAAACCTTTGAAGAAGAATATTATAAAAATACCTTTTAATAAAATATTTTCTAAAACTCTCTTATCAATTTCCCACACATTGTTAGGATATGGCCTTCTTTTAATAAGTTTAATACCTTTTAATACTCCATCGTATTAAAAAAAACGTTTTAAGAATCAAACCTTCATTTCAGTAAGGTTGATATGATTCTACATACTCCTCGTTGACCTTTGAACAAGGTTGTTGGCTTTAACGTAAAACCCAATTGCGCACTCGCGAAACCAATTAACCACGCAGTAAACCGATTTTTCATGAAATCGTAAGTTTAACGATATTTTTGCAGTTTTTCAACTAAAAATTTGCGGACCTCCATGCTTTGTGCGCTAAAAAAGTGCGGACCTACGTATTCCTTATCCGTTCAACGATTTTGAAAAAATAAAAATAAAAATAAAAGTAACCGGCCTTGTGCTCTTGGCCTTCTTCTCTGCTCTGCTCAGCCACGGATCTTGTGATCCTTCCTCAGCTTTGATCCCATATTTTTTGAAAGGCAGAGGATATAGAACACAAAATAACACAAATATTTCACATACAAAACACACACGAGTTGCGGCTCTTTTATTAATCAAATGAACTTCAATCACGGTCACTTAATAAATGAACTCGGTGAAGGGTCACTTAACATGCACACACTTACATAACTCAACTTGATCATCACTCACTTAACTAACTCTCTAACTCACTTATCAAATTCATCTATCATACAACTTAATTGATTGTCTAACTCTACATGCGGGAGATAATTAACTATTTTAACAATTATTGTGTCTCCTTAAAAATAAAGAGCTCATGACAGAATGAGTAAGAGAGAGGGGTGAATTAATTGACCAAGGGCTGGAAGGTAAGGTGAGACGCTGCCTAGGGGTATTTTTGAGCTAGACGTGAGCGAGTGGAAGCCCCTATAACAGATCAAAGTTTGTGTCTTCTAGGTTGGGTTGGAACTTGATGTGTGAGAATTGAAACTGTCATAATATTTTTCTCGAAGGTGAAGAGCTCGGGGGAGAACTTGACGTAATAGTCATTCTCATTGGAAGGGTGGTGTGGTTTTATCCTAGCCTTCTTTTCTAGATGATTTTTAACTGCTAAAAATAAAATTGCTGCTAAAAATAAAATTGTGAGTAAAATGATGTTGCTACTATCAACTTTGTAAGTAGGAATGATGTTGTTACTGTCAAAATGAATATATATTATTATGACTCTGAATATGCTAATTATAACATAAAAAAAAATGCATAAAGGTATGCGGTAGGATAAAATACTATAAATATGAAACAATGAATAGAATCAATAGTCAATATGTAACCTACTAAATAACAAATCAGAGAATTTAAATCATAAGAAAAGTGTGTGGTAATTATATTAACAATAGTTCTCGATGGCACAAATGAATTTAATTCATTTTGAACCCTAGGGTGAGAGTATAACAGAATAACAAGAAGAAAATCTACAGTATTACACCCTAATTCTGTTGATTTATTTAAGAGTTGAGAAGTTGTAGCCCCTGGTTGAGTTCGGTTGTCCCATTGTGAGGACTGATACTAAAATATTTTGAGGCTTGGAAATTATTCCTGAGAAGCACTGCATGGGCCGAGGAAGGTCCTAGTATAGTACCAGACCTCTGTTGGGTACCGTGTATAAATAAAAATAGGATAATTAACAAAAGACGCTTGAGATACACTACGAACAAAAGGAATAAGTTACCTAACATGGCACACAAAATTGAATTGGAAATTGATACCAAGAACATCTATAATTACCATTTTAATAAAATAAATACTTTTCCAGTTACAAGAGTGAAAATAATACATAGTTCATACAATTTTAATAGATATAATAATGAAATTGAAAATGAAGGGGTACAACAATATAAAGTAGAAGCCTTAATTTCAAAACCGAGAATATAAGTTATAATGAAACAACTTGAGGGTTATTAACTATGAGGACTAATGAAATTGTTCTCAACATGACAAGACAGTTCGATAATCTTAATTACACAATGTACGTAATGACAATAATTTAAGCTAATTGTACAAACCCTATTTGTATTTCTCGGCGGGAAACTCTCAAAATAATATACAAAATTTGTAACCCTAACTTGCTCCACACACAACGACATGGACCTAGACCACAACATAATGTTGAGGCTAGAAATAGGAGAAGTTGACACCTGGAACATGACAGTTTGAAACAAAGGTATCATGTCGAAGATCGACAGTAGTATATTTTGAAAAAGAAACCAAAAAGTTGTGAAGTGTGCGCAACTCCAATTACCTATAAAATCCTAGAGCAAGGAACACAACTAGTATTTTCTTCTGGCCATTAAAAACTAGAAAACCTTGAAATGAAAGTGATAAAACTTAAAGGAAGTTGACAGAAAAATTTGTACCTATGAAAGTGCTGACATGCGGCTTGCTCGAGGAAGAAATCAGGCGGGATAAAACTTCCTTGTCCAGGGAGGGCTCAGAAAACCACCATAAGATGAAAATATTAGCTCCAGGTGATAGTGACAATGATTTCTCATGACTGTAGACAGTTGCCAAGGCAGAGAAATTGCTGACTAACCCCATCCTATATAGAATACATACATGGTTTGGCCAAAATTTATTTGTAACCCTATTAAGAGACAGTAGCCATCACGTTAATGTGTAAAAGTAAAAAATACCTTCAACAAAGCCCTCATGACCAGAGATTATGAAACATTGTGCAGACTGAAGCACCATTGAGAGAGCAACAGAATGACAGATGAGGGTTTTGAGTCAGAGCTAGTTGGTTATCATAACCAACCTCCAATCATGTCCTTCATTGGATCAATTGGTGGGAAATCCGCGATGGAGATACTGACACATGTTAATCGGGTGAGGGTCAGTACAACCCTAGGAACCTTCGAGATACCTCGAGAACATGATCAAACCGTGGTTATACAATAATTTACTATGGTTAGTCGAATATAATCCATATAACCTTAAAGATTAAGCCTCTGAATGCAAACATAACTTCACAATATAATGTCAAAGGATATTTATATGTGCCTTGTTTTTTTATAAAAAAATTACGTGTATATATTAGCTAAGTCAAGTGGGTTGGATGGAAAATATTAATATTATCTATGGAGGCGATTGTTACAATAGTCAAAAGTTAAAAAAGAGGTAAATATTAAGGTAGTAAATCATTTTTTTTTATGCCTTTGAGTCTTGAAAATGGTATTAGAGCCAAGCTGCAGTGTTCAGGCCTGTTTGGGAAATTGTGGAATAACACTGTTATTGATGATACACATAGGAAGCAACATGTGAACGGGAGAGGGTAACACCCCACCTAGGGTACCATGAATCAGATATGGACTTGGGTCTTGCTCGAAGGCCAATCCATAGATGTGGGTTCAGTTGGGGGAAGGAACGCCCAACAGAAATGCGTTGTTATTGGATACTATCCAATAGCTTCAGGCATAAATGAAAAATTTGAGAGCTGATAATGGGACGTTGTGCATGGAGCATGAAATAATTAATAAGAGTCTCCCCGATAAACAAAATGAGAGAAATATGAATCCCATCTTGGATGATGGAAATCAATTTGAGATGCACCAGCTAGGGGAGAAACACCCATACATGGGGGGAGGCCAAGTAGACCTTGAAGAGGAATCTAAGAATACTTCGAGAGGAAGAGGAACTAAGAGACAAAAAATTGAATTGTAGGGTGAATTCAAAAAATTCAAACAAC
Source organism: Pinus albicaulis (assembly GCA_034641835.2). Lineage (NCBI taxonomy): Eukaryota > Viridiplantae > Streptophyta > Pinopsida > Pinales > Pinaceae > Pinus > Pinus albicaulis. The sequence goes on along the minus strand of CM076580.1, from coordinate 858,302,116 downwards.
CGACATTTGACTAGGAAGTGGAGGTTTTTGAGGCATGGTTGATCAATATAAATAAATATTTTCAAATTTATGAATATGATGACAACATAAAGGCGAGTCTAGAAATTTATCAGTTATAGAGTAAGGCCACCTTATGGTGGGAGGAAGCTAAGATAGTGCGAGGAATTGATGAGAAAGAAGTAACTTGGGACAATTTTCAAAATCATTTCAAAGATAAATACTTAACATAATGATTTTATGATGAGAAGGAAGAGGAATTCCATGCTTTGAAATCAGGACAATAATCTATGGATGAATTTGTAACTAATTTTACTTCCTTGTTAAGATACATACCATATATTTGTGAGGAGAAGGAAAAATTACAACGATTTATGAGCAACCTACCCATTTTTATGAAGGAAATATTAGATTTTTACAATCCTAAGACGATGGACGAATTCATTCGAAAAGCTCGAATTTGCTACTAGAAGATGAAACAAAAGGGATAAGGTGGAAAAGGGTGGCCAAACAATAAGGGGGGAAATAGTTTCCAAAGTAATAAAAGTATCAGAGTTATAGGAACTAAAAATACCTTCACGAAGTATTCTAATGGGTATTAGGGAAGGAATCAGCAAAAAACCAGATCACCAGGTGGAGCCAGACTAGTTGAAGTATCAAGCAAGACAAAACTAGGATAGACACAAAATCCTTCCTTGAAATGTTGGGGTTGTGGAGAACCCCACTATTATAAAAATTGTCCCCATTGCATAAGACCTGAACCAGCCACTAACATTCAAGAAGCTTATGTGGTTGGGGATTTAATTATAATTATGTCGAGGATTAATGTTTCCCTCGAAGATCACTAGGGTGAATATGAACCTGCAATGATGGAGTTTGATATTGTAGCTAACTATCATCTCTCTATTTTAATAGACCTTGGTGAGAGCTTAAATTACATTAGTCCAAAAATGGTTGAATTATGTCAATTACAAAGTGTTAAATTTAGAAATTCATGGTTGGTACAACTCGCCACTAGGGAAGAAAGGAGGGTGACAACCATGGTAGAGGATTGTCATATTGACAGGCAGTAGATTAATGTGGATTTAAATTTAGTACCACTAGGATTCGATGATGTGATTATAAGTATTGATTGGTTAGAAGGACATTGGTCCTTAGTAAACTGTAAGGACACAACTGTCAGTTTCCTCACTGATAAAGGTATTATACAACAAATTTAAGGAATTAAGAGATCCATCAAACTATGTATTATCACAGCTAATCAATTAAGAAAATTTATACAAAAGGGATGTCGAATTTACATTGTGTGAGTTGGCTATACAAATTCCAAAGATAATACGGATACTATAGAAAAGATACCAGTTATCCAAGAATTTGTAGATGTCTTTCCGGAATAAATTCCCAGACTACCCCCAAAAAGAGAGATTGATTTTACTATAGAGCTAGTTCTGAGATCCACCATAGTTTCGAAAGCCCCTTACTGAATGAGTATACTTGAATTAACATAGCTTAAGATGCAGTTAGAGGAGTTGTTGAATAAAGGGTAAATTCGCCCAATGGTATCGCCTTGGGGAGCTCCAATATTGCTTGTAAGGAAGAAATATGGGACCCTTCACCTATCTATTGACTATATGAAGCTAAATAAATTAACCATTAAAAAAAAGTACCCATTACCAAGGATAGATGACTTGTTTGATCAAGTCAAGGGTGCGATTGTGTTTTCTAAAATTTATTTGCGCTCACAATATCATCATATCATAATAAAGGAGTAGGATATGTGCAAGACAACATTCTGAATGCTTTATAGTCATTATGAGTTTGTTGTCTTACAATTTTGGCTTACCAATGCCCTTGCCACTTTTATGAGCTTAATGAATGGTATTTTTCATTCTTGCCTCGACAAATTTGTTTTTATTTTTATTGAAAACATTCTTATATACTTAAGGAACCTAGAGGAGCATAAGGAGCACCTTCACATAGTCTTACAAACCTTAAGAGAAAATCAACTTTACACTAAGTAGAACAACTATTATTTTTACAAAGATATAATTCAATATTTGGGACATGTAATCTCGTCTGAAGGCATAGTTGTGGACCCCGAGAAGATTAAAACCATCATGGAGTGGTATGTTCCCAAGAAAGTTGCAGATATACGATATTTTATTGGGTTAGCAGGGTATCACCGTCATTTCATTGAAGCATTTTCAAGAATTTCTCAACATATAACTTCCTTGCAAAAAAAGGGAAGGAAATTTAAGTGGACAACAAACTACCTATACTACTTTGAACCGCTGAAGCACTTATTAACAATAGCCCTGGTGTTAAAAATTGTAGACGTGGAAAATGATTTCATTGTTTGCAAGATTTCTTGTGGGGAAGGAGTTGTAGGAGTCCTGATGCAAGAAGGTAGAGTGATAGCCTACGAATATCGGAAGTTAAAGGAACATGAACATAAATATTTTTCATATGATTTAGAGTTAATGGTAGTGGTCCATGCTCTAAAAGGATGGTTCCATTATTTACTGGGAATTTTTTTTATCTAAATAACTAATCATAGTAGTTTGACTAGTTTCCTTAATCAACCCAATTTAAACGCATGCCAAGCTAGGTGGACTTCTTTCCTAGGTGAATTTGACTTTGACATTAAACATCTTAAGGGAAAATAAAACTGTGTGGCTGATGCGTTAACGAGGAAATTGCATCATATGTATGAACTCTTCTACAATCAAGTAGAAATCGATTTTTCTAAACAAATTAAAGAATCTTCTCCTCATAACCCGAATAAGTATACACAGAACTTCAGGAACCATAATATGGTATAAATAATAATGATTCACTAATATTTAGAGGCAAAGTATATGTACCTAATCAGTTATCACTTAAAAAATTAATTTTGGATGAGTGTCACCAAAATCCTTATCCTTCCCACCCTGAGTATCAAAAATTGGTTTCTGTTGTTAAGAACAAATTATTTTGGCCTAGTATGAGGAAATATATTGAAAATGTTTGGAATTTCAACAGGTCAAGGAATAACCCTAGCACCCTATTGGTTTTCTCCACCAACTTCCTATTGCTAAGTGGAAATGAGAAATGGTTACCTTGGATTTTGTAACAGGTTGGCCCAAATCCAAAAGGAAAAGTGATTCAAGTATGGTAGTGGTAGATAATTTGAGTAAAACAACTCATTTTTTCCCTACCAAATCCAACTACAAAATGGTTGAAATTGCAAATATATTTATAAGGGAGACATTTTGGTGCATAATATGCCAAAATTAGTAATCTCTGAACGAGATGTAAAATTTATTTATGCACTTTGGGAAGCCTTTTTATGGGATTAGACACTCAGTTTCAATTTAGTACAACATACCATCCTCAAACAAGTGGTCAGACAAAATGAGTTAATCAAGTCCTAGAAGATATGTTACGAATGTATGAGATGCAACAACCAACCAAATGGGAGGAATACCTCCATTTGGTTGAATTCACATATAAAACAAATTATCATGAATCTCTGAATTTGTAGGTGCAGGATAACTACAAATTAGAACAATCCTGATGATAATTTAATCTTAGGGCCTGACACCTTGGTAGAAATGGAACAATCTATGAAGAAGGTATGAAAAAATTTGAAAGAGTTGACATGTGGCTTGCTCGAGGATGACCTAAAGCGGGATAACACTTCCTTTTCCAGGGAGGGCTCAATCAATCACCAACAGATGAAAATATTAGCTAAAGGTAATAGTCACGATGACTTATCATCAATTTAGATGGTTTTCAGGGTAGGGAAATCGCTGAATAATCGCATCCTATACAAAATACATATGCAGTTAAGAAAAAAATTATTTGTAGCCCTGTTAAGAGACGATAACCAAAACCTCAATGTTTCAAAGGAAAACATACCTGCAATGGAGCCCTTATGACTAAAGACTGTGAAACACTATGCAGATTGGATCGCCATCCAAAGAGAGAAAGAATGATGAATGAGGGTTGTGAGTCCGAGCCATTTGCTTACCCTAACCAACTGCGAGCAATGTTTGTCATTGGATCAAGACATGGGAAATCCACAACGGAGATCCTGACACATGTTAACTAGATGTGAGTTAATAAAACCCTAGGAGGGAACCTTCAAGATACCTCGAGAACATGATCAAACCATGGTTACACAATAATTGACTATGGTAATCCAAGCACAATCCATAGAACCTTAAAGATTAAACCTCTGAATGCAAACTTAAATTCACAATATAATCTTGGAGGATATTTATATGTGCCTTGGTTTAAAAAAATAAATAAATGTGTATCTATTGGTGAGGTCAAGTGGGTTGGGTGCAAAATATTATTATTGTGTAAGGAGGGGATGGTGACAATAGTCAAAAGTTAAAAAAAGGGTAAATATTAAGGTAGTAAATCAAATTTTGTTTGTGATATCTTTGAGTGTTATAGTTATCCACACAAAATTAATTGCAATTTGAATAGATAAGTAACAAATAAATGTGTGAAAGTGAAAGAAGCAAGGCGTGGGATTAGTACTTGAGAAACCACTGCGGGAAAGACTAGCTCTTAAGTGAAAACCCGAGCCAAGATAGGGGTTGGTAGTTAATAATAGATACACAATAAATTCAATATAGCTTCAATAAATATAATATAAATAGTAAATTTTTCCATTTAATTAACAATAAATTTAGAGTGAGTTCATAGTAAATATGCAGTAAATTATCAGCAAATTTACAGTAATTAAGAGTAAATTTACAATAAAAAATAATAAAGAGTAACTTTTTTGTAACAAAATTTTAATAAGTTCAATAACATTAATATATACCAGAATTATTTGTAGTTTATTAATAGAAAATTTAGAGTAAACTTACACACTACTAAACCCTGTCTAGTATAGGGAGAAGAAGAAAAAGATTTAAAATTAAAAGAGATTAAATTAAAAATGATTTTTTTTTTATTAAAGTAATTATACTTGGTATTGTAATAAAATATTTAAATTAAAAAAGAAAAAAATAGAATTTATAAATAAAGGGATTTTATTTACTAAAGAAATATATATTGCTTAAATTATATATATATATATATAACAAAAAAATATTATAATTAAAATAAATAAGTAAGTAAAATTAATAACATTATTGTAATTATTAAAAAGATATAATGAAAAAATTGAACATTTATATATTGAGTCAATAAAAAGGGAAACTACAAATCAAAATAATTAAAAAAACGGCAAGCAAAAGAAAATTATTTGAAAAATAAATTTTTGATTAATAGATATTTAAAAAAAGTAATTGAATAATTCTTTATTAATAAAGTTTTATTATTATTTCATGGCCAAGCCTCTTGAAAGCCATTGGAAATCAGTAAAGGGGTCCTCCAGTACCTTAAGAGGAATGCTTATTATGGTATTAAATGTATGATTATTTTGATGTTTAATTGGGAGGGTACTCTAATTAATATTGGGTCGGTAATATTAATGAAAAAATATCAACTTCCAGGTATGAATTCAACATTGGATTTGGGATTGTGTCATTGAGAATCAAGAAACAACTAATTGTTTCTTTATCATCAATTGAAGTTGAATATAAAGATTTGTGTGGTTCTACATGTGAAGCAATATGGTTGCAACGAATTCTCAAAGATGTTGGAGAAGAAAAAAAATGACCTACAATCATCATGTGTGACAATCAAAGCTCCATAAAATTGGTCAATAATTATATGTACCATAAAATATCAAAACATATCGACACTCAAGATCATTTTGTCAGGGAAAATATGCAATCTAATGAAATTACTTTAATGTATTGTAGTAATTCTAATAATATGGTGTACATAATGACAAAACCTCTTGGAAAGGAAAAGTATGAGTCATTAAGAGATATGTTAGGTGTTGTAATAAACCCATTTCTTGATTAAGGGTGGTACATAGAATTAATTGATAAATATGGTGATTTCTAGATTATTTAATTATTAGGTGTTTGTTGCAGCATGTTACGATTATTTTTTCTCATTTAGGATTCAAATCCTATTTCTAAGGGAGCTATTCATACCTCCCAACTAATCTATATTTCTATATATGTACATATATTTAGTTAAATAAAATGTGTGTTGTGGGCTTTGACGATATTTAGGTGAAGCAAGTATCACTTGAGAGCCGCTCTTTTTTCTTCTCATACGTGTGTGCTCTGATAGAAAAATAGAATCAAAGAAGGATAAGCATGAAGAAGAAATGTGCAGCTTTTAGGTGAGACCAGCTCAACTTGGAGATTATTTGAACTCAACTCTATATACAATCAACTAGAAAGCTCATACATATATAGGGTTACAAATCGGTTGAGGTGTTAGAACAATATCATAGATAGGATCTATAACTAAATAAAACCCACAAGTTGAATGAAACACAAAAAACAACCAATAATTACATAATCTAGAAACTACTACATTTCTCCATTAGTTCTTAGTAGTGGTGTACATGCTCTTAGCCTTAATTACCTTTGGTGCTAGTGCTTGCATGTGATGTGCACTTAGTTAGCATTATTTAAACCTAATTCTTACATATGGTCTGCACTTGGCTTTAGTTAGTTGACTCTAATGCTTGCATGTGGTGAACATGCACATTAACATAACATAAAGCACACTTAGTTTTGGTTAGCATTAATTAGCCTTAGTGCTTGCATACAGTTAAGCTTAACTGAGTTGCTTTATTTATTGATTCTTAAATCAATATTGAGTAATCAAATTCATTATTTTTTCCATTTTTTCTTTTCAATTATTTCACGTTTGTGCAATTATTCTTCAACTAGATCTTTATTTATGCTCTAATAATTTTACATTGTATCACAACTACAGGGGTCTGGAAAACGCAAGAACTATATTTTGCAATTTTGAAGATCAAAGGATTGAAAATTGCTGGGAGATATGATTTGCAGATCAAAATATCAAAGAACTGCCACAAATGTTTCTACAACAGCAAGGTGAAATAATGGAGTTCCCCTGTTAAGCTATTATCACTTTGTATAATTATTTCCAATGGAAACCATAGATTTTGATTCAACTCAGACACAAAGTATTGTATCAGATAGTTATGAATACGGAAGCTAAACCCAACTCTTCCATTGAAAAATACAAATATTTCAACAAGATGGATAAGGATTTTGGTCTTCTATTGTTGACCATATCTCCTACATTGAGTTTCCATGTGGACACATCTAGCACTCTGAATCAATTTTTTATAACCTTCGAGAATTAATTTGGAAAGCATAATGATATGTGGGCTCATATTCTTCAAAATGAGTTAAATTCCTTAGATCCAAAAAACTTTGAGAACATTCAATATTTCTTTATGAAATTGAAATCGTTTCTTCTTCAATTACAATATTAAGGGATCAGTAAATCCAAACATGAAGGTGAATTAATCCTTTCTATTTTTCCTAAAGTAGGTCTTGAATATGTTGTTTTGTTTCTAAATTTCATCTAGTTATACTTTCAAGAGGAGATGAATGGAAAATTCCAAAATTTGATGCATTTGTTCAGTCCCTCATTCATGAGTATGATAAGCTCATCAATATGGGTTCATTAAAGTATTCAAATGCACATGAACTTTCCATGCACAAAAAATCAAATTCCAACTCAAAACGAAATCAAGAATCCAAAGACAAGGTAACAGAAAGAGCTTCAGATCCAAGGAAGGGAGGAAATCCAAAACCTCCATATGCTTCTTCAATATTCAAGGGTAAGAAGTGAAAGAAAGGAAATCTCAAGTGTCCTTATTGTAACAGAGGCTATGATCCTAAATCCTCTTGCATGCAGAATCCTATTGATCTTATGGCAAAGAATATTTAACAAAATAATCTTGGTCATCACATTCTAGAAAGTGGCAAGAAGAAGACAAAGGATAAACCATCAGAAATAAGGGGTAATGGTCATGCTTTGATCGCCCTTAATTATGCACTACAAGAATGGATCATTGATTTAGGAGCTTCACATCATATGGCTTATTCAAAGGAATATTTTTCTTTTCTACAAGCATACTCAGGACCTCCTGTTCTCATGGGGGGGAATTTTGCAGTTGTGGCAACTGGATAAGGAAGAGTGCAATACGAAGATACTTTTTTTGACAATGTCTTGCATATTCTAAGTCTTTTTGTGAATATTATTTCTGCGTATCAGATGACACACACTAGCACTGGAAGGAACATGGAATGTACCCCGGATTTTGTGAGAATTTATGATATGCAAACAAACTTTAAGATTGCATCTAGAAAGGTAAATGTTCAATTTTGTTAGTATACATTTTCTAATTTTGTTCCTCACTTATATTTTGATTTTGTCACTTACACATGAAAATGAACAAAATAGGATTGGCATGAGAGATTTGGACACTTAAATTTTAGATATATGCAACAATTTAGTAATCAAGGGATGGTTAAAGGACTGCCAACCATTAAATTTTCAAAAGGTGTTTGTAATGGATGTGCTATTGGAAAGCATCCATAAGACAGGTTCGAAAAGGGGAATGCATGGAAAGTCTCTTCACCTTCGGATCTTGTACATGGTGATCTCAGGGGTCCATTTCCAGTACCTTCAACGAGAAAAGAAATAAACATGAAATTCATCTGGGATGACTTTCTGAAACTAAAATTTGACTTTTTTCAACATCTAAATATTTCTGAAGCACACCTTGAAAATGAGTCTAGAAAACACATCAAGATCCTCCACACATATAATGGGAAGGAATATGTCAAAAAATATATTCAAAATATTTGTAATGAAGCGAGAATATAGTTACAACATACAATTCCTTACACTTTGCAGCAAAATTGTGTAGCCAAGGGGAAGAATAAACCTTTGAAATAGATGGCCAGTTGCACGTTGCATGCAGGATATCTTCCATCATAGTTTTGGGTTGAAGCTATCAATTTTGCCTCATACATCTAGAATAAGTCTTCTCATAAATTTATTACTATAAAAAAAACCTTTTGAGGCTTGAACTAGCATGCAACATGAATTTAGTCATTTTTGGATTTTTGGATCTTGAACATGGGCCCACATTCCTAAAGAGAAGAGAAATCCTTTAGAGCCTCAGAGAAAGGAATGCATGTTTCTTTGATATTATAATGAATTCAAAGGATAAAGATTTATTGGTATCAACACTGAAGAGATATTTATCGAAAGGAGTGTAAATTTTGAAGAAAATACTTTGCATGAACCACCATATCAACTTGTTAGAAAGTTTCCCTCTCCACTAGTTGATGAGTATGCACATGAAACTTGAAATCATCATTCTGATCTAGATGAGCCTTTTCCTGCAACACCCATTGGACCACTAGTTGTTGAACATTGAGATAATATTTCTTCATGCAATTCCAAAGATTTTCGAACAGCTTCAACAAAAAAATGGCACAACGTGAGTGATCTCTTATATGATCCTGCAATTATACCTCAGTTTGACGAAGCTCCACAAGCACTCTGAACTATGTAGCCATGCATGCCCATGCACACTGATATGATGCATGTATCTAATCCACAAAATTATGCAGAAGAAGTTGGAAATCCTAAATGGAATGGAGATATGAATGGGGAATATAACTCTCTCATTGAGAACTGAACTTGAGACCTGGCTCCACTACCTTCCGATAGTAAACTTTTCCAGTGAAAATGGGTTTACGAGACCGAGAAAGCAACAAATGGCCAAGTTAGTTGATATAAAACTGAGTTGGTAGTGATTGTGGCCCAAAATTGAAAATATGACTAGGGTTCTCGACACTGCTCTCCCCATTGACGCTGCTGACTCGCTTCTGCTCAGCCTTACAGCTCAAGGAGGATAGCAACCAAGCTCGCTGCACCCTCCTACCCTATCAGGTTGCAGATCATGCACTTTAGGCCGCGATGAAGCTGAACAAGAAAATACTGCCAAAGATGGATCCAAAAAATTCACCTCCCACATGCGCTTGGAGAGAGTTGTAGCCTCTGGCAAGGTGCAGGCCACTGCACTCGCAGTCAAAGAGCAGGGTTTCGCTGCGCTGTCCGAACTCAACACCCTAGGACAGACCATGTAAAAATTTCTTGAACCCCTTCACAAAGGAAAATACGCACCCCCTCTAGCAAGGCCTGCACATGCATCTACATTTCTCTCCCCGTTACAGACGTCAGGCTTCCTCTGTGCTCGGCAGGGGCGAAGCATGATGATGCAAGGAACAGATCTGGGACTACGGCCCTTGATCTCACTTGGACTGAGCGTGAGATCCAGAAAAGCCATAAGGCTCTCATCTGCAAATGCATTCTAGGTATGGACGCTCGAGGATTAGCAAATATCCTCTCCCATATCGAACAGAGTCAAGAAAACAACTATCTAGTAGACAACACCGAAGCCTCCCCTTTCTTCTACAATCCTCCGCTCAGAAACGCACCATCCGAGCACAAAGGCCACAACAACACACTCCCCATGGCTACAGTCAAATGTGATTCTTCACCCTTGGGAGTACCCCCAAGGACCAGGGGTACATTCAGTCCTCTCTCCTTCCAGATCCAGATTTCCAGACTCTGTGGTAAAACCCTACTCTACTGGGTTAGATCTGCAGATCTAGTGCAGAGCCTTGCACAAGATCGTGAACATAAGATGGGAATCCATACAACCCTTCAAATATTTCTTTGTAGGGGTAAGCAGCTCAAAAACTCTCTTCCTCTCTCTTTTTAGAACATAGGGAAAAATGCTTCTCTGGTTTTAATCCTTCGACTGTGCGGAGGAGCATCCGCGCAGCCTTCCTCTTCCCAATCATTCTCCTATAAGGACGCAATCCATGCTCATCACCATAAGAAATATGCACAGGCTCCTAAGGCTCCCAAGCTCTTCTTAGTGGAAAAATCAGAGGACATTCCAGCTATTGAAATCTCCCACCCATCTATTGACAACCAATCTCAAATAATGGTAGAAAATGCCATTATTTTCCATTTCAATGGACTATGGCCTCGCTCAGTAGATCTCTATCAATGGATCTTCTCAAACTGGACCAATAATAGCAACGTCTTTTTCTGCTCAAAGGGCTTCTTCATAGTCTTGGTCACTTTCAGCGAGGACTATCAAAAAGTATTAACACAATGACCCCGGTTTTGGGGCAAAGTAGGGATATTCCTCACACCATGGTTCCCAAATTTCAATCCCTCCATGGCAGTCATCACCAAGCTCCCTATTTGGGTCAGGCTCCCTAACTTACCTACTCATCTCTGGTACTTTTCAGTCTTTCAAGGAATCGAAGACACCCTTAGATGCTTCCTAGCAACGGAGACCTCTAGGGGGGAATCAGTCATATATACCTATGGCAAAATCTGTGCTGAAATAGATATCAGCAAAGGCCTGCCTGACCAAATCATCCTCAATGTGGGAGACTTCCATTGGACTTAGACCTTGGATTATGAGAACACAACTTTTTGATGCCATAACTGTCATCAAACAAGGCATCTTCAGAACTGTTTCCCCTCTTTCCTAGCCCAAAGGAAGAAGAGAAACCAAAAATCAAAACCCAAAAGTTGGAAACCTTTTGTTCCACCGCTTATGGATGACTTTGACTCCTCTAGCTTGGATGAGGAAGAGGTCGCAACAGATGAGGAAGAGGCCAAGCAGGAGACAGACATGACCCTGGTAGACCCTGGTGAGCCCAACAGTCTAGCGAATGCTCAGAAGCGGCCTCATGACACCTCCTCCTCAGACTCAGATAAGGAGCCATCTCCTTTAGTCACCAACAATCTTTAGGTCGTTCTAGCTCATCTGCCTTAGGATGGATGGGTAAGAGCATCACACAATAAGGGAAAGAAATTACGTATTGAGAAATCCTATGCTTTGGATTAGTCCCTTGCTTTCTTGTACCTTTCATCTCCCATGTTCATCTTTTGGGATATCTTCGCCCCTCTCTTTGCCAATTATGGGACCAAGATTGATGATTTATCATTTCTGGATCCCAACTTCTCTTGCTTGTAACTCTCTATGTACCATATGCTTCTTATTAATAGAATTAGTCTAATTTACCAAAAAAAAAAAAACTAAGTTGGTGGCGCATTAGAGGAGATTTCATCCTAAAAGTGATCTCCTAAGGAAAACTAAAAAAATTGATAAAAGAAATCCATGTAGCCAATATTTTAATATTACTTTACTTTTATCTATGTTCCACAATATTTATTGGCACAAGATTTAATAAATTTTCTTAATATATTATTTCAACTTTCTACTTTTATTGAAATCCCTCATTATATGACACTTATATTAAAAATATATATTTTATATTTAAATTTAGTTCTCTATATTTATATTTAATAATTAACTATTGATATATATTTTATATTTAACTATTTGTTTGGTATTTTTTTTAGGGACATTGTCTACTCATACCACAATTTCATCTAGAACATTTTAAAATGGCATTCTTAGCTTCTTGGGAATATTTTTTAATTATTTTATCAATATATTTAACTATATTTAAATATTTATGTCTAATCATGTATATTTTATTATAAGTATATAAAGAATTATTTTATCATTTAACTATATATATATATATATATATATATATATATATATATATAACTATTTTTTTGCATGGTTATTAATCTCAAATAGGCCCACATTTTAATTTATATTTTTTCATTAATATCAAGATTTACATTGCATTAATATTTTTTTGATATTCTAATTCATATGGGTAAGGTAACTAAATAAAATTAATAAAATATTTTACAAATACCCAAATTAATAATAAAATATTTCACGGATGCCCAAATTAAACAACTTAAAATTATTGAAGACATCTACCTCTTTTTAAATTTAAAGGATTTTTATTGGTTTACATATTATGACATGAAAATTATGTGAAAATCTTATGGGCACTTTTAGGCTAAAATTTCCTCATATAAAAGTTTTCAGCGAGTACATGGTGTTGACTATGATGATACTTTTGCTCCAGTGGCAAAAATGGATTATATTTAGATATCTCTCTCCATTGTCGTAGCAAGATGATGCAAGGTGCATCATGTGGATGTAAAGAATCACTTTCTTCATGGTGATCTCGAGAGGGAAATCTACATGGAGAAACCACGGGAATATGTGCAAAATTCATCTCTAATATGCAAACTAAAGAAATCTCTCTATGGCCTCAAGCAAACACCTAGAGCATGGTATGCAAAGATGGATTCCTATTTATTATCTAAAAATTTTATGTGTAAATTTGATTCCAATTTTTATTTTTTGAAGAAAATTGACTTCGTGTTGATCATAGTACTTTATGTAAATGATATTTTGATAACATGTACTTCAGTTTATGTCATTGCTGGGATTAAAACTAAATTTATTCCTTGGAATAGAGATAACCATAATGGTTCTGTGATTAGCATTTCGCAACCAAAGTATGCAAGAGATATTTTGGCATGACCTCACATGAATGATTGCAAGCCAACATCCACACCTTTATTATTACGGATAAAGCTTGACAATGAGAAAGACACACCATTGGTTGAATGTACATTGTAGTATTAGCTTGTGGGGAGTCTTCTTTATCTCACTTACACCTATCTTCACCCCTCATATGTTGTAGGAAAAGTTTTCAGATACATGCATGAGCCACATGAGTTACACTGGAAAGATGAAAAACACATCCTTCAATATGTTTAGGGGACAATCACCTACAAAATTAATTATGAAACAAATTGTTATTTGGATCTCATTGGGTTCGTAGATTCAGATTGGGTTGGTGACAACCTTGATTGCAAGCCCACCTCGAGTTATGTACTTAGCTTGGAATTCGATCCCATTTGTTTGTCAAGCAAGAAATATGTTACAATTGTTTTATCATCAAGAGACGCTAAGTAGAGAGCAGTCAATGTTGCCATTCAGGCCATTTGGCTGCAACATTTCATTTTCTGAGCTTGGTATCATTGTCCATTTCATGGTTGTTATATGGTGTGACAATTAGTAAAGTTTTGTAGAGATCCAGTGCGACGAAAACTTACCAAACATATTGAGATCTACATGCACTACATCAAAGAATTGATTCATGACGAAATCATTGATCTGCAATATTGTCCCCACACTGACATCTTCCCCAAGACTTTCACTGAGGAGAAGTTTCAATTTTTGCGAGATCATCTTGGGGTAAAGGACACGACTGCCTAGTAGTTGTCTTTATTTCACTTTTTGCATTGTATTTTGAGGGAGGGTTTTCTTTCAACTAGGTTTTCCCTCTTTACTCTTTCATGCATCGTACATGGGTACCTAAAATGGTCTTGTTATTGGGTCTCATTCCTTTTGCATCATACTCACCTAAGTTATGCTTGGGGGGAGGGGTGTTTGTGTAGATGCACTTAGTTAGCCTTAATTACCTTTGGTTAAACTCTAGTGTTTGCATGTGATATGCACTTAATTAGTGTTAGTTAAATGTAGTGCTCACATGTGGTGTAAACTTGGCTTTAGTTAGTTAATTCTACCGCTTGCATGTGATACACGTGCACATTAACATAACATAGGTCACGCTTAGTTTTAGTTAGATTTAATTAGTTTAAATTCTTGTATACAATTAAACTTAACTTAGTTGCTTTATATATTGATTCTCAAATCAATATTCCAGTGTTTAAATGACTAATAAACTAATTAATTTAAATATCAATTCCACACGTATTTGGAATCAAGAGAAGGTCGATGGCCCTCTTAATATTAATATTAATATTCGTAGTCTCTCAGCTTTTTCAAAACGTTGTTCCCACTTCATGATTCCAAAGGGTATTATGCGAGTGGGCCTTAATTTGTCTCACCTTTAGAAAAGGTTGGAATTATTGTACTTTCAACCTTTGGAAAAAGTTGGAATTGCAACATTATTGTGTTGTGTTAAGTCGTTAGAAATTGTAATAATTACACTTTAAAATATATTTTAATTTGGGTGCGTTCAAGAGAGCCGCATCATGTTGTGTTGCAACACTGGAAATGTATTTTCCAATCTTTTTGCAGAAAAGAAAAAGAATGTAAGTGTCATCAGTCTTTGGTCGGTAAGTTTTGACGTGACAGGATGATAAATAAAAGTTTGATTTTCTGCCTTGTTTTGGAAAAAAATGACAGGGACATTTGGAAAAAGTTAGCATAACAGCGATTGGTAAGGTTCAAGATTTGCCATACAGCTGGTGGATGGTATAATGAGGGATTTGACGAGGGGAGTATACCTTCGGAAACTTTCTTATGAATGGGACATATTGTAATTTATGGGAAAAAGTCGATCCAACACAACTATGACTTTATGGTCATCTCCCAATGATATTGTATCGTTGTTGCAGTGTCAATTTTAATTATTGTTGTACTGGTCCGTAAACCTTAGTGCTTGGGTTCATCCTACTTTTATTACAGTGTAACTTTTATAAAAAGTTGATTCCAAATAGTTGTGGAATTGATATTTAAATCAATCAGTTGGACTATTAGTTGGACTATTCCCACTAAAATTCCCACTAGTCATTCAAACACTATCAGTTGGACTATTCCCACTAAAATTCCCACTAGTTGGACTATTAGTTGGACTATTCCCACTAGTCATTCAAACACTGAAATTTTCATTTAAATTTAAATTAGTTGGACTATTCCCCTAGTTCCTTTATCTACCTGGTGATATGGACATTTCTCAACTCATTTCCTTAGTTCCTTTACCGAAGATATTGACATTTTTTATTAGAAGTCGAATTATTCCCTTACTTTCTTTATCGACATTTCTCATTAGAAGTCGAATTAATCCCTAGTTACTTTACTGTAGATATCGACATTTCTAATTAAAAGTCGAATTATTCCTCGTTATATGTGAGATTATATCGACATGTCACATTAAAAGTCAAATTATTTCAATACTTCCTTCATATGGACATTTCTCATTAGAAGTTTAATTTTTACGTAGTTCAAATAAACATTTCCCATTAGAGGTTATTTTTTTTTTTTTAATTAAAAGTCAAATTATCTCAGTACTTCCTTCATATGGACATTTCTCATTAGAAGTTTAATTTTTACGTAGTCCCTTTGGAAGTTATTTCTTATTTTTTATTAAAATATTATACATATATTGGACCATAAAACCTACCCAACCAAACTTTAACAACTAATCATTAAACCACATCATTTCTTATTTAGAAATGCTATAGACCTTTTCCATTAAAAGTCAAATTATTTCTTAATTCCTTTATTATCCACGGGATATAGACTTTTTCATGACAAATCCAATTATTCCCTTATACTCTTGAATGATACACATGTCTTATTATAAATCACATTATGTGATATCCAGATTTAACATTACGAGTTCAATTATATAATTATTTTCTTTACTAAGAATTTTTAATACCCCTATATATATATATATAATAATATTTTTCAATGTTTTGTTGCAATGTTCACACAATAACATTTAACATTATGAGTTCAACTATATATTTATTTATTTTACTAAGATTTGTTAATACTACTATATATATATATGCAATTTTGTCAAAAGTATATTTTTCAATGTTTTATTGCAATGTTCATATAATACAATATTATATTGATGTATTATAAATACAATTGCTAATTGCTATTTTTAGATATTTGTGTGAGGATTTTATTTTTATTTTTGAGTTTAACATGAAAACTATCCAAAATTAAAATCTTTGAAAATATCTCATATTGAATTGAACTACATATTTATCATCCACTATAATTTAAGCAAGTATTTGCATAAAAAATGGATAGAAAAAGGAAGTAAATAATAAGAAGTAAAAATGTAAAAGTGTATACTTACAAGTGGTTACTACCACCAAAATTTATGCAACATTTGAGTAGGAAATTAATTTCTCCACTTTATATATCAATTTATTAGTCCTTGTCAAAGCATGAGTATAAAAAAATATTTTTCTACTACCCATTATTAATTTAGTATTGACCAATGCAAGTTTTAATTTTTAATTTTGGAAAATAAATACTTATTTTTAAATATTATTAAAAAAAAAAATTCAACACATACCCATTTCATATTTCCACTTTTCCTATCATATCGATTTCTTTGAAGTTCACAAAATTCCTATGAGTTACAACTAAAGCTCAAATTTGACAGACCCATCAATTTTTTTGAGTTAATTTGAAATGACTTTATATGCATTTTTTCTTAGACCTTAATTTCCAAATTGAGTGGTAGAGACTAAGCTACCTTGCAACACTTGTTTCTTTTATGGACATGTTGGCAAGGCCTCTTAGGCCTATGTAGTAAGTCAACATACTTAATATATGTAAAACTGTGTAATAAGTAATAAAATCACATCAGAAAAGTAATGAGCAATTGGTTGGAGTGGATACAACTGTATAACCACATCATCTATATATAATATGTATGAAGACTTAATGAAAAGGTTGTTAGAATTCCTTCCCAAAACTGCATTCTTATTTATGTGCATGTACATATGTCTTGTTTTTTCTATGATGTAGCAAGTTTTTGTATTTCTCGTAAGATATGATTACAACATGTGGCATCATTGCCTCCTTCATTTGGTTAGGTGACAATAACTACAAGTAAGAGAGTGGGTTGGACCAGCGAGAAGAAAAAAGTGATGAGGACTAATCCGCAAATTGAAGATATGTTTGAGAAATATGTTATCTCAAAAACGTTTTGATACTTGGAAAAGTGATCATGAGTACTAAAGTTTTTAGAAAATAAATAAAATTTGTAAATTGGAGATATTTTAAGAATATGCTAGTTCGATATTTTACTTAAGAAATGAGTTTTCATTCCATCTACGAGAAAATTAGTGAATTCATTAATTTATTGATGATGTTGTGCTTTGATGTATTCAATATTTATGATTTCATTGAAAAGGAATACAACTTCATGGATGTTATGGAAATATACAACAATGAGGTAATGCCTATGCAATGACAATGATGAATATATCTTTGAATTGGATGAAATTGATATCGATAATGTGCATCTATGAATGATTTGACATCAATATGCATTCTTAGTCAAATCACAGATTGGATTGCAAAAGGTTATCTGGAGTGCCAAGCCACTAGTAATGTAGGATGTGGTATAAAATAAACCATAGTTGATTTTGGATTGACTAGAAAAAATAACAATGGATATCAACCTAACTGATTAGTATGTTTAATTACGATGAGCTTGACCAATATGCAATATTTTTGAGTGAAAAAATAAATTGAACTAGGCTTAAGTCACTTCCAAAAATAAAGGCTAACTAGAAGAAGGATGAGGTCAAGTGAACCGACTACCTTGTTGATGGTTGACTTGACCAAAAATTTGTTTAAGTCGATTTCGACCATGAATTGACTTGACCAAAAAATTTGGTTAAGTCGACTTCGACCATGAATTTAAGTAAAGAATGAATCTTGCAAAAATATTCCTCTTGAAATAATAGTGGATAAAATCACCGACTATGTTTACTTTTTCAAGATCATCAACTAGGTTCTAGACATATTCAGGTTATGAAGAAATTTTAGAAGAAAGCCTTGGAAATGTACCCACTTAAACCCAAATTCTAGATTAGGTTTGTTGATGACACAAGCGATTTCTTGCCACATGGAGATAATGAGTTAATAAACTTTCTTGACCATCTTAATAGTTTATCAAAAGCCATCAAATTCACAATGGAGGTTGAGGAAAACAACAACATCTCGTTCTTGGTCATTCTCATTCTTAAATAATAAGATGATTCACTTGGAAATAAGGTGTTCAGAAAGAAATCACACACAGATAACTACCTACATACTAAGTCACACCATCATCAAACAAAAAATATGGGGGTGCTCAACACCCTCTTCACAAGAGCATTAAGAATATGAGATGTAGAGTATGTTGTGGAGGGAATAAACTATATGAAGAAATTATTTACTAGCATTGGATATACAAATACACACATCATCAAGACCATCAATAAAGAAAAATCCAAAAAAGGAACTAGACCCCCTACAATAGACTCCAATACTAGTAATGAGAAGTTTTATCTTCCTTGCTGTTGACGAGGTAAATCCCCTGTACGGACAGAGGTGATCCCACTAGCCCTAAATTGGGTCTAGCAACAATCAAATTACGCAATGACATTGGTTCCTAGTTATAACAAAGACAAAGACTGCGATAAGTAGCCTACCTCAAATCCCACGCTGTTGTTGTCAATGAAGAAGCGGTGCTCCTCGTCCCTAGCCCGACAGATCACAATCCTTTCGTTCATCATGTCCGGACACCTGTACACATGCAAACAAATTACGACTCACAACGTAATACTTAAAGCATGTAACTATATATTAGTAAGAGAAGATATAATTCATTGCATTACATAAAAAGAGTAAACACAAGAATGGAACCAAAATTAAAGTCGCTTATATTATATATGAAAAAAGGGAGATTACAACCAAATGCTCTGATGCTATGATCTTCCTTCGACAGGGCTTGCAGCGGAGCGTGCCTCAACAAAGCCTGTCAGGAATCTAGACGAAGCTCTCTCTCTTACGGGGTTCTCTTCGGCTCAACTCTCAATAGTTGCCCAGCTATAGTTCCCTTCCTACCAGTTCAGCTAGCTTGCTAATGGAGAGCGCAAGCTCTTATAGATGGAGGAAGAGAAGTTGGGATCCCTATAATCATGGGATAGGTCCTATCTCTTAGGAAGGTTCCATGAGAGGTGGAAAACCACTTCCTATACATGGAGATCCGGAGCCAAACCAATCAACTTCTTTTGGTGATTCATTCTAGAGTTTGTTAGAATCAAACTTCCGCAATTTATTTTTAAAAAACATTCCTTAATAAGCTTGGTGCAAGTGAAACACAGGGACAGAGCTCCACTTGGCACGCCCTCTAGTGTGGATTTCCCCCATTGGCGTGAGCGATGAACTGGCTAGTCACGCGAAGGCTAAAACATCTTTTTTCAGGGGAAATGTTCTTCAAGAGAATGTTTGTCCTAATGCAAGAGGATGCCATGAAGGTGTTTTTAGGACATTTTACTGTTCACAGGTCAGGGGAATCGTCCTCCAATGTACAGGACGAGGGATTGCAGGGACGATGACAAAATGTTGTGTAACAGATGCCCCTTAAAGCATGAGGTCCGAGAGAGAGAAGGGGTGAAATGCTTTATGAGAACGCACCCAACTGAAAACACTGCTGTTGGAAGACCTGCAAATACAAATACAACTGATATCTCTAGTACATGATATGTGGTATGGGCGCAGCCATCCATAATAGAGTGTACAATAACCGGGATCCAAGGTATGGATGTAGCCATCCAGAAAAGAAGGATCAACAAGTAGACTTAGGTATGGTCACAACCATCCAATCAAATGAGTCATGTAATCAATCATGATAATCCACAAAGAATCCACAACCTAGATTTTATCAGTCAAGATCCAGGGTCTTACACTCCATCTCGACCCGAATAGAATACAAGTCCGAGCATGTGAATAAGTGAGCTGAAGTCGAACATGCAAGAACATCGTCTGATTACCAACCAATAATGAAAGTCGTTAACAGATGCAAGAGAAACCACCAATAATGACGATGGCTCTCAAGGTACAAGAGGTACAATCCACGGAATGTGAATAGTGAGCTGGCATCGAACACCTGTAGAATCATTCGATCGAAGGCCAATAATGAAAACCTTTTGTCAAATGTGAAGAACCTGCCATTGAGGCATGCAGGCTCCAAGGTACGTGAAATGAGTCTCTAGATCAACCTCCTGGATAATGATCTGAAGTCAACAGGAAGTGACCTTGATCAAAGGTGGGCCATAGTGTTTCCCACATCATCGACATGAGACAGAGGAACATGATGTTTGTGAATCAAGATCAATAGAGAATCAGAGGGAGATTGAAAACTGTAGAGGCCAACTTCTCTTGAACATATCGGCGGCACGACACTAGATTTGGCAGCATTTGACATCAAAGGATCTAACGTCATGATGATGTGGAAAATATAAGATGAGCAGTCAAAAGAGATTACCCAAACCCATGGAGGCAAGCATATAACAAGATGAGATGTCCCCAACCTGGAACGAATGCAAAAAAGTGCCATGTTCAAGAGCGACATACTGCCGACATGACAATGATAGTGGTTCCATTTTCCCGCACCATTTCTGGTGAGTACCCCAATTATTTTTGGAAACAAGCTTAAAGGGGATAGCATATGCTTGTGATATAAGTTTGTCCTTCGGAAAAATCCAACCTAGTACATTTAACGAGCCCTAGGAAGGAGGAACTTGAGTAACGTCATTACGACAGAGTCTGATGTCATCAGTTTTTAACGAGTATGACAAAGGAAGAAATCAGCGTCTTTTCATGTTTAGAGAGTTTGAAAATACAACGGAAAAGAAAACTCCAACAGTCCCTTTTCGTAGATAGTCCCACAGATCCGAAAAGGTAGAAAACTATGTGTGGGAGAACCTCCTAGTTGTGATAGGCTAGGGTATTCCTTTTTCGTAAATAATCTATCCCAGCCCGAAAAAGGGGTAAACGTATATTGGGTAGATGTCGTTTCGCAGCTAATTTAACGAGCTCAAAATGACAAGCGACTCGGTGATCTTTTCTATTTTAGAGAGTCAGAAAAGAGCTGAAAGATGACTCCAGTAGTGAATTTTTCGTGTTTTTACCGAGTCCGAAAAAATATAAAATACAACTCGTGTCATCGTCCTAATCGTGTGAAAACCTGTCGCTGCACAAAAAGCAAGTGTAAAACCCATTTTTTGACAAAACATAGTGAAATATTGGAAAAACAAGTCTCAAAACCTAAATTTGATTTTGAAAAGTTATAAATATGACCAATGGTAAAAACATATTTAATTTTTACCTTTTTACCTTTGTGCAGAGCGATAGTGAGTTATTTCTGTGCGATCTTGCAATGACGATCGTGGACAATCCAATGCACTATTCCGGATCCCTTCTTTTCCAGGTAAGAGCCGCTTCCATTAGCTATTTTTTAAGCCATATTTCATAGCTTTTCATTGTCATTTTCCATCCCTGAGGGGAGGATTTGCAAAACTACGGCTTCTGCGATTGGCGTGGGTATAAGGCACAGACCTGTGCCAATCGACCTCTTTTTGCAAAGGGGCCGTACCAGGTGGTGCGATTGTCATGAAAACAACCACGCCAACCGTGCAACCCAATATTCTGCTCAAATTCAACAAAAATTGAGCCAATTAATTGTCATTTTAAATGCCCAAGGGATATTACAATGCACTTATGACCAATTTGATGAAGGTATAAAGCAAAAATGGTGATTGAATCGAAAGAAAGGGAGCATAGTGAAGAGGATGAGTTGGAAATGGGGAATGACCAATGCATGAATGCTCTTCTAAATTGCGGGTTAAAGAAATTCTTCTTAACATCATGTCTCAGGGCTCAGCCCGAATTATTGCAATATTTGATAAGTATTTGGGATGAGGACGAAGAGAAGTTTAAAATTTGAGATCAAGTACTTGAGCTTGAAGTGTTTGATGTCTACTTCATCACTGGATTTTCACGTAGAGGTATAGTTCCGATTATGATAGGCACCAGGCCTTCTAGCGAAAAAATGTCGATGGTCATGGAGAGGGTGTGCTCGGGGGCATAAACGAGATCAGGTAGTGGAAAATTCAACATCCATACTATTCCTGACCTAGCACTTAGAGTGGTGCTACATACCATTACGCGAGTTGTGGGGTCGTAGGAAGGCTACCAAAACACAGCTCCTCCTAGCGTCAGAGTGCATGAATCCCACAATGTTTGACTCGGCCACAAATGTGACTATGAACATCAAACGACAATTGACCAAATGCAAAAAGGCAAAGCTGAAGCAGTTTGGGTACAGGTCAATCTTGGTATCGTTCTTCCTAGAATGACTACCTATCTTCTAGGGCCAGGGGCAATAGTCCCAGATCCACTGTTGAGACAACCACGGATGGCTCGATGGGCAGCATTGATGCCCAAGGCAGGGGGCGGCCAACAGATGTCATGGCGGCCCGAGTTCTTTGAATGGCTGCGACAGCAGATGATCGTTGTAGAGGACTGGCCCTATGCAGGCACTGATTTCACTGGAGACCCAGACCTTCCGCTCCCGGAAGGAGAGGACTGGGATGAGGAGCTGGGTAAGACTCTTTTTTATTTTTATGGATGTTATGATTTTTTGGTATACATGCATGTTCTAACAATTGATCTTATATGTATGCAAATGTTGGCCTAGAGAGGCCTGCTGCGATGTCACTGATAGGGAGGAGGACTCCGCTCGCTTACAACCCTCAAGGTGAGGGGGGCGAGGGGAACGCACTGGTACATAACCTTGAGGGGATTTATTGTGGGGTTTCGGACTATGCTCGCCTAGTCGATGTCCTTATGGCTTACCAGAGGCACATCGTAGGGGGTGTCGAGTCGCCTCCATCACTTACTGAGGTGGTTGGTGCGGGCAGTGACATGCTACCATGAGCACCATGCTGATTAGTCGCCTAGGCTTTTATTTGCATATTTTTTAGAGACATGTCAACTCTGGATGTAATTTAAAACAAACATGTATATTTTTTGGATTTTATATGATGCACACGTTGCAAACATTCGACATATATATATATATATATATATATATTTCTACATGGATCTTTCTTACATATGATGATGTTTTTACAAATTGTTTAAATTTCTATCTAATACCATGTTGGCTACTACATCTATTAATGTATTCATTTGTCCGGGTTTATGCTGATATGTGATGTAATCAAAATTTCTTTCTAGTAAACGAATACGTAGATATAGTCTTAAAATGCATGGGTTTCTAACTGAATAATGACCATTGAGATGTAACACTAGAAGCTGTGAGTCCAGATATACAAGTAATGCACGAATACCGAGGTTTACGGTCTCATTAAATAATTCCAAAACAACACTATATTCCATGACATTATTTGTAGCAAGCCCTAGACAAACACCTTGTAGATTAACTAACTCACGAGTAGGATTGTAGATTACTTAGGCTGCCAAAGACAGATACCTGGTACTGTGGGAGGTACCATCCATGAAACTGACATAAGGAGTAATAGACATCTGCACAATCAGGAAGACCCAATGAGGAGAAAAATGCTTACAAATCACACCACACCACACATGCACAAAAATGAAAAAAATCACCTATGTACATATACTATGCAAGAATGAGTCAAGAATAATACTTCTTCAGGTACAACCCATTTCTGGGCTATGCCAAAGGAAGACCTTCATAATCAATCAGCTCATAAGCCCCATTTTTCAATACGCGTTTAATGATATAGGGCCCATGCCACATAGGTTGGAATTTGCCTGCCCGAATCTTATCGTGAGCTTGATCATACAAGAGGACGAGGTCTCCTTTGATAAAAGAGCACGCAGAAACCGTTTGATCGAAATGAGCTTTAACCCGCTTCTTCTGTGCATCAATAACCAAAGTAGCCAAGCAGCAAGTTTCGTCCAGTCTTTCGAGATATAAGAGACGTTCTTCCTCCGGGGAAGTATCGGGTAGTAATTCCACAACAAACTTTAGTGAAGGGATCTCACATTCAACTGGAAGAGTAGCTTTCAGACCATACACTAACTAAAATGGTGTGAATCCGGTTGCACTCTTCACTGACGTTCGGTAGGCCCAAAGAGCTGAAAAAAACTGGAGATGCCAATTCGATTTGTGTATACCAATTTTTCATTGAAGCATCGTGACAAGAACTTTGTTCACGGCTTCAACCTGGCCATTTTCCAGGGGGTAATATGGCGTCGATCTGTTGTGATGCAGGTCCAACTTCGATGTTAGCTCTACCATCATGTAGTCTCGAAAATGAGAGCCATGATCAGTGACGATGGCTTGAGGAATGCCGAAATGCATGATCACATGGTTGAAAATGAACTAAGCAGTTTTCTTATAGTTTGTGGCCAATGTAGGCATCGCTTCGGCCCACTTAGTGAAGTAATCTACGAAAATGATGATATAAGCATGCCCCCTAGCCGAGTGAGGGCTACATGTCATAAAATAAATGCCCCATTTGGAAAAAGGGCCCACAGTAATGATAGGATGTAATGGGAGGGGTGGCGCACGCATCTTGCATTGGAAGATCTGGCACGCATGACACTTCTGCACTGCAACAATATAGTCTTTAAATATCGATGGCCAAAAATAGCCTACACACAAAATATTCCGAGCAGTAGCATAACCGGACATGTGACTGCCACGGGCGCCACTGTGATGGTCATTCAGAAATTTCTCAGCCTCTTCTAAGGTCAAACACCGACGGAGTACAGAATCGACTTCGACTCGATATAGGGTATCTCTGACAATGCGATATGGTTGTGACTGGTGTCGAACACGGCGTCGAGCATCCTTCGTTAACTCGGATAGGAAGGTAGATATCTAGAGGTACACGATGATATTGTCGTACCATGGATCGAGAGTGCTGATTACGAAGAGAGTTTCGTCTGGGATATGATCCTTAGATTAAGACGGAATAGAGTCGGTAGGGAGAGAGAAAATGAGATCAGCAAAAACCAGTGACTTCTTCGATTTGGCAGTAGTGAACTCCAATTCGAACTCTTGAAGGATCACAATCCATTTTGAGTACTTGCCCCCAAGAAATTGTCGAGACAAAATGTAAGTCATGGGGTTGCAATCGGAAATCACGGTTACCATGCATGACAGGATGTAATGGCGAAACCGTTGAATGGCCTGGACCACGGCAAGCGCCAACTTCTTCACATGGGCATAACGCGTTTCACTATCGAGGAGATTCCAAGATAGATAATAAACCACGTGTTTGTTACCGTCATCGTCATCCTGTACCAGAACCATGGCAATGGTGCTGAATGCGGTAGCTAAATAGAAGGTAAAGTTGCGATGATAGTTTGGAGGACGTATTAATGGAGCGTTGGTGAGCAAAATTTTAAGGTTATGGAAAGACTACTGAGAAATCTCGTCCCAACAGAAAGGGATGTCCTATTTGAGAAGTCGTGTAAACCCTTTGGCTACCTCCACATAGTTCGGGATAAAGCGACGTAAGAAATTCGCTTTCCCTTAAAGACTCTAAAGTTGATGTAGCGAGGATGGGGAGGGGACATTAACAATAGCCTCGAACTTGAGGGGGTCAAGGTGAATTCCATCCTTAGAGATAATGAATCCTAAAAGTTGACCATAGTCGATGCAGAAGACACACTTGTGAGGATTAAGCCTGATGTTGTAACGTTTGCAGCAGAGAAAAATCTGGCAGAGATGTTCTGGATGGTCTTAGCGTAGAGCTGAATGAGCCAGAAGTTCATCCAAGTATGGATGAACAACATTACGTATGTCGTGAAAGGTGTAGGACATGGCACACTGGAAATTAGCCCCAGCATTTTTAAAGCCAAAAGGGAGCTTCTTGTAGGCGAACGTTCCTCACGGACGGATGAAGGCGGTCTTATGTTGATCAGATGGAAGGATATTGATTTGATTATAACCCAAAAAGTTTACCATAAGGGAAAATATCTCTCCCCGCACAATCATCAATGATTTTCTCTATAAAGGGGGTGGGATAGTTGTCCTTAGGGCAAGCCCAATTGATATCTCGATAGTCAACATAGACTCGAATTGTGCCCTGCTTCTTATCCACAGGGACAATATTGGAAACCCACTCTGTCAGTGGGATCAAATATATGAAGCCTGCTTTAAGAAGTTTCTCAACTTTAGCTTTTATAGCAGCGGCTTTCCGAGGATGCACTGGGTGCAGACGCTGGCACACAGGCTTCACACCAGGATAGGTGGGGATTTCTTGTACGACGATACTGGGATCGATCCTAGGCATCTGCTCATAAGACCATGTGAAAACATCACGAAATTCGCGGAAAAGGCTAGTGTACACTTGAATCTCATCGGGATAACAAGTGACTCCCACATGGATGTTCTCGACGACCCCTTGTAGAAATTTGAATAAATAATATATTATTCACTAAGATTCTCCTGATCACACACTATTTTAACTTCATGCACAATATAGAATCTCTTCTACCATTGATCATTAATTGCGGAAAAAATAACAATCGCATGCGCACATTAAAACCATAAACAATCACACATATGAACACAATATTTTATGGGAAAGCTTAAAGATGAAAACCCCCAAATATCTGTATATTATATGTCATAGAGATCATGTAACAATCATTATACAAAGCTCCTCACAAGCTCTCAGTATAATCTCCAATTTCTACACACTAATCAAGCTATATCTAGCAAATCACATGCTCCAATCTCTGCCACCTGATAGCCTGCCTCTACTACGCAATCCCTGCTGAATAATGGCTCACAATGAACTCGAATTCGTCCAGTCTTGAATACGCAATCCTCATTGGCATCTCCAATCACTGGTTGTTGCAAATCATGCATCAGTATAGTCACAATTGATAGTCACACTCGTCTTTCACCTACCTCTTCACTGGTCTCCACTGAAATTGTCCATGCACTGTAGTTAACTGATGTATTCTTTAGTTGATTAATGAGTTAATAATTAGTGAATTAATTAATAATTAATTCACACCACTCTCAATAGTGTATCAATCAGTTAGACTAGATACAACTAGCTCAACTATGTTTAACTCAATTAAACTGAACACAACTCCATCAACTAGCTCAATAACTCCACCAAACTCTGTCACATGAGTTCTAACTAAATTATCCATGCAATAGCTCCACTTAACCCTCAGGAATAGCATAATTCCTTCTGTTAGCTCCTGTGTCACATCTGTGCACTTAACTGAAGTGCTCCAAGAGGATAAGATAATGTTTATAGTCCAAATATTATTAAGAGCTAATAATATTCAACATATCTATTTTAGACTGGCAATCTAAAAACAGATTCCACCCAATGTGTCTAAAAATAGAAGTCCATATATTTTTTCCGACTTGACCAACCATCCACAAATAGCATCCTGCAACTCATAGAACATGATCCATATGTCTAAAAATAGACATAGTCTAAAAATAGATTTTGTGCCAAAAATAGCTTGCGGGCCCACTTAGTGAAGGCAACTTCTTTCCACTAAGCTCATCATCTTGTTGCAATCTCAAAACTCCCTCTCAACAATATAAGGATTATCTACCACCCCTATCCTACCTCTGTGGTATTCGAATTTGCTTCGGGTGAGTGCCTTCGTCAAGATATTAGCATCCCAATCCTCCGTGGGAATGTATAAAAGTAACATGATCTTCTGCTGCACACAATCTATGATATGATGATACCAGATGTCAATTTGTTTAGATCTATCATGAAATACTGGATTAACCGAGAGTTTGATGCAACTCTGATTATCACAACATATCACAGTAGGATCTAAGTGTGAACCGAACAAGCCGACCAGTTTCTTCCTCATCCATATAGCCTCGCATGCAGCCAAATTCACTGCCATATACTCAGCCTCTACTGAACTGAGTGCCATGGATCTCTGCTTCCTACTGTACCAAGAAACTGTTGTCAACCCGATACTGAAAATCCCTCCAGATGTGCTCTTTCTGTCCGTTGGGCTCCCTGCCCAATCTGCATCCGTTAAGCCACATAGCCTCACCTCATCTGACTGTCTATACCATAATCCATATCCCGATGTGCCTCTGAGATATCTCAATACATGCTTGCCTGCCTTCCAGTAGAGCTTGGTAGGCTTAACCATAGCTTGTGAAAGCTGGTTAACAGCATAACATATCTCAGGTCGTGTATTGACCAGATACATAAGCGACCCCACCAACTGTCGATAAACAGTGGCATCCACTACCTCTGCAGATGCAGCATCCTCTTTCCTCCATCCACCAGGAAGAGGAGTGTCGATAGGCTTGCAGCCATGCATGTTGAACTTCTCCAATATCTCTCGGGCATACTTGCCTTGAGACACAAATAGTCCATCACTGCCCTGCCAAATTTCCAATCCCAGGAAATAATGAATGAGGCCCAAGTCCTTCATCTCAAACTCTTTTGCAAGATCAGCCTTGCATGAGAGTATCAATAGCTCATCACCTGTCAAAATCAAATCATCTACATAAAGTAAAATGATTAGCAACTTACCCTCCACCACAATCTGGTATAGATTCGGATCCACCTCACTCTTGGAGAATCCAAGTCCGGTGAAATAACTGTCTATCCATGTGTACCAAGCATGAGGTGCTTGTTTCAACCCATACAACGCTCTCTTAAGCCTGCACACATGCGACTCACTGCTGAAGATCTCGAAATCTTCGGGCTGCTCTATGTACAGCTCTGCCTTAATCACTCCATTGAGGAACGAAGTCTTCACATCCATCTGATGAATGTCCCACTCCATCTATACTGAGAGAGCAAGAATCGTCCGTATGGAAGAATACCTTGCGACAGGTGCTAAGGTTTCCTCATAATTGATCCCCTCAATCTGTGAGAAGCCTCGAGCAAAAAATCTTGCCTTGTACTTCTCCACACTCCCATCAGCTGCTTGCTTCACTTTGTAGATCCATCTTGAACCCACCACTGATTTCCCTTCTAGCCTTGGGACAATCTCCCATGCACTGTTTCTGACAATCGAATCATACTCTTCCACCATGGCATCTACCCATGTGGGATCCTCCACAGCTTCCTCGAAAGAGGATGGCTCTGTCACGATACACTTGCTCATAAGAGCCATGTATCCAATATACCGGTCAGGGGACTGTCTCTATCTGCGCTGTGATGTAGGTGCTCCTACAATCCTCTCTGCATCTTGAGCCAGTCGCTCAGCTTCTGTAGTGTGCTTCCACCCTCTGATGGTTGGCGCTACATGAGTGGTCTCTTCCACTCCATCAACCTCCTCTTATGGCTGATCCACATCCTGAGGCTCATCCTTAGGAACTAATAGCTCCTCATC
This sequence comes from Pinus albicaulis, assembly GCA_034641835.2. Lineage (NCBI taxonomy): Eukaryota > Viridiplantae > Streptophyta > Pinopsida > Pinales > Pinaceae > Pinus > Pinus albicaulis. Next base: position 858,272,274 of record CM076580.1, on the reverse strand, counting down.
TGCATGAAAGTGTGGCTCCCTCTCAAGCGAACACTTCATGGCTTTCTCCTCATGAAATTTGATATCCTGTCGCACAACAGTCTTGTGACTGTCTGGAAAATACACACGATAGTTGTGGGGCATATCAATGTACCCCAAAAATATCCCAACCTTTTTGGTTGGCTCCAGCTTCTTCCTAGAATCCTTCGTCACATGAATGTAAACAGGTGAACCAAAAATCCTCAAATGGGAAATATTAGGCCTCTTACCAGAAAATGCCTCCTCGGGTGTACTCATTCCAAGTATCCTGTGAGGACAACGGTTTTGCACATATACTACAGTATTGGATGCCTCAGCCCACAAGTGTACGGGAAGGCCCTGGTCATGCAACATCGCCCGTGTAGCACCCATGATCATTCTATTCTTCCGCTCAGCAACCCCATTCTGCTGTGGGTTATGAGGTGCTATGAGCTCTCTTCGAATTCCTTCTGCACTGCAAAAGTCTTTGAATTCACCAGAGATGAATTCACCACCATTTTCACTCCTAAGAGCCTTCACCTGCTTCCCCGATTCTTTCTCAACCAGTGCCGTGAACTCACAGAACTTTGAGTATGTCTCGCTCTTCTTCTGCATGAAGAAGATCCAACACTTCTGAGAAAATTCATCAACAAATATCACAAAGTACATGTGCTTTGCTGTCGAAGCTACTGAGAAAGGTCCACACATGTCTGTGTGAATTCTCTCAAGGATCGTCGTGGCGCGACTATCCTTCTTGTGAAAGGTGGATTTCACAAATTTTCTGAAGGTACATCCCTTGCACTGATCTGACTATGCAAGAGTACCCTTAGGAAGCCCAGTAGAAATCTGCTGCAGTATCTTCAAAGCTCCATGGTGAAGGTGGCCCAATCTCTGGTGCCACAACTCACCATCATCCCGGCTCACCACTCCTTCTGCCTTGCCCGCCATTGTTGCACAGCCATCTACCTGCAATTGATAAAGGTTCTTAACTTGAACCCCTATCCTCTGGGTTTCACCAGTTGCCTTACTGCGCAGGAAAGCCTTTCCCTCGCTAAAGACAACATGATATCCCTTGTCTTCTAACATGGCCACCGAGATAAGATTCTTCTTCAATCTTGGAACATGCATCACTTCCTTCAATTTGAAGGGTTTACCAGACTCCCTCTCAAAGGAAATGGTACTGATACCGGTCGCACTGTATCTACCATCATCGCCCATCTCGATGTACACTCCAAGATCTTTCTCATCCAGATCATTAAACAAATCTTTATCTCCGATCATATGAAAAGATGCACCACTATCAAGAAACCACACTGAACCCATCATACTTGAGACCAAGCATGCGATCAGTGAAAAATCCAGCTCAAACTGCGAGGCTAAGGCCTCTCCAGCTGCAGATCCAACAACCTGCTTATTTTTCTTCTTCTGTGGACAATTAGTGGCGCAATGTCCGTGTTGGTGACAGTGAAAGCACTTCACCTTGGACATGTCCTGCTTCTTGCCTTTAGCACCGGATTGAGAAGCATTCTTCTTTCTCTTCCCCTTCCAACAATGTTACTAATGAAATAGGTAACTGCAATGTTACCTATTTTTTTTTGGTAGCATAAAAAGCACCCGATTTTGAAAAGTGGTGATGTAGAATCACCATTTTTTTTTTGGGTGCACATTTTTGACACTCTAATATTTTTATTTATGAAGTATGAATATTTGTTTTAAAATGTTAGTGATTTTCATGCTAGTTTTGAAATGTATTGATGCAGCATCAACTTTTTTTTTTTTTAGAGCGGTGATTTTCATGCTAATTTTGAAACGTATTGATGTTGCATCAACCTTTTTTTTTAGAGTGGTGATTTTCATGTTGGTAATAAAACACAAAATTTAGATAAAAAAAATATATATATATATATAAACAATAAAAAAAACCAATAAAAATGTTAAAAAAAAACAAAAATAGCTCGTAAAAATAAAAAATTTAAACAAAAATAAATAAATAAATATTTGAAAATTATATCAAAGGAAATGACAAAATTTGAAAAAAAAACACATAATTTAAAGAAAAAAAACAAAAATTGACCAAAAAAATTAAAAAAAAAACATCAAAAACATTTTTTTCTAACTTATTAAAAAAACCATATTAAAAAAAAAATTACAAAATTAAAATTTAGAAAAAAAAAAATTTTAAAAATTTAAATTAGAAAAAAAAAAATAATAATAAGAAAAAAAATACAAATTTTAAAATTAACAAAAAAAACAAATTAAAAAAAAAATTAAAATTGAAAAAGAAAATTAAAATAAAAAAACTATCATTAAAAAACAAAAAAATGAAAAAAACCACGTGCAAATAGTTAAAAAACAAATATACATAAATTTAGAGTTTTTTTTTTTAATGAAACAATTTATAGATTTAAAAAATGAAAAACTAAATAAACAAAGAAATAAAAGAAAAAAACAATTAAATTATATTAAAATTTAGAAATTTTAATAAATAAATTTTAAATTTTAAAAAATAATTAATCTATTAAAAATAATAATAATAATAATTTCAATTTTTTTGAAATTAAAAAAAATCAAATAAAAATAAAAATTAAAAAAATTAAAAAAAATAAAAAATCAAACATATATATATATATATATATTAAAAATTAGAAACAAAAAAAAATAATAATAAAATTTAAAAAAAATAAAAACAAAATTTAAAAAAAAAACAAAACAAATTATATTTTAAATAAAAAAATTAAATTAAAAAAAATTTAAATTTTTTGAAATAAAGAAACGAAAGAAAGAAAGAAAGAAAGAAAGAAAGAAAGAAAGAAAGAAATTCAACGGCGGTGGTGGTGGTGGGAGCGGTGCCACTCAGCCCCCCGTCCAGCAGCCGGCCTCCACCGCCGCCTGGGTGGGGGGCCGGGTGGCGCCACCCCCACCACCATCGCCGCCATTGTTTTTTTTTTTTTTTTAATTGATTTTTTTTTTTAAATTGATTTTTTTTTTTTTTTTTTAAATTTAATTTTTTTATTTAAAGGGTAATTTGTTTTGTTCTTTTTTTTTAAATTTACTTTTTTTTTTATAATTTTTTATTTTTATTTTTTTTTATAAATTTTATTTTGTTAATAATTTTTATTAAATTTTGTTTTTTTTTGTAATTATTTAATTGATTTTTTTTTTTTTTAAATTTCATAATTTTTTTTTATTATTAAGTTTCACGTTTAGTTTTTTAATATAATTTTATCAAATTTAATAAATTTTGTATTTTTTTTAAAATTTATTTGGATTTAATATTGTTTTTTAAATGTTTTACTTTTTTATTAATTTTTTTTGTTAATTACATAAAATTTTGATGTTTCTTTTATTTCAATTAAAATTGTGTATTTAAAATTAGATTTTTTTGAAATTAAACTTAATTTTTTTAATTTGTTGTTTAATATATATATATATATATATATATATATATTCCATTTTTAATTGATTTTTAAAGTTTTTTATTTTAATAATGTTTTTTTTTCTTTTAAATTTAAAATTTATTTTTTCTTCCAAAATTTAAGTGTTTATTCATTTGTTTATTAAAATTTAATATTTTTGTTTTCAAATTTAATTTGTTATCTTAATATTAACTTCTTCTTTTTTAAATTTAATAAAATCTGATATATATACATATTTTAATTTAAGTTCATATATATATATATATATATATATATATATATATATATATATTATTTTTTATAATTTAAATTTAATTTATTTTTCTATAGTTTATTTGTTTTTTTAATATATATTGTGTTAAATTTAATATTTTCATTGTATTTTATTTTTATTTTTTATTTTTAATTAATTTTTCATTTTTTTTACTTTTAATTTAAATAATGTTATTTATTTATTTATTTATTTTAAATTTCTAAATTTATTAAAATTTAATATATTTCCTTAAATTTAATTATTTTTTTATTTTTTTATTTTTTTAAATTTAATAAGCATTTTCTTTTTCTTTTTAAATTTAATTTCTATATTTTATTTTTTATAATTTCCTTTTTTTTTAACTTTTTTTTTTTTTAAATTCAATATTTTTATTTTGTTTTTATTTTTATTTTTTAATTTCTATATTTTTTTAAATTTTAATCTTAAATTTATTTTTTTATTTTTTTATTTTTTTCCTTAAATTTTATGTTTTTTTTAATGTTTGAATTAAAATTTTTATTTTGTTTTTATTTTTTATTTTTTTTATCTTCATATATTTTTAAATTTTAAGCTTTCAGAGGTTTTTAGTTTTTAATTTTTTTTTTTTTTTTTTAATTTTAGGTTTTTTTTTAATGTTTTAATTTTAAAAATTAAAAAATGTTATTTCTATTTTTAAAAATGCCAAAAGTATGACACAATTTTTTTTTTTGTTATTCCAACATCAACTTGTTTTGTTTTGAGGGTGTTTTTTCAATCCTTTTTTCGGGAAACAATTTTGTTTTTACCATAATTTTATAAAATGTTGAAATTTGACCTTAAAAAAAAAAGAAGTGCATTATGGAATACACACTTTTTGTTTTTGGGGTGTTTTTTCATGTTTTTTGAGTCTTTTTGGGCTAGAGTTCCCGTTTTGAGGTCAGGTTACCTATTTCATCGGTAACAGTGTTTTCCTTGCTTTGGCAGCCAAAGCACAATTTTCTTTATCAGAGTTCTTTGATGAAGATCCGTCCTTGGTACTTCACCTTATCTCCTCTTGCACAAGATCTGACCAAAATCGCTCCCATCCTGGCAATTTCTCCCGACCATTGACAGAGTCCTGATAGGAATGCCAACTCTTTGGAAGCCCAAGGAGAGCCAAGCTCACCAAGTCCTCGTCATCTACAGTCACCCCCACACTTCCCAGCTCATCCCTGCATTGGATGAACTTCGTGAGGTACTTGGGCATACTTCCTTTGGTCGCTCTTGCTTTGGAATAAGTCTGTCAACGCTTTCCACATCAAGAATGGAGAAGCTTTACCATGAAGGCTAGACACTATGTGATCCTTTACACCTTCCAACAAAATTCTTCGACACTTCGCTATCTTCTTTTTCCATGCATCAAGTGCGGCAGCAATGTTACCTATTATTTTTTGGTAGCATAAAAAGCACATGATTTTGAAAAGTGGTAATGTAGAATCACCATTTTTTTTGGGTGCACATTTTTGACACTCTAATATTTTTATTTATGAAGTATGAATATTTGTTTTAAAATGTTAGTGATTTTCATGCTAGTTTTGAAATGTATTGATGCGGCATCAATTTTTTTTTTTTAGAGCGGTAATTTTCATGCTAATTTTGAAACGTATTGATATTGCATCAACCTTTTTTTTTAGAGTGGTGATTTTCATGTTGGTAATAAAACACAAAACTTAGATAAAAAAAATATATATATAAAAACAATTAAAAAAACCAATAAACATGTAAAAAAAAAACAAAAATAGCTCGTAAAAATAAAAAATTTAAATAAAAATAAATAAATAAATATTTGAAAATTATATCAAAGGAAATGACAAAATTTGAAAAAAAAAAAACACATAATTTAAAGAAAAAAAACAAAAATTGACCAAAAAAATTAAAAAAAAAAACATCAAAAACATTTTTTTTCTAACTTATTAAAAAAAACCATATTAAAAAAAAAAATTACAAAATTAAAATTTAGATAAAAATGTTATTTCTATTTTTAAAAATGTCCCCAGGCCGAGCATGAACGAGGAACGATGATGCCCATCGCTTCACGACAGATCTTCGAGAGATATAGTATCCATGATGGCTTCGTCAGACAGAAAAACTTCTCTCAAAGGATTGGGCGAATCTGCATCGACGAGCCAAGGGGATTGAGAATAAACATCAAGAGCCATGCTCAAAGGAGAATTATCAGTAGGAGGAGGATCTTATGTGGCAAAGATCTCGCAATAATTGATTTCAACTGGGGTCAGGGGCATCGATTCTCCAAAAGAGGCAACTTGTTCAGGAGAAGGGATGATCCACGGTTCATCCGACCTAGAGATCATGTTGACTTGAATGGTGTTCGGTGGTGGAATGGGAAAAATACCCATGAGAATAGGGTCGTTGAAAAGACCTGGTCCTATACTGTCGGGGGGATTAGGAATTTGATCCATGTATGGCACGTTGTTCTTGGAGGATGAGGTAAATAAAGACAACTGATCAATAGTAATAATCTTGCCCTCATGTGGAAACTTCAAAAGGTGAAAGATGGTGAACGAAATGCACAACATGGCATGGGTCCAACTACGACCGAGTAGAAGATTGTAGTTGAGTTTGGCATCAACAACTTCAACTTCAATGTTGATTGTTTTACCTTGCAATGTAATTGGTAGACTCGCGAGAACACCCAAGGGTTTTGATTCCCTTCCATCGAATGCCTCAAGGGCATTGGGAGATGAAGTGAGGGCTAGAGAGACGATGTCGTTCCAGCAAGCAGATGACATAACGTAGGTAGAGGCACCTTCGTCCACAACGGCTCTATGAATGTTGAGGCCGTTAATGTCGATTTGTATAACAAGGGCAATCTGGTGCGGAAGTCGGGGGACGAAATTCGCTAGATCAAAAATGAGAAGATTTGAATCGGCAGGATCGATTCCATCAATCGAAGATAATAAAGCTTTCCGTTGAGATGGGAAAATCTAAAGCACTTTCGACGTAGACATTGTTGAAGGTGCCTGTGCCAAATCCTCAACAATGTTGTAATGCTAAGCAACACAGACATTTGGATTATAGGAAGACTTTCGGAGAACACCTTTGGAAGGTGGCCATACAATGGGTTCAACATTGGGCTTCTCAATTTCAAGAGGACCAGAGGCAGGTGGGGGAGGAGGGCCATCAATGACTTCCTTCCCAGCTGCCTGGCATAATCCAGAATAATCCTTTGACCGAGTAGAAATAGAAACAGGTGTAGCACCATTCATCATGAAAACTTGAGACCCAAACGGTGTAGATGGTGAAGGCTGCTCAACCATCTAGGTCTTCTAAGATGGAAAAGGTTCCTTAAGAACTGCTGAAGTTCCCTTAGAGCCCTTAAGAAGATGACTAACCTCGAATCGTCTGGGACAATCTTTGGTGTAGTGGTCTTCATCACAGATCAGGCAAGGGTACTTCAGTTTTTGTTGCGAATCATCATTAGCATGTGATTTGGAGGATTCTGGTTTTGGGGCATCAGATTTGGCTTTGCCTTTGCCCTTCTTCTTCCCTTTGGAAGTCTTGTCTGCAGGATTGGCCTGAATTAAATTGACCTCCGCGACCTTACCTGTAGAAATTTGAATAACTGATATATTATTCACTGATATTCTCCTGATCATACACTCTTTTAACTTCATGCACAACACAGAATCTCTTCTACCATTGATCATTAATTGTGGAAATAAAAACAATCACATGCGCACATTAAAACCATAAACAATCACACATATGAACACAATATTTTATGGGAAATCTTAAAGCTGAAAACCCCCAAATATCTGTATATTATATGTCATAGAGATCATGTAACAATAATTATACAAAGTTCCTCACAAGCTCTCAATATAATCTCCAATTGCTACACACTAATCAAGCTAGATCTAGCTAATCACATGCTCCAATCTCTGCCACCTGATAGCCTGCCTTAACTGCACAATCCCTGCTGAAGAATGGCTCACAATGAACTCTAATTTGTCCAGCCTTGACTGTGCAATCCTCATTGGCATCTCCAATCACTGGTTGTTGCAAATCATGCAACAATATAGTCTCCACTGAAACTGTCCATGCACTGTAGTTAACTGATGTATTCTTTAGTTGATTAATGAGTTAATAATTAGTGAATTAATTAATAATTAATTCATACCACTCTCACTAGTGTATCAATCAGTTAGACTAGATACAACTAGCTCAACTATGTTTAACTCAGTTAAACTGAACACAACTCCACCAACTACCTCAATAACTCCACCAAACTCTGTCACATGAGTTCTAACCGAAGTATCCATGCAATAGCTCCACTTAACCCTTAGGAATAGCTAATTCCTTCTATCAGCTCTTGTGCCACATCTGTGCACTTAACTGAAGTGCTCCAAGAGAATACGATAATGTTTATAGTCCAAATATTATTAAGAGCTAATAATATTCGACATATCTATTTTTAGACTGGAAATCTAAAAATAGATTCCGCCCAATATGTCTAAAAATAGAAGTCCATCTATTTTTCCAACTTGACCAACCATCCACAAATATCATCCTACAACTCATAGAATATGATCGACATGTCTAAAAATAGACATAGTCTAAAAATAGACTTTGCACCAAAAATAGCCTGCGAGCCCACTTAGTGAAGGCAACTTCTTTCCATTAAGCTCATCATCTTGTTGCAATCTCAACATTACCAGAATCTGGAGCAGCTAGAGGAGCAGAATTGTTGGAAGAATTCGATTTTTTCTTCCCATTAGAAGACTTGTGAGAAGTCTGAGAGACGGAACCAATAACACCGTCAACCGATGGGGTAGCTGGTGCTTTAGAGGTCCCTGGTTGCAGGGCATCAGTCAAGATATCATATAACATGCCGGACTGGGAGTACACTAAATTGAGGTACTATGCACGAGCAATGGCTTTTTCCTCGGTTACACATGCCCCCATAGCAATGTCTTGTGCAATCTTGTTGATAAAGTAGGTAGTGAACCAGTGGGTTAGAAGCTGATCAGGAATATCAAACTTGATCAGATGACGACGATGTCTCCACTCGTGAATATGACCTGAAATATGAGTGGCTTTGTCCTGTTTCAGAGATGTCAGGAGATGCGTCCCGACCTCATAACGAACCGGTAACTGGAAATGCATCAGGAATGCCATAGCTAGAGTATTAAAATCTTGAAAAATACCATGGGGTAGTTCTATGTACCATTTAGTAGCAGTGCTAGTGAGAGTGCGTTGGAAAATATGTAGACGAATCGAGTGATCTATCCAAGAGTTCGAAGAACACCACAAATGGTATGTCATGACATGTGCTTGGGGGTCTTCTCCAGATTTACCCTCGAACTTAGGACAATCAGCATGCACCTTCGTTGGAACTAGAGGCCAATATGGACACGTCCGGTAATTCCAACGTGGTGAGAAAATGCAATTGAGGGTTAAAAGGCATGCCAGGTCCCCAATAACGAACTGTACTTGAACTCCAACCTAGTTGAGCATAACTCTTCCCCCATTGGTTCTGTCCCAGAGGATTCTGACCATAGGGGGTATAAGTCGTATAATTAGGTTGATATGGTGGCTGAAAACCAGGATACGGGGGTTGATAACCAGGGTATTGATTCTGATTATATGTGGACCCCGTTTGAGCAGTGTATGGATTTGACTGTGAAGTATAAGTGTAGCCTGGCTGTTGAAGGTAATAACCAGAACCTTGGGGTGGGTTGTAAACTGGTCAAGACTAACCTTGAAGGTAATAACTGCCTTGGGGTCGAACGGGCTGCTGGTAAGTGGGACCCTGCTGAGTCTAATAAGTCAGGCGCACAGGTGGATTTGACTGTGGAATAGAATAGATCGGCTACTGAGCAGGGTTAACAGGTTGTGCAGGTTGTCCTGGTTGAACAGGTTGGCCTGGCTGTGCAGGTTGCCCTGGTTGAACAGGTGGACCTGGTTGAATAGGTTGTCCTGGTTGAACAGGTTGACCCAGTTGATGAAGGACACCAGGCTTCCCTGGCTGAGCAGGTTGGCCTGATGGCGGGAGAGGGCCAGGTTGTGCCTGATAACCAAGTTGACCTGTGACAGGACCATAAGATGGCCCTGGTTGTGCAACATTTTGACCAATTGGAAAATGAGGTTGTTGAGGTTGCACCAATGGTTGAGAAGGATGGGTTTGCCCCCCAGGACCCTACAAAGGTCCAGGTTGATACCCCGGTTTCCCTGCCAGTCCTTGAGGTTGCCCTGGTTGGACCACAAGGTGAGGGTGTAGAGGTTGACCTTGAGGATTGTAGGACTGCCCTTGCGGACCGTAAAAGAATCCCTGTTGGACCGAAGGTTGTCCCTATAAGGGTTGTCCTTGCGAGTCATACGTATAACCTGGCTGGGCCGAAGGTTGTCCCTGGAAGGGTTGTCCTTATGGGCTAGAAGCATATCCTTGTTGAAACAAAGGTTTTCCCTGAAGGTTTTTCCCGTGTTGATTAGAAGGTTGCCCAGGTTGGGTAGACAGAAAACTGTTAATATATTGATAAGCCTCATGAGCAGGAAAAGGAAGGGGGTTGCCTTTCTCATCATATTGATATGGAAATATGTAGATCAGGGCACTATCTGCTCCATAATGGGAAAATTAACGAAAGTTAAGATCTTGAGAGGATTGACCAACCTCGGAGATTGATGGCTGTAAAGATAGCCGATACTCCTCGGGAGAAATGTTCTCCAGAATAGTAGAAGCTATATAAACGTCTTCAGGAACTGACGAGGTCCTAGCTGACTTAGTAGTGACAACAGGCGCAGACACAGCCATGCAGACAGTAGGCCTAATAGGTGCTGATGTAACAAAAGGAGATGCCGTGAGAGGCGTCGACGACGACATCCCCAATGTGAGAATGTTCGGCCTCATGGACAGAGTCGATACTCCGATAGAGGCAATAACAGCCATGACCTAACTTAAAGACCTATACCCAGCTGGGAGTGAAGGACCAAGTGAAGACATAACATAAGGTTCAGGGATGTCTTCTGTAAAAAGTTGGTATTCTTCACCAGAAGTAGGAATTCCCTCACTAGGAGAAGGATTGGATGAGTCCATATCAGACCCTGCCGCAAGATCTTCTACAAGACGACTGGGACTAGGAGGTATGATAGCAGCCAAAAAAGATGATCCCGATGTGAGAGGAGAGAGGTGTTCCCCTACTCAAAATCCAAACCAAGCATTGGACAAGGGATAATTGAAGTCAACTGGTCCTCCAAAGGGAAGTTCAAATATAACCGGTCCCCCGTCGGGAAACTAGGATACAATGGGCTGCTGATACTCAGCACAAGACTGGGAGACATTTGATGAATCATCTGTGTAAGGACTACCAGTAGATGAAACTGAGGGTTCCACCACTGTGACTGTAATGAAAAGAGGAAGAGATCAAAACAAAGACACACGGGAAAAAACCAAGGCAAATAAAAACAGGCCGAAAAATCAATCTCTAAATGGGCGTGTTATCGTAGGTGATTAATTTTACCACATTGAAACTGGAAATTTTATTGTTTCATGTTTTAAGAGTCTAGAAACGAGTAAAAGGTGACTCTATCACTTTCAGTTTGGAAACAAGCGTGAAAGGACAAGCGCTTGATGATCTCTTCAAATTTAGTGAGTCAGTAAAGATCAAAATGACTGCTCTGGTAATCTAGGTAAATGGGTGTACCAGATATCCGTGAAATGCCATATACACCTTGGTAAAAATGAAAGAGAAATCAACCAAGGACTTAATGTACGTGTAGGTAATCTCTTCGAATGCTGTGTCTGGTGTATCATGGGTAAAAGGTGGTAGACTCGGCTTCCTACAGATAAAGGATTGCGACCTAATGGGGTACTAGCACTGTCTATATCTTATAATACTAACAAATAACGTTAAATAATGATCATATTTATTTTAATCTTATAATACTAACAAATTCTAATCTCAAATATTTTAATAATTATTAACTTCATTAATAATAATAATACTTATTAACATAAGTTAATACTTTAGATAAATGAATTCTCTTATGTGATTTTAATAATTTATAAAACACTCCTTAATAACTAATTTTTGGTTGGAAGGTTAGATGATTCTCATTTCTCATCCTTCCAACCCTTATTTATTGTTCATCACTCATGCTCATATCCTTGACTTTTGTATTTACGATGAGTCTTGTTATAGATTTTAAATGTCGACACAAAAATTACTACTATGAATCAAATTATGAAACAACATCCTCAATGTTTGATGTTGATTCATCTCCTTCACTCCCAATTTCGACTTTATCTTCCCTTTATATTTCCATTCAAATTGGATCCAGTATGTGAGGCTTTTGTTCGACCGCAAAATTCCTAAAATCTTCTAGCCAATAAGGGCCTGATCCCTCATATATTGAATGTAATTCCTGATGCAACTAGAATGAACTTCGAATGCCAGATCAACAACTACCTTTAGTAAGTAGCTTCTAGGTTTGTGCCTCCTTGATGGTGGATTTTTTTGATTACCATCCATAAGGGTTTTGTTTTACATTAGGTTGATTTGTGGCATACGGTTTCCTTGGTTTATTGAGATTTGAAACAAATTGGCTATAGGAAGAAGATTTCCTCCTCCACTGGCATTTTCCATGGGAAGAGTGTTAGGGGAGCCACTAGAGATTTAGTAGATAGGGTTTGGTTTTTGTTTAAATTTTACAGAGATAGCATTTAGGAGTTAAAAAAACTTCCCACTTAAGTAAATAAAATTTATGTGTGTTAGTCTTGCCCCATTCCAAAAAATAATAATTATTTGAGAGATCTCATGAATCACTTGTACAAGCGCTGGAAGGGAGAAATATGAAGAGATGAGAGGACAAACATTATTAAAAGCGCTCTTATTGTTGCATTTAACCAGTTAAGTCTCCACTATTGAAATATGTTCCCTAGTTTATGTGTAATATAAAGTTAAGATGGATGGAGAGAGGGCTTAAGAAAAATAGAAATTCCCAGATATTTAATTTATGTCCATATTTCAATTACATTGAATTCAAACACTTTTTTGATGAGGTCTTGTCTCCTTCTATTCCACGTGTAAATTTGAATTTTTCCATAATCAACCAGGCCTCCAAAAGTTGTAGTAAATATGTCTAATACTAACTTAAATCATCCTACAATGACTATTGAAGTTTGTCCTCACAAGAGAGTATCATCAGTGAATTATGAGTGCTTAATATTTTTCAAATTATTTTTCAGTATTATACTATGGATTGTCTCCATGTATCTCTAATAATCACGATCACGACATCTAGTTAGTTGATCAACCATAAGAATGTAAAACATTGGAGATAATGAAGTCTTTAAAAAATTAGATTGGCCTACCATTTACCAAAGGATAAATCCAAGGGCTCATAATGTAGACAAACATCCATTGCAAATTTTTTTTTCAAATACAATTTTCTCTGGGACCTCAAAGAGAAAGAAGTGTTGTACAAAAAGGAGTGTTCTACATAGTCAAATCTGATTCAATAATAATCACTTTTTCATCTCTAAGTTTGCTTCAATGGATTTCCTTTTGAAAAAAGATAATGTTGATGTTGTCCACTAGATGGATATCCATCACAAACCCCCTTGATTTTCAAAAATAATCTTAGGGAGTAGAGGTTTAAGTTGGAAATATATAATTTAAAAATAATTATATAATACCAAATCTAATCACAATGAATTTAATATTTAATTAATATCAATATTTTATAGAATATTAAATTAAAATTTTATTTTTTAAATAATGTTAATATATATTATTATTTTTAGTGTTCAACATATTTTATTGGGGAGGTTTATGGAGTAGAAGGAATTGCCTAGAAAGTCAAACATGATTGGAAGATTTCGAGAAAAAAAATTAAAGAAATCTTGCAGTGTTTTTATGGTGGAAATAGATTCAACACCATAAAAAAAACTCTAGGGCACCCAAAATCTTGAAGTTTGACAGACCATATTTTATTAAAATCTTGCCTCAATTTCCATGATTTTCAAGGAAAAAAAGTAGGTTGGTTAGACTAATAAACAAGACCTCTTACCTAAAGACCACCTAGAGCAAAGGAGGTCTTAAAATCTAATATTTTTGAATTTTTTTGCCAAATATTGATTTTTGTCATTTAAAATCAAATTTTATTTGGGATTTTAATAAATATCTATAAAAAAATTAGTAAATTATACGAGAAAATAACCCTAAAAACCTTTAAAAACATATAACAAATAGACTATAAATAATACAATATTTCAGAAATTTAATAAACACCATCATGAACAGTAAGAGGCTAGAAAATTATCGTTTATAGTATAATAACTATTAAAATTTTATTATCCACATAAGGATTAATATAATGAGCCTAGATCCGTCTTAACTCTGGAACTATCAAGTGCCGAGAGGGATCAAATCTCTAGAGGTGCAAACCTCTTTTTTTGAGTGAAAAACTTGAGGAAATGTTTGCACCTCGAGAGATTTGATCCCTCTCGGCGCTTGATAGATCCAGAGTTAAGATGGATCTAGGTTGGTTTTAGTCGTGTGCGACCAAGGAAAATTTATCAAAAATATGATTAATTTTATCAATAATATGTAAATACATATAATATAAATATAATAATTTTATATATGCTAAATATTTTTGATATTTATCTGGTCATTTTAATTTTAAAATTTTCTTAGTTACCTCAGTTTTTTGAGATGATAAATATTGTTAATAAATTTAATGACGAAATAATTTTTTTGAATGCAAAGTGAAAATGTAATAGTGTTGAATGATAGAAAATGAAAATAATAAGAATGTAGTAAATTACAAATAGTCTTCATTGTGATCAATCTCAAATTATTTTCTTTTTCTATTCTTATTGTCACTCTTGTTAGTTTTGTCATCTTTTCATATCGACTATATGAGAAGGACAATTGAAATAATAAACCATTCAAATATTTAGCTTCAACTATTGTACTAAACATCATACATCGTCTCTCTTTCTCTTCAATATTAATAGGTTGATTTACTATAACACAAATATTAATGTACATTGTTAATAATTTTGTGTGCTTACACTGAAATCAATGCACAATCTTAATCCAATCACTTTAAAATTAATGTACCATCAATGTACATCAAATCAGAAATCCACATCTACACTGAAATCAATGCACCTAATGCAGACAATCAAATAAGATTACAAAACAACATCTACACTGAGATCAATGCATCTAATGCAGGTAATCAAATAATATTAGAAATCAACATCTATATTGAAATTAATGGATCTAGTGCAAGTAATAAAATAATATTAGAAACCAACAACTACACTGATATCAATGCATCTAGTGCAAGCAATCAAATAGGATTATAAATCACCATCTACTTCCCTATCTCCACCCTTGAACTACATCTCCCTTTCCCTCCATCTCTCCACTCTCTCACATCCTCCCTCTTCCTTCCTCTCTCTCCATTTCTTTCCCACCTATATATCTCCCTCTCTCTTCACCCTCCAACTTTGTTACTCTTTCTCTCTCAACTTGTACACTAAAATCAATGCATATAGTGCAAGAAAAATAGGATTATAAATCACCGTCCACATTAAAATAAATGCATCGAGTGCAAGAAATAATCTTCCATCTCTCTCCCCTCCAACTACATCTCTCTTGCCCTCCATCTCTCCTCCTCCACACTGAAATTAATGCATCTAGTGAAAGCAATCAAATAGGATTATAAATCACCATCTACTTCCTTATCTCCCCCCTCTAACTACATCTCTCTTTCCATCCATCTCTCCACTCTCTCACATCCTCCCTCTTCCTTCCTCTCTCTCCATTTCTTTCCCACATATATATCTCCCTCTCTCTTCACCCTCCAACTATATTACTATATCCCTCCCTCTCTTCCTCTCTCCATATCTCCTTCTTTATCTCTTTATCTCACCCAAAAACATATACACACTCTCTCCATATCTCCCTTGTCACTTCATCTCTCTCTCCACTTCTCCCTCTCTATGTAATCCTCCTTCCCTCCCTCTCTCCCCCTCCAAATCAATCTCTCCATCCTTCCATCTCCCTCCCTCTCTCCTCCTCTCTCTCGTCCTTCTTCTCTCACCCCTCTCTATCTCTCTCTCTTTATTTTCCCTCCAATTTTCTCTTTTCCCCCATAACTCTCTTCCTCTCTCTCATGTCCTCTCTCTTGTCCTTCCTCTCCTACCTTCCTCTATCTTTTCCTCTCTCTCTCTCTCTCTCTCTCTCTTTCTCTCTCTCTCTCTGCCTTCCAATCCTCTTTTCTCCACCAACACACACACACACACACACTCTCTCTCTCAACATCTACACTAAAATCAATGCATATAGTGCAAGAAAAATAGGATTAGAAATCACCATCCACACTGAAATCAATGCATCAAATGCAAGAAATATCTTCCCTCTCTCACCCCTCCAAATCCATCTCCCTTTCCCTCCCTCTCTCCACTCCCTAACATCCTCTCTCTTTTCCTTCCCCTCTATCCCTTTCTCTCCCACATCTATCTCTTTCTATATCTCCCTCTCTCTCCCTCTTTTCACCCTCCAACTATGTTACTAAATCCCTCCCTCTCTCATTCTCCCCCCATTCCCTCCATCTCTCCTTATTTTTCTCTTTATCTCACCCCCAAACATACACATACTCTTCTATTTCTCCCTTGTCACTCCCTCTCTCTCTCCACTTCTTGCTCCCTATGTAAATACATTACTCTGGATCCAAAGTTTGATATTATCTGTATTTACACTGAAATCAATGCATCTAGTGCAAGTAAGAAAATAAGATTAGAAACCAACATCTACACTGAAATCAATGCATCTAGTGTAAGCAATCAAATAGGATTAGAAATCATCATATTAATGTACATTGTTGATAATTTTGTGTGCTTACACTGAAATCAATGCACCTAATGAAAACAATCAAATAAGATTACAAAACAACATCTACACTGATATCAATGCATCTAATGTAGGTAATTAAATAAGATTAGAAATCAACATCTATATTGAAATCAATGGATCTAGTGCAAGTAATTAGATAATATTAGAAACCAACATCTACACTAATATCAATGCATCTAATGCAAGCAATCAAATAGGATTATAAATAACCATCTACTTCCCTATCTCCCCCCTCGAACTACATCTCTGTTTCCCTCCATCTCTCCGCTCTCTTACATCCTCCCTCTTCCTTCCTCTCTCTCGATTTCTTTCCCACATATATATCTCCCTCTCTCTTCACCCTCCAATTATGTTACTCTCTCTCTCTCTCTCTCTCTCTCTCTCTCTCTCTCTCATCATTTACACTAAAATAAATGCATATAGTGCAAGAAAAATAGGATTATAAATCACCATCCACACTGAAATCAATGCATCGAGTGCAAGAAATCATCTTCCCTATCTCCCCCCTCCAACTACATCTCTCTTTCCCTCCATCTCTCCTCCTATACACTGAAATCAACATCTACACTAACATCAATGCATCTAGTGCAAGCAATCAATTAGGATTATAAATCACCATCTACTTCCCTATCTCCCCCCTCAAACTACATCTCTCTTTCCCTCCATCTCTTCACTCTCTCACATCCTCCCTCTTCCTTCTTCTCTCTCCATTTCTTTCCCACATATATATCTTCCTCTCTCTTCACCCTCCAACTATGTTACTATGTCCCTCCCTCTCTCCATATCTCCTTCTTTATCTCTTTATATCACCCCAAAACATATACACACTCTCTCCATATCTCCCTAGTCACTTCATCTCTCTCTCCACTTCTCTCTCTCTCTATGTATTTCTTCTTACCTCCCTCGCTCACCCTCCAACTCCATCTCTATATCCCTCCCTCTCTCCTCCTATATCCCTCCCTCTATCCTCCTCTCTCTCTTCCTTCCTCTCTTTCCCTTCCTTTCCTACCTCCCTCTCTCTTCCCCCATCTCTCTTCTCTCTCCCTCTCTCTCTTTTCCCTCCAATATAAAATGGAAGAGAAATAGAAAAATATGGTATTTGGCCCACTGTGTTAAATCTATATATGTAGGGAGAGAAGTGATTTTTCATTAGGGCCAACATTTAAATTTTAAATGTTAAATATTAAACATTATTTTTACATTTACGTTTACAAGTTTATTGTTACCTCAGATAGGCAATGCATATAGTGTACTTTAATTTGGCCCATGGTATTTAGGTGAGGATTCACCTAAATAAAACCACTTTTTGAGTGTTCCTAAATATAAATAGGATTATGGAGTAGCCATACCTATGGTTTATTTATATTCTATTTATTGACCATACCTCTTTTATAAATATGGTATTTGGCCCATGGTATTCAGCCCATGGTATTAAAGTGGTACATTTCTATACACTCAGACATATCAAAATTTTACATTAATTAAATTTAATAACATTAATATTATAATATAATAATGTGATTATTAGAATTAATAATAATATTGATATTAATATTAGGGTTAATAATGTTTTTTTGGCATGTATTAATAATAATTTGGCCCATGGTATTTAGCTCAGGATTCACCTAAATAAAACCACTTTTTGATGTTCATAAATATAAATAGGATTATGTAGTAAATATAAAAAGCCTTTTTATTTATTTACCATATATATGGTTTATTTATATTTTATTTATTTACCATACCTCTTTTATAAATATGTTATTTGGCCCATGGTATTAAAGTGGTAAATATATCAAAAGTTTTCATTACTCACATGACAGCTGCACATCTATATACACTCCAACATATCAAAAGTTTACATTACACACATTACATTTAGACATCTCTATATATTGGGCCCGACATATCAAAAGTTTACATTACACACGTTACATCTACACATCCCTATATATTGGGCTGTAGAGCGCCTCTCGGCACAATTACCATTCTACGTATAGTAAATTACTCAACATTTTGTTATCGCAAGATTGCTTTAATTACCATTATATATATTATATATAGGAGCTATCTATGGGGGATAGCCAAAATTAGTTGGAATCCTAGCAAAACAAATTAAATTTAAAAAATGTTGCAGTAACAGTATTTCAATCATGTTTTTGATGATGGAAATGAGTTCAACACCATCAAAAACCTCTAAAATACCCAAAATACTGAAGTTTAATAACTATAATCTAGATTTACAAAAATGATTAGCAAATTTTCTTAATAGCTTACAAAAATTTCTATAATTTTCAAAACAAAAAAACATACTAGTATATATATATATATATAAATTTCCATAATTTTCAAAACAAAAAAACATACTACTTTTCTATATATATATATATAATATCACTATATTAACATTTTATTATCAGAAAAAATAAGTACAAAGAAAATTTCTCTACTAAAATTCTGTTTATAACACTCACCTACATTCCTCTCCATAACAATTGGAAAATTGACAATAGTGTACCCTAGTAGACATACGATCATGAACTGTGCTGTGCAGTAATGTTAGCCTGCCACCCCTTCAACAACACCACCAACAGTGCCGTTGTATTTGCCTTGACGTATCTACATATTAAACAAAATCACAAAGTTACGTGAGTGACTCGAGTTAAAGCACTAATAATGTCTTACCATTTAATAGTGATGATATTTGTGGTGTCAAACTGCTAAATTTGTACCTCCTTGTTGCCGCACTCCTTTGGCTTTTCCTGTTATGACGATGTGTTAAGAACGATGCATTGAATATCTCTATTTCCTTACCGTCCTCGGCCAGTCCAGTACCTTCTCTTAAAGGCAATAAAAAATTGAGTAGTTTTTAGTGTGATTTTTTGACAATTTTTTTTTGCATTTTTTCGATTTAATTTCTCTAAAATCTAGCTTAAATTTATTGAAAACATAAATTTGATGAGTAATCTTGCACAATTGAAATACTCAAAAAACCATAATAAAAACAACTCAACCAACCAACATCTTAAATTTTGGATTCAATTATCTGGATTCGAATTAGGAACGGTAACTTTCCAGATTTTAAATAAACTAATTTTTGCAGTAACAGTCTTGAAATCCATGGAGTCGTGTAGCGTATCCACGGAAGGGCTTGTGTGGTCTTATTTGTCGCCCGCTCTCTTCCACCAGCTGGTTCATACATCAAGTGCCTTCTTCCAGTGATTGTCTGACAGTTTCTCCTCCTCCAATTGGTTCCGCTTGAAATTTGTAACTAAAATTTTATTCTAGTTTTAGAATTTAAAACATATATACATTTTAGATTTGCTTTATTTTACATTCGGAATTTTACTTCTAATGAGGATAGAGAAATCGTGCAAAGCTTAGATACAGTTTAGCATAGGAAAAGTGTTGAGGTTTCATTACATATTTGACCGAAATGCAAGCATTCAATGTTCTTAACAAAAATCAATCTGAAAATACAGATTCAATATTTTGAATTCCATGTGCATTCTGAAAGCTAATTTCACGTATTAAATATAATTATAACCTAATGCTTTTTTAATTGAAAATATTTCATCAAGTTCTGGACGGTGAATTTATAATTGATTTTCATTTATAGTTATGTTTTATATCTGAGAATTTTTCTTTTTATATGAAAAAATATTTAAGGGATTGAAACCTCGAATATTTGAGTGGAAATTGTTTAAAAAATTGTTTCATATAGTTCAATAATTATTATTAACTTAATTTTATTTGGGAACTTAGAGTAACTAAATAGGAAACTAATTCATAGAAATATGGGAAGTTACAGTAATTAAATAGAAAACTAATTCATAGAAATATAAAAGAGGATGTAAATGTTTCTTTTGGGAGGTTTTTGGCAGATTGAAGGTAGTAGGCTGGAAGACTTATTATTTTTTACCGTCATGATGTATTTGCTACAGTTGTTCTTCTCATTGTGATTATGACATATTTTATTTAATAATATCATGTTTCATTTCTCTCTTTCTTTTATTTTTATGTGTTTTTTTAATGTGATGATTTATTTACCAGTGCATTGTGCACAGTTATTGATACAATTAGATTATATGGTAATCTTCAATACAACAATGATTTAAATGGTAATCTTCAATACAACAATGATTTAAATGCTTGAATACTTAGTATTTAAGGGTTTTTAAAAATTAAATTTGAGTAAAATTCTAATTATACTTATTTGTATATTAAATTTAAGTGTCATAAAAACGAGTTCTCTTTTTCATCTCGCTTACTATTTTTTTATTATTCTCTATCGTATTTACTTCATTAGCAAATGTGATTGATTGGAAATAGTTTCACTTGATCAGATTCTTTAGTCTTTCACACATAAATCTAATTTAATTTTATTTCCAATTTCTAGTATTTGAAATAATAAAATCAAATATTCCAATTGATGGAGGATAAATCAATATATATATATATATATATATATATATATATATATTTATTATTTTTTTTGTGAATTTGGTAGAGCTTTTCTATTTTCTATTTATCAAAAAACAAGTTGCTATACACTTACTAATGCATGTCATAGCCTCAACCTGTCCGAAGGAAACCACATCTGTTGGTCACCTGAGGGAATTAAATGCCATCCAGTATTGGTATTGTTTTTTCCTTCTACTTGTCGCTATAACTACTTTACTATGTCGATAAAAGCTACATTTTAAACAATAGCTATTAAATCTTTCTGCAAAAATCATTTAAAACTATTAAAAGTAAATATAACCCATCAGAAGAGTCAATTGGAGTCGGGTCTTTTGTAGTGGATCTCGGCATCTCTACTTGCTGCATTCCTTGAAGTTGACGTTCAATCCTCCCGATTCTTGCCGCAGCATGATACTGAGACATGGAAATTTCTCGGATATACTGTTTTATCTGCTGCAATTATCACACCACTGCTAGGTTACCTCTAGTTTCATGCATGCTTGTCATGGCCTTTGCCAGGACACATTTAAGTTTCCAATAAGTGTTTACAGATTGATGGAACATAGATACCCTTCCTCTTGTATTCCTGGGTCATAAGGGAAGTCCAAGGTGGCCTCCTGTTGTTTTATGTTTTCATCATCATAGGAACTCTCTTTTTCTCATCCATGAGTGGTATTACGGATTTGAGCTAGGTTGTCAGCTTCATAAAGATCAGATATATTTTCCAGAACTTCTTTATGAGTTTTCCTACCTCTCTTGCTTGGAACCTCATTCTAAATTGTTTGTTTCTGCTTTCCTTTTCATGTTCCTTTTCATTTCCCAGGTGGACCTCTTGCCATGATAACTTGACAGAATGATCCCTCTGTAGAAGTGTAAGATAATCCTGTATATGGCAGAGTAAAATTAATAATATAGTTATGGCGAGCGTTGGTGGACTCCTTTACTTCGACAGTAACTGGTGGAGACTCATTCTTTTCTGAGAAAACATAATGGTGTATGGTAAGAATTTCCACTCCAAAGACCTTTTTACAGAAAGGAAATTGCATTTTTTCATTACATCAAAATCTTGTTATGAAATACCATTTACGAATTGGACAATACTGCAAACGAAGTAAAACTCGACAACGGCAGCACAAACTACAACTGGACCAATTTCGACAATGAAGGAAGAGGTTCAATTGAAACTGCGAGGGTGGCCGGAAGGTTTGGAAACTAACATTACTAGAAATACAGACATGTTCATCAACCTGAAGACGATTTTCATTGATGGTAACCTAGGAGTCTGACCCCATGAAATGGAATTTCATGCAATATAAGAAAAATAAAATTATACTCAGACCATGCGACTTTACCACTATACCAGTCTTGAAACTTTTGCAGAGATATAGGCTAACTTTAGCTTCGAAATTAAACTTGGAACAAAACAGATAGTTTCCTATACTCAGACCATGCAACTTTACCACAATATCAGTCTTAAAACTTTTGCAGAGATACAGGCTGACTTTAGCTTTGAAATTAATCTTGGAGCAAAACAGAGAGTTTCCTATAGAGGGGCTTCTAAAGCAAGGTTCAATATCTGAGACAAGAAGTATGAACAACCCTTCAATTACTTTAAAAACATAAGAAATAAGGACCCTACCAGACTGGCAAGATAACCCATTATAGAAACAAACCAGTATACAAAATTTAATGCAACCATCAGCTTCGTCTTCAATGTTTAGGATTGAAACAGAGAATTGATATACTAGGCTAACAAAAGCCATTACATACCACTTAACCGAACGATAGCGTTTCTCCAGAACCTCCTCTGCTTCGTGGGTTTGATCTTCAAACCATCTACTGTTAACATTCCATCTCTGCCTTGGAGTATTATGTGTTACCCTTCTTTGCTCTCGGCGTGCTTTCCTAGTATTTTCTAACATGCGTTGTTGGCCACCTGCATTTTCCTTAAATTCCATTATGTTCAATCGTGCCAAGTACTAGCCTACTGCAACACTTTTATTAACTCTGATGGATGGTCAAGTGCATGCCTCCATGTGGCACCGACCTCCGATCATTCCTACCTTCATTATTGATACTATCATATTGTTTTAACTTCACATTCAAATTAGATATACTTAAGTCAATTTGTTCTAATTTTCTTAATTTTCTTTTATTTTAAGTTTTAATTTCTACTAACCCTAATATTGAGTGTGAATTATGATATATAATATAAACCTCATTTTTTCATAAATGATATTTTGTCTTAATAAGTTTCATATGCTATGTTACTACCACCTTTCTCTCCCTAAAACCTCATTTTATTTGAAACATTCTCATTTTATTAACTTGACTTTATTTATTTGCTGAATAGAATATTTATTTAATTAACATCATTACCAAGGAATATCCCTTGTGGTGAAAAGGAGGTCAACCCTTGTCACCTAAAGGGAAAGGATCTTAGATCCTTAGTGAATGACTTCTCAGGTTGCTCTTAGTTATTGAGACAATCTGAGAACCAGCATTCTTCTAGCGCCATTATGAGGGAGTGAATTTTCAAAGTTTCATTTTTCTAGTAATTAAATTAATTGGTTAAATATGTGACCTATTTGTGAATAGGGTCATGACTGCAAGCACCTTAAAGATATTCAAGTATATATTTATTTATTTATTTATTTTCACCTAATGTCTCATTGACGGTTTAGATGGCTTCATTTTGTGCTTCTATTTCTAAATGATTTTCTCAACTTAATTTTTGTGATACAAAAGGTTTTTCAAATCAAAATTTTGAGATAGATGAATGAGATATTTACCAGCCCCATTTCCATGAAGATGAGAATGACACAAAAAGAAAAGCTCTCTTTGAGCACCATAAGTTAGCACCACTTCCGTTATGTGGTCTTAATATGGTGTAAATGTTTATGTATCATATTAAAAATGGAGTATATCACCATAAGTTAGCACCACTTAAGTTATGTGGTGTTAATATGGTGTAAATGTTTATGTATTATGTTAAAAATGAAGTATATCCCCATAAGTTAGCACCACTTAAGTTATGTGGTGTTAATGTGGTGTAAATGTTTATGTATTATATTAAAAATTAATTATATCACCATAAGTTAGCACCACTTACGTTATGTGGTGTTAATGTGGTGTAAATGTTTATGTATCATATTTAAAAATGAAGTATATAATCACCATAATTGATGGACAAGTTAGCACCATTCTTACGATGTGGTGTTAAAGTGAAATATTTTTTTATTGATCTTATTTGAAATGGAATATATCACCATATATTTAAAGAAGTGGTGTATGCTATATTGTAAAGTTCTATAAAGTAGGGTAGTTAACTTTGTGTTTGCCATGTTGGCATGTATAAGTGGATTTATTAATGTGAATTGTCACCATAACTATAAAAAAATTACAAATATTCATATTATGAATATATAAATTAGAACTAAACTCACAAATATTTATTTGTTTGTCATGTTTACATGTAAAACTAAAATTCAAGGTAATTGTTTTCTAAATATTTTATTTCAATTATTTTATTTTTATATTATTCTCATGAGAGAATAAATACTCAAAACCATATTACATAATTATTTATTTTATGAATAAGCCAATTAAGATAAATATTTTAATATTATTGTAATTTCAAAATAAAATAAGGGTGAACTCGATGAAGTTGGGTTACTCTTTTTTGGAAGAACTTTTGTTCCAAAGGTTGAAAATGTATCTTTGTGAGGGTATTTTTAAGCCCTATATCAAAGCTTTTAAAAGGTCCATCTAGGACTAAATAAAACCCTGAATTAAACTACATAGCTCCATCGTCAATATAAACTTGATCTTTTCGAACTCTTTTCAAACTCTTTTCCGTAGCTAGTACTTGATCTTATCAAACTCGCTCTTGTAGTCTGGGAAGTCTTAGGCTAATTTCAATAGGCTAATAGAGATCTGCTCTAAGGCTTCGCCAAGGATGCTCTTCATAGATCAATAAAGATACAGTGTCTTCTTGAATTATGTTAGTCTGCCCCTTGTTTGTCCCAAATCTGGTAATAAAACTCTCCATTCCTTAGTATCAATCTTTGTCTCTGCATGTCTATTTATGTTAGCTTCCCATTTTTCAATGAGATTTTGAATTTCCTTTGATGTGTTCTCGTGGTATGCATTTGCTGCCTCTTGGATCACATCAATTGCAGGCCTCCTTCCTCTCGGATTGCTCGGGGGTGAGCTGGGTTAGGCTTCTACCACCTTCCCCTTATCTTTCCAGCCACAACCTCAAGCTGCAGGGCTCTTGGAATGGTCGCGACCTGCAGGACTCTTGGAGCATGCCATCCCATAATCTTTGACTAGGTTTCTAGGTAGGTGACCTGTCTGCACAATCAAATAAAGGCATAATTCCATATAATGAAAATGATTAAAGTTCCATGCATCCTAGTTATCAGAAGAAAGGTGACCTGGGGGCCTCTTCCTAGGACTTCTCCCCTGCCCGTCCCTCTATGGACCCATCGCCCTCATACCCTACTTAATTTCTACCACCCCCTGTCCCTGACGGTCGCAAGCACCCCATAAATTATCCCCATAACCCAAAGAGCTCATGCCTTCCTTCAATCCCCTGACCTCCCTTCTAGTGTCCTCTCTGTCATCATACATCCCACCCTCCAAATTGATAAAGGAGGCGTCGCTGCCCATTGCTCGGGCCTGGGTGGAATTCCCTCTCCCATTCCTCATGCGCACTGAGCCCAACTAGCTCAAGGTGGTGTAAACAAGCAAAGCCTTGGAACTAAACACAACCCATGACTTCTCCTTAACTCTATGCCCTGGCAGGATTTCCCAACCCCTCACCATTCCATCTTGTTGGCATCCCTTACCTGACAGACTCACAATTAGGTGCAAATTGAGGCCATGCCCAATTCCTACTCTAACACAGAGGTGGAGACCCAAAAGAACCCCCAACCTTCCCCCAAACAGAGTCGTAATGGTTCCACTCTCCCCTACCTAGTAGAAGACAATACCAGTCCAACTTAGTCACCTTATGCTCCCATAGAGACCAGCCCAAATCATAAAACATAAACATGGCATGAACAAGGGAGAGGAAACCAAGCACATACCCGAGTTTCATCGTGGTGGAAGTGCAATAGAGGTTTGTTATCTCACTGTCACGCCTACACCAAAGTCTTTCTTCATAAAAAAACCCCCACACCTTCCTCCACCCTATTTTAAGCTCCATGCACGGGCCTTTGTCCCGCTACCTCACCTTGTGTTGCATGCGATAGTACAACCTGCCACCCTTGCCACTCATGTGGAAGGTGGTTGGCTTCAACCCCATGGAAACTACCATTAACATTGATGGGAGGGTTGATCTTCTTCGCTACACCGTGATTGGGGAGTTAAGTTTGAGAACTGTGGGTGAGCTCTACCCTCCAACCTGTCCTGCTCTTTGATGCTATGCATCTTGATCCATCATTCTTCCCCGAGATTAGGAGGCATTCTTAATTCAATAGGTTCATTTCGGTGAGCGAAACCACAATTTTCCAGGAGGTCAGCTGCTCTGTTTCCTTCCCTCCTTACATGGGTGATAATGATATAATAAAATTTCTTGTTTGTATCCTCCAATCCATACACATATGAAGAAGTACACCATCTTTGGCTTCCTTTTCCCCACTTTGTTCCTTGATTAATTTTTTTGAGAGTGTTCGTAACCAACTGAGAGTCTCCTTCGATTACTAGCTTTCTGTATCCTAGCCTGATGCCCAAGAGGAGACCTTGGTGCACCCCTATGAATTATGCTTCATTGTTGTTGGCAAAGCCACAAGAGTCATCATATATGAATCTTGTTATTCCATGTTGATCTCGAAAAATCCCTTCAACCCCTACTTGCCCCGGATTGCCTTTTGAGGCTCCATCAAAGCTGAGTTTGATGAATCCTTCTAGAGGAGGTTTGAAGATCCTGATGGTGTCCCCTATGTCAGGGACAACTTTCCAAGAAGCTGGGGAGACCATGCTAGGCGCTAGGTGGAGGCCCTAGAGAATTCTTTCTTCCTGAGGAGCCATTTTCCAATCATCTGGCATACATTTCTCCGAGAGAATGCATTAGTAGAAAATTATGAAATTAGTGACTAGGTGACTACAAAATTTAGTCACCGCAATTATTTCAATTGAATTACTACTAAATTTGATCAATTTTAAGTGACCAAACTAAAATTGACTAATTTAGTCTACGGTTAAAATATACGACTAGATGATTTTATTGTACTAGCTAGTGTGTGCTCTGACAGGTCGGGAGCGAGCTGACCTATCTGTGACCTCCCAGCCACCATGGCATCAGGAGGGGGACCCAAGTCTCCCCTTCCTCCTCCTCTAGAAGTCCTTACATTCAAGAAACTGATAGTAGCTAGCAACAAGCACCCTCTAACTGGATCTCAGCAAATGTTAGTGAAGAAGTTGGATAACAGCCCTTCGATGGCCCTTCAAATCAAAGAAACCTGTCGACCTGCATTGAACCTGGCTGAAAGAGGGCTCATTGGTCATTTTACTGGCCTCTGGCCCTCTCCCAAAGCTGTGGAAGACTAGGTGCAGAGGAATTGGATTCCTTTAGTCTCAGAAGGCATAAAAAGCCACTTCGTAGGCAAAGGATACTTTGTTTTTGTTTTTGAGAATGTGGAAGACAGAAGCCTCATATTTAGGAATGGCCCATATTTTATGGGTCCTAAGGGACCATACTTAAATAAATGGACCCCTAACTTAGATCACACTCAATATATGCCTTTAACTATTCTATTTTGGGTAAGCCTCCGACATCTCCCACTACATTGCTGGAGCCAGAAGTCTCTCCAAACCATTGGCAATACCCTCAGAAAGTATATTGATCAAGCAGTGAGAAAATATCAATACTCATGCGCACGTATATGTGTCGAGGTGGATTTGGAAGTTGGGCTACCTAAAGCTATCAAATTAACGGTTGCTGACTGGACCCATATCCAAGAGCTAGATTATGAGCAGCTTCCATTTAAATGTAGGCACTATCACAAATATGGCCATTTTGCAAGGCACACTAGTACATTTGGTCAAAATTCCAACAATTTAGTTTCGACACTTTTGATGTATTGTCGGAAATTTCCCCAATTTTTATCAATTTTTCAAATCCTGCCAACAACCGTCGCTCTAGCAATGTTTTTGGAGTATCATCGGAACAACGACGTTTAGGAAAATCATCAGAATACCGACGTTACATGAAAAACCATCGGAATACCAATGATATAAGACAAACAATCGATATTGTGACGTTTAGGAGACCGCCGTCGGTCTTGCGACATTTAAGGAAATCATTGGTCTTGCGACGTTGAGGGAAAAACCATCGGAATACCGACATTTAAAGGCCTATGATAAAGTTTATATTACAACTTTCAATCTAAATAATTTGATTTGTACTTTTTGTTTGGGGTAGCATTTAATTTACTACATATTGGAAAACACATGACATTCAATGATGTACTTAAGTAAAAAAAAACAATTATAAACATTGTGACTATGCATTTCAAAAGCCTATAGAGAATGTAGGTTTTAATACCTAGAATGAATTTAAATTAACGCATCACTCAACAACTTTTTGTTTTATCTTGAAATTTTGTTTTAACATAGATAGGGGTTGTTTGATCTCATAGTTCACCATTATATGGTCGGATACATTAAGGGTTGACATGAAATTTTGTAGGCTAAGCTCTTAGTGTTGAGGAATATTGTGGAAGTTAAAAAGTAAAATATTTGGTTTAATTTTTTTTTTTTTTAAATATCTTCTATAATATATATATATTTCTTTTGAGAAAGACCATATCAAATTTGCTAAGTTGTGACCGCATGAGTTCCTTTTGCATGTTCGTGCGGTCCGTTTGCCATTTTCTCCCTTGTGCCTTCATTCGTTCGGGCAAGCCGTGTCAGGGCGCCTACCCAAACGCGTTCGAGTTGGGTCATTTCGTTTGAGGGCACCTGCCAAGACGCGTTCGGTTCGGGTCAAGTCCTTTCATTTGAGGGCGCCTGCCCAAATGCATTCGGGTCAGGTCAAGTCGTTTTGTTTAAGGGCACCCACCCAAATGCGTTCGGGTCGGGTCGGGTTGTTTCGTTTGAGGGCGCCCACCCAAACGCGTTTGAGTCGGGTCGAGTCATTTCATTTGAGGGTGCCCACCCAAACGTGTTTGGGTCGGGTCGTTTCATTTGAGGGCGACCGTATCAAATTTGCTAAGTGTAGGTTTTAACCCTAAACAGAAATTATCTACACACAAATCTTATAATAGAAAATAAGACAATAGCAAGAGCATAAAACATAAAACAGATAAACACAGAGATTTTCCCTTGGATCCGAAATCGGGATGACCAACTTGATTTTTCATTATATTCCTTTTAGTGTTACAACACATATATATACATGCCGAAGCATACATAAACCCCAATCCATTAACCCTGGATTAGAACATAACCGTAGTTCCCTTGACCGGATCTACAAAATACCAGGGGCTGAAAAGCATCGTACCCCAAAACCATGTGCAAACTCATGAACAAAACATGGGTGGGTCCGCACACCAAAACAATTTTCGCTGGGGCGCTGCCTCGGACCGCAACAGTGGGGGCTGCCTCCTCCCTTGTGACCCCCCTGCTGCGTCCAGCGCAATGTACAGTGCATGGGGCTAGTCATGGAAAGAATATAACACATACCCAACGTTCTCCCACTTATTGTTTTCTTTCCACAGGGGGCCACAGGAGAGCTTAGTCATTGGGCTAATTCTTCAACACCCATTGTTTCTCTACACCAAGATAACTTTTGAGTGCTCACAGACTTCGTCAATGCATCTGCAACATTCTTCAAAGTGTCCACCTTTACAAGAAACACCCTTTTAGCCTCAACCATATCTCTAACAAAGTGATATTGAATATCAATGTGCTTTGTCTTTGAATGGTAAGCAGGGTTCTTAGCCAAGGAAATTGCACTTTGGCTATCACAGTCTATCCTTATAGCTTGCTATACCAACCCCATACTTGAACACAATCTCTTCAACCAAACTGCTTCCTTGCTTGCATGAGTGGCTGCTATGTATTCTGCCTCTGTAGTTGAAAGAGCCACTACAGACTGTCTTTTACTCATCCAACTGACTGTGCTTCCAAATAGGTTAAAAACATACCCACTTGTAGATCTTCTTTGGTCCAGATCTCCAACCCAGTCTACATCAAAAAAACCATGAATGTCCAACATTCTTTCCAATCCTGGTCTTCCTTGGTAGCACAAGCCATAATCACTAGTTCCACGTAAATATCTGAAAATATGCTTCACTGCTGTCCAATGATCCTTCCCTGGGTTTGACATAAACCTGCTCAATACTCCCACTGCATGTGCAATGTCTAGTCTAGTACAAACCATTGCATACATCAGACTACCCACTGCACTTTCATATGGAACATGAGACATATCCTCCTCTTCTTCTTGTGTCTTGGGACACTGTTCAGCAGACAACTTTACACCTACAGGAATAGGAACATTCACCGGTTTACTAGCCTGCATATTGAACCTCTGCAATATAGTCTCGACATACTTCCTCTGGTTTAACCAGAGCTTCCTCTTTGCCCGATCTGTCTTAATTTCCATGCCCAAAATATAGTTTGCAGCACCAAGATCCTTCATGTCGAATTTGGAGAACAGTTGGGTCTTCAAATCTTGGATAATTTCTTTGTCATTTCCAATCAACAACATATCATCCACATACAAGGCCAAATAAATAACACGGTCACCAATTAATTTAAAATAAACACAGTGATCCTCCTTGCTTCTGGTGAAGCCAAGTCCCCGTATATAGGTATCAAATTTCTGATACCACATCCTTGGTAATTGTTTTAACCCATACAGAGACTTCTTCAACCTGCATACCAGTTCTTTCTTACCCTTCACCATAAAGCCTTCAGGTTGCTTCATGTATATCTCCTCTTCTAGATCCCCGTGAAGAAATGTTGTCTTCACATCCATTTGTTCTATCTCAAAATCAAATGCAGCAGCAACAGATAGAAGTAATCTAATAGAAGTAACCTTGGCAACAGGAGAAAAAATATCACCAAAATCAATTCCCGGCACCTGGAAATAACCTTTTGCTACCAACCGAGCTTTGTATTTCTCCACCTTGCCTTCTACATTCATCTTCTTTTTAAACACCCATTTTCTCCCGATGGGCTTCCTTCCAGCCGGCAACTCCACCAGATCCCATGCCTCATTTTTGTGCAAGGATGACATTTCATCAACCATGGCCTCCTTCCAGAGTTTTCCATCCTCTGAATCTACTGCCTCCCTGACAGTTCTGGGTTCATCATCAGTTATAGTTAAGGCAAAACCTGAACAAAAATCAGATGGAATATACCTTTCTGGTTGCCTTCTTTCCCGAACTGATCTTCTCAAAGCTGGAGTTTGTGGCTCTTCATCTTCTGAATCTTCTTCTGCTGTAGAGTCTGATTCATCCTCCTTTAGCTCAAACTCTATCTTCTCAGGTTCCTTTGGTAGGACTTCATGTTTAACAACATCTTTCACTTCTCTAAACACCACATCTCGGTTGTACACAACCTTCCTTGTTTCTGGGTTCCAAAGCTTGTAACCCTTTAAACCATCCTTATACCCAATAAAGATGCACCTTTCAGATTTATTATCCAACTTAGTCCTTTTCTCCTTTGGAACATGTACATATGCATCACATCCAAATACCCTTAGATGTGAAAGAGATGGTTTCTTACCAGTCCATACCTCATGTGGAGTCTTATCTTCCAACACTGATGAAGGTGATCTGTTAACCAGATAGCATGCAATCTCCACTGCCTCTGCCCAGAATTCTTGTCCTAACCCGGTACCACTGAGCATGCTTCTTGCCTTTTCCATCAGTGTTCTATTCATTCTTTCTGCAACTCCATTTTGCTGAGGTGTGTATGGAGTAGTCTTTTTTCGTGCTATACCACACTTCTTACAGAACTCTTCAAATTCCTTCTTGCAGAACTCCCCACCATTATCTGTCCTCAACGCCTTTATCTTCTTCTCTGTCTGGTTTTCCACCAGAGCCTTAAATTCTTTAAATTTGTCAAAGACTTCAGATTTCTTCCTCAATAAATATATCCATGTATTCCTTGAGAAGTCATCTATGAATGAAACATAGTACACAGAATTTCCCAGTGATGGAACTGACACAGGTCCAAACACATCACTATGCACAAGTTCTAATATCTTATTCGCCCTCTTAGCACCAGAAGGAAAACTCACCCGATTCTGCTTCCCATATACACAATGTTCACAGAAATCGAAATCCAGAGAGAAATTAGACATACCTTCTACCATACCATTTCTATGTAGTATCTGAAGGCCCTTCTCTCCAATATGTCCAAGCCTTTGATGCCATAGCATGGTCTTTTCTCTAGAGACAGCTAGGCTTTCCGCTCCACTTTCAGGAACCACATAACTATTACACCCATCAATAATAGTGCTACCTTGTAGCTTGTACAGAGTTCCAGTCCGAACTCCCCGCATTAATACTAGTGCTCCCCGAACCATCTTGCAGGCATCTTTCTCGAACATTGTTTTTACACTTGCATCATCCATCTTGCTTACAAAAATAAGATTTCTGGCCAATGCAGGAATATGCAGAACACCAAGAAGTGTTCTAATCCTTCCACCTTGCAGCTTCAACTTGACCTTTCCACGTCCGATGATTTTGGCCTTCCTATCATCCCCTAGGAAGATATCACCATAATATTTCTCATACTTGCAGAACCACTCCCTATGGGGAGTGAAGTGAAAGGATGCACCTGAGTCAATCAACCATGACTCATGATCTACATGTGTATTTGAAGAAGAAGCCAAATACACATCCCCACCTTCATTCGAGGTGGTTTTTTCCTCTGCAGAAGGAGCATCATCAGATCCCTTTCCTTTCTCAGGACCTTTAGATCTGCACTCCTTTTTGTAGTGCCCTTCCTTTCTGCATTTCTAGCATACCTTTATAAACTTTCCAGGAGATTTAGATCTCCCTCTAGATTTGGATCTCCCACTCGAAACCTTATTCTTGTTGGATCTCCATTCTGGCCCTTCATATTTCTCCATCTCATTTCCTCTGACAGCAAGGCTGAGACAATGTCATCAAACTTCAAGGTAGTTGTATTGCTACCTATTGCAATAACCAGACTATCCCACGAGTCTAGTAGAGAGCACAACAAACTTATGCACTTATCTTCATCTGAGATTTTAATATCAACATATGACAGGTAACTTACCATAGTATTGAAGACGTTTATATGCTCTGTCACCGAGTCTCCATCCTTCATCCTCAGGTTATACATTTTTTTCTGTAGGAACAACTTATTCACCAGAGACTTAGATTGGTACAAAGTCCGAAGTTTTTCCCACAAATTCTTTCCCGTAGCTTCCCCAGATACATTCAACAATACTGAATCTGAGACACACAACCGTATTGTGCTCTTAGCCTTCCAATCCAGTTTCTTCTAGTCTTCATCTGACATTGCCATTGGTTTAGTACCTGGATCTACCGCAATCCACTGATCTTTATCCACCAGCAGATCCTCCATCTTGAGCTTCCACAACTCAAAACTCTGACCATTAAATTTCTCGATCTCTATCTTTGCGCCGCTTGACATCTTCTTTCACCGCAAGAATCGATCCCGCAGATCTCCCACTGAACAGGGTCTACCTTAGGTCCGAGAAAAACACCCTCAGCAACAAACACATCCCCTTGATGCCAAAACAGCTCTGATACCAAATGTAGGTTTTAACCCTAAACAAAAATTATCTACACACGAATCTTATAACAGAAAATAAAACAATAGCGAGAGCATAAAACATAAAATAGATAAACACAAATATTTTCCCCTAGATCCCAAATCAGGACGACCAGCTTGATTTTTCATTATATTCCTTTTAGTGTTACAACACATATATATACATGCCGAAGAATACATAAACCCCAATTCATTAACCTTGGATTAGATATAACCGTAGTTCCCTTGACCGGATCTACAAAATACCAGGGGCCGAAAACCATTGTACCCCAAAACCATGTGCAAACTCATGGACAAAACATGGGTGGGTCTGCCTATGAGTGGGTCCACACACCAAAACAATTTTCGCCAAGGCGCTACCCCGGACCCCAACAGTGGGGGCTGCCTCCTCCCTTGTGACCCCCCTGCTGCGCCCGGTGCAACGTACAGTGCGTGGGGCTAGTCGTGGAAAGAATATAACACATACCCAACATTAAGTTGTGACCGCATGATGTCTTGTGTACATTCATGCGGCCCGTTTGTCGTTTTCTCCCTTGTGCCATCATTCGGTCGGGTGCGCCATGTGAGGGAACCTGCCCAAATGCGTTTGGGTCGGGTCGGGTCATTTTGTTTGAGGGCAGCCGTATCAAATTTTCTAAGTTGTGACCGCATGGGTGCCTTTTTCACGTTCGTGCGGCACGTTTTATGTTTTCTCGCTTGTGCCTTTGTTCGGTCATGTGCACCATGTCGCACCGTGTGAGGGCGCCCGCACAAATGCATTCGGTTCGGGTCGTTTCGTTTGAGGGTGGCCGTTTCAAATTTACTAAGTTGTGACTGCATAGATACCTTATGCATGTTCATGCGGCCCGTTTGCCATTTGCTAGCTTGTGCCTTCGTTCGGTCAGGCGCGCTGTGTCGTTTCGTTTGAGGGTGCCCGCGCAAACCCATTTAGGTTGGGTCCTTTTGTTTTAGGGCACCCACCCAAACGCGTTTGGGTCAGGTCATTTTGGTTGAGGCCGCCCACTCAAATGTGTTTGGGTCGGGTCGTTTTGGTTGAGGGCGCCCATATAAAATTTGCTAAGTTGTGACCGCATGGGTGCCCTATCGACGTTCGTGCAGCCCGTTTGTCATTTTCTCCCTTGTGCCTTTGTTCAATCGTGTGCGTCGTGTCATGCCATGTGAGGGCGCCCGCCCAAACGCGTTTGGGTCGGGTCGTTTCGTTTGAGGGCATTCGTATCAAATTTGCTAAGTTGTGACCGCACAGGTGCCTTATGCACGTTTGTGCGGCCCGTTTTCCATTTTCTCCCTTGTGCCTTCGTTCAATCGAGTGCACCATGTTGTTTCATTTTAGGGCGCCGCCCAAATGTGTTCGAGTCGAGTTGTTTTAGTAGAGGGTGCCTGCCCAAACGCGTTCTGGTCGGGTTGTTTCGGTTGACGGCACCTGCCCAAATGCGTTTGGTCCGGGTCGTTTCAGTTGAGGGCGCCCGTATCAAATTTGCTAAGTTGTGATCGCATGAGTGCCTTGTGCATGTTCGTGCGGCCCGTTTTCTAGTTGCTCCCTTGTGACTTCATTCGGTCGGGTGCGCCGTGTGAGGGCGCCCGCCCAAACGCGTTCAGGTTGGGTCGGGTTGTTTCATTTAAGGGTAGCCATATCAAATTTTCTAAGTTGTGACTGCATGGGTGCCTTTTTCACATTCATGCGGCCTGTTTTCCATTTTCTCCCTTGTGCCTTTGTCCGGTTGTGCACGTCGTGTTATGCCATGTGAGGGAGCCCGCCCAAACTTGTTTAGGTCATGTCATTTCGTTTAAGGGCGGCTATATCAAATTTGCTAAATTGTGACCGCACTAGTGGCTTGTACACGTATGTGTCGCCCGTTTTCTGTTTGCTCCCTTGTGCCTTCATTCAGTCGAGTGTGCCGTGTCATTTCGTTTGAGGGCGCCCGCCCAAACCCATTCAGGTTGGGTCGTTTCAATTGAGGGCGCCTGCCCAAATGCGTTCGGGTCGGGTCGTTTCGATTGAGGGCGCCTACCTAAATGAGTTTGGGTCGGGTCGTTTCAGTTGAGGGCGCACGTATCAAATTTTCTAAGTTGTGACTACACGGGTGCCCTGTGCACGTTTGCTGGTTGCTCCCTTGTGCCTTCGTTCGGTCGTGCGTGCCGTGTCGCGCCATGTGAGGGCACCCACCCAAACGCATTCAGGTTGGGTCATTTCATTTGAGGGCGACCGTATGAAATTTGCTAAGTTGTGACCACAGGGGTGCCTTATGCACGTTTGTGCGGCCCGTTTGCCATTTTCTCCCTTGTGCCTTCGTTCGGTCCGGCTCGCCGTTTGCCGTTTGCTCCCTTGACATACTCTGCTACCCCATTATCTTCGAACACTACTGTGATTTGCTTCTTCCATGCACTTAAATTTGAGGCTTCTTCTAGACTGTGATTTGACCTTAGCCCTAGGACTGACATATTGCTATCCAAGGAACTTCTCTGCTCTGTTGTTCAAACTATCACCCTGAAAACAATCTTGTCCTCATGTTGTCCTAGCTGGACTGATCTTGCAAAGACACAAACCCTTGCTCCTACTTTCTTGCACTCAGATAGTCCCTATTTCCTTGTGCACAGGTTTCCTAGTTCCTAGTCTAGAGGACTCCCTATTCTTTAGGGCTTCACATCTATTTCCTAGCGCATAATTGCCCTATTTCCTAGCACAATTCTGCCACGAGAAAAGCTCTCTTCAATGCTGTGTATTGGCTCCTCCAAGATACGCACTCACAACAAAGATATCTGACACAATTTTGTGCTCTCTCTCACAATCTCATGAGCTGCGTCTTGTCACAGTCCTTTGTGCACCAAAAAACTATGAAACTTTGTGCCTTTGTCCTCCTTTATTGATTCGATCCATGCTAAAATTAGCAAGTTACAAATTTAGAACACGTGTTCTGATTGAATAGTTAACAGAGTCTAACGATTGAAGCTCCCAACTCGTCCTCTTATAAATTTATAACTGCCTCTTGAACTTGTAGTCAAACTAAGGAAGGTCCATGTAACTGATCCTCGAACACTACGCATGAATTCACCATCTCCATGAACTCGTCCATGGGCAAAGGAAGACAAATCATGGTCTTTTTGGCTAAGGCATGCACCAGAGAAGACCTTCTCTCGCTACACTTTTCAACAATCCCATTGTCCATCTTGATTACATACGATGTCATTGGGTTCATGGTCTTCATATCACGCTTGACTAATTGTGGGTTTTGCTCCTAACAATTATCGATTAAGACAAGTCATTGCATCCTAGTGTTGACAAGATCACAGCTATGCCATCTCCATGAGATCAAGTTTAACGATCACTCTTTTGAGGGAGGTTCTATTGTTTGTTCTGGGATTCAAGAGTTTCTCTTGTGACTTTCCCTCATCGGTATGATTAGAGAGGCCTAGATTTATCTGTTCAAGTGTCGATGTTGATTCTCTCTATACAAGAGACTTTGGATGGCCTCTCTAGACTCAATACCACTAAGAGAATTTCTTGTTTATTCTAGCCTATTTGGGTTCTTTGTGGTGTGAATCCTAGGTGGACTCCTTTTCCTTGGAGTTACATGGCATAGTTTATTGACACAATAAAGTTTTCCCACATGATTAGTAGGCACATCACCTCTTTGATTTTAGAGCTTGATTTGCCTAGTTAAAACTATGGTCTCCTCAGGTTGGCTTCAGTAAGCCAAATCTCCATTGTGAAATTATTCTCATCAACCTCTATAAAGAAGAGAGGAATTACCACCCTCTATAAATAAAGGAAGCCTTTCTTGGTTCCATCCCTTTTCCTATTCCTGGTTTTCTACGCTGTTACTTGTGCGTGGTTCAAAATTTCAACTAGTATCCCACAACAGAAATTCAATGAACACTAGCGTAGCTGGGATCCCTTGCAACAAAGATGGTAAATGTGATGTAGTTATTTGTAATGCAATGGTGATGATTATGATTATGTCTGATACTAGTTGAGAAACATTAGGCGTGGGATGAGTGGGGCATGTTAGGTGATGGGATAAAAGTAAGTCCAATATATATATATATATAACTTGGCCTTTAATTTTCTTAAGTCCTTTTGATTATGCATCTGGTTCCCAATGTAACCTTGGGGTGATTAAAATGGTCATTAACACCTAGGGTCTAGGCCTTGGTTCCCCATGAGACCTTGCTTTGAAGGGGCATGTTAAAAGTAACCTATGAGAGTATATACGCTTTCATTGTCCTTGGAATTTGGAGATCATGATATCAATAGCAGAGTTATGTTGTTGGTTAGAGCTTGTCAAGTATGCAGGGTTATGCTATTTGTTTGATCTTTCATACTAGAGAGTTAGGGAAATGCTACTAGCATTAGTTAATTGTTCTCGAGATATGATAATATAGATAATTTAATCTTAATAAATGTCCACAAATAACTAGAAAAGTACGTCAATAAGATTAAAATATTTATATTTTATTGAATTTATTAAAATATTAATTATCAATATTTATATTTTATTTGTTTGAATTATATTATATAAAATTAAATTTTAAATATATTGTAATTTTATATTTAATTAATAACTAAAATAATAAATATTAATATTTTAATTATTAAAAAATAATTGTTTCAAAGTTTGATGGCATGCCACATAAGAATTTATAAAAGTTTGATGGCATGTTTTAATTTCATAAAAAACAAATACAAATCCAAAGTGTTTGATTTCATTAAAACAAATAAAAGGCCGAAGTGTTCGAAGCCCAACTTGTTCCACTGTCAAGAAGATGAAGACGAGGTTGAAGCCCTGTTCGAAGCCCCTACTCGACTGTTAGGAAGACGAAGACGAGGTTGAAGCCCCTGTTCGAAGCCCCTATTCGACTGTTAGGAAGACGAAGACGAGGTTGAGGTACTCGCACATGGGTGCCCCTGTTCGATTTCATTAAAACTAATAAAAGCCCAAAGTGTAAGAAAGCCCCTATTCGACTGTCAGGAAGACGAAGACGAGGTTGAGGTACTCTCACATGGGTGCCATCGCCTAGAGAAACTTCTAGATCATATTGGAGGAAAACTAGTTGTTCTTTCACAAACTGAATGTGCTGGTTATTTGGCACCATATTTTTGCTCTCGGGGATGGGAAATTTTACTATATAATTAGAGTTTTTATCATGGAATCTGCTTATATTGTATTTTGGGAGCTAGTGAAGACCTTGTGGTATACTTTGGCTTAGGATATCCAAGAGGCATATTCTCTTTTGCATTTTATTTCCCTATCATCAATTTCAATTGCTACTAGTGATTATTTATTCTGCCTCTTGTGCCCTCAAGTCCTATATCTATTTCTCTAAGCCAATTTTCTATACATATCCTGAAAAAAAAGCCTAGCTGGAAGAAAATAAACATTCAGTATTTGGATTTCCAACATTGGTACGATTCAGTTGGGCAACTTGCAACAGTTATACCAAAAACGGTGCTACAGTGATCTGGTAAGTCACATGCCAAGAATTTTTAATGCATAAACTTAAGTTCAAAGTACAATGGAAGACAAAGGAGAATAGTTAGGACTCATTGAAATGCCATAGTTGGCTATGCTTAGTTTCACTTAAAGATTTATAATTTCAAATTGATAATTTGATAAATCATGGATGCGAGTCCCTGTTGTAGCTGCTTAGATTACATTCTCTTTGTTTATTTTTAAAATCTGACTTTCCTATTTCTTTTGTTCAAGATTTGAGGCCCCTCTAGTGACTGGTTCTTATAATCATCACCTTTTCCCCCTTTTTTCCCTTGGGTAAAATGTGTCTCATATTTCATACAATAAAAGGTACATCAAGAATTATGAATTTAAAGACACTACCTGTTGCGACTGCTGATGCAACATCCTTAAATTCATTTTTGTGACAAACATTATATAATATTTTAATGTAAAAAAGGTTTTTTTCTATGTTTCGGGAGCTAGTAAAGTACTCATAAGCAGATCCACCTGTTTCGGGAGCTATCTTATATTGCAGATCCACTTGTTTCAGGCTGCAAAAACTATCCTAGAATTCAACTGCTAGAATGTGCTAGCTTGGAACACTGTTACTGATGAAATAGGTAACCGCACTGTTACCTACTTTTTTTTTGGTAGCATAAAAAGAACCCGATTTTGAAAAGTGGTGATGCAGAATCACCCCCTTTTTTTTTGGCACATTTTTGACACTCTAATATTTTTATTTATGAAGTATGAATATTTGTTTTAAAATGTTAGTGATTTTCATGCTAATTTTGAAACGTATTGATGCAGCATCAACCTTTTTTTTTTAGAGCGTTGATTTTCATGCTAATTTTGAAACGTATTGATGCAGCATCGACCTTTTTTTTTTAGAGTGGTGATTTTCATGTTGGTAATAAAACAGAAAACTTAGATAAAAAAAATATATAAAACAAAAAAAATGTAAAAAAAAAAAAATTAACTCGTAAAAATAAAAAATTTAAACAAAAATAAATAAATAAATAAATAATATTTGAAAATTATATCAAAAGAAATGACAAAATTTGAAAAAAAAACACATAATTTAAAGAAAAAAAACAAAAATTAACCAAAAAAAAAAAAAAAAACATCAAAAACATTTTTTTCTAAGTTATTAAAAAAAAACCATATAATTAAAATAGAAAATTTAAAAATAATTTAAATCACAAAATTAAAATTTAGATAAAAAAAATAAAATAAAAATAATAAAAAATAAAATTTAAAAATTTAAATGAAAAAAATAATAATAAGAAGAAAAAAAATACAAATTTTAAAATTAACCAAAAAAAAAAAAAAAAAAACAATATTTAAAATTGAAAAAGAAAATTAAAATAAAAAAAACTATCATTAAAAAACAAAAAAGATGAAAAAAAACGAGTGCAAATAATTAAAAAACAAATATCCATAAAAATGAAAAACTAAATAAACTAAAAGATTAAAAAAAAATTAATTAAATTAAAATTTAATAAATAAATTTTAAATTTAAAAAATCAATTAATCTAAAATATTAAATTTAAAAACAAAATTAAAAAATAAAATAAAATAAAACAAATTAAATTTAAAATAAAAAATTTGAATTTAAAAAAAAGTGATTTTAAATTTTTGAATTTAAAAAAAAAAAAATCAAATTAAAAAAAAAATATTAAAAAATAAAAAAATAAAATTTTTTGATCGTGGAGATTCCCAGAATCGGCCTCCCGTCCAAGTGGCAGTGGAGGCCGACCGCTCAGCGGGCGGGGAGGCTACATGCAGACCGCCGCCCGCCCAGCGGCCGGCCTCCGCCGCCACCTAGGCCGGAGGCCGATTCCGGGAATCACCCTCCCGCGGCGGGAGGCCGATTCCGGGAATTGCCCTCCCGCGGCGGGATGCCGATTCTGGGAATCGCCCTCCCCTGGTGGGATGCCGATTCCGGGAATCGCCCTCTTGTGGCGGGAGGCCGATTCCGCCCTCCCATGGCGGGAGGCCGATTCCGGGAATCACCCTACCACCGCCACCTTGGCGGGAAACCAATTCCGGGAATCGCCCTCCCACCGCCACCTGGGCGGGAGGCCGATTGGCAGCTCCACCACGATGAAAAAATTCTTCTTCTTCTTCTTTTTCTTTTTTTTTTTTTTTTTTTTAATTTTTAATATTTTTTTTTAGTTTGATTTTTTTTTTAATATTTTTTTTTAGATTGAATTTTTTTTTTTTAATTATATTTGAAATTTAATTTGTTTTAAATTTTTTTGTTTGTTTTCTTTATTTATTTATTTATTTTTTTTTTTTAATTTTATTTATTTTTTTTGTTTCTATTTTTTTTTTCTAAATTTTGTTAATAATTTTTATTAAATTTTTTTTTTTTTTTTTTAATTTTTTTTTAAACTTTTTCATATATATATATTTTTTATTATTATTAAATTTTATGTTTAGATTTTTCATTTAATTTTTAAAATTTAATAAATTTTGTATTTTTTTTTTTTAAATTTATTTGAA
The DNA here is from genome assembly GCA_034641835.2 of Pinus albicaulis. Classification (NCBI taxonomy): domain Eukaryota; kingdom Viridiplantae; phylum Streptophyta; class Pinopsida; order Pinales; family Pinaceae; genus Pinus; species Pinus albicaulis. The sequence goes on along the minus strand of CM076580.1, from coordinate 858,230,489 downwards.
TTTAATGTATTTTTTTTAATTTTTAATTTTATTATTATTATTTTTTTAATTACATAAATTTTTTATATATATATTTTTTATTTCAATTAAAATTGTGTATTTAAAATTAGATTTTTTCTTTTTTAATTAAACTTAATATTTTCAAATTAATTTGTTTTTTATTTTATTCTTTATTTAATATTTTTTTTTTTAAATTTTTGATTTTTAATTTATTTTTAAATTTTTTAACTTTTATTTTAAAATTGTTTTTTTGTCTTTATATTTAAAATTTATTTTTTTATTTCAAAATTTATTTGTTTATTAATTTATTTATTAAAATTTAATATTTTTCTTTTTTCAATTTAATTTGTTATTTTAATATTAACCTTTTTTTAAAAAATTTAATAAAATATAATATATATATATTTTTAATTTAAGTTCATATATATATATATATATATATATATATATATTATTTATTTATTTATTTTTTAAATTTAATATTTTTATTGTATTTTATTTTTGATTTTTGATTTTGAATTAATTTTTCATTTTTTACTTTTTTTTTTATAATTTTTATTTTAAAGTTTTAAATTTATTAAAATTTAATATATTTCTTTAAATTGAATTTTTTATTTTAAAATTAATTTTTTTTTTTTAATTATATAAACATTTTCTTTTTCTTTTATAAATTTAATTTCTATATATATTTTTTTTCTTTTTAACTTTTTTTTTTTTTTTTTTTTTGAATATTTTTTTTTTTATTTCTATATATTTTGCAATTTTAATCTTTAATTTAAAAAAAAAAAATTTCCCTTAAATTTTAGGTTTTTTTTTAATGTTTGAATTAAAATTTTTATTTTGTTTTTATTTTTATTTTTACTTTTTTATTCCTATATATTTTTAAATTTTAAGCTTTAAAATGTTTTTGTTTTTTAAATTTATTTTTTTGTTAAATTTTAGGTTTTTTTTAATGTTTGAATTTTAAAAATTAAAAAATGTTATTTCTATTTTTAAAAATGTCAGAAATATGACACAATTTTCTTTTTTGTTATTCCAACGTCAACTGGTTTTGTTTTGAGGGTGTTTTTTCAATCTTTTTTTCAAGAAAAAATTTTGTTTTTAGCATAATTTTATAAAATGTTGAAATTTGACCTTAAAAAAAAACCAAGTGCGTTCTGGAAAGCACTTTTTTTGTTTTTGGGGTGTTTTTTCATGTTTTTTAAGTCTTTTTGGGCTAGAGTTCCCGTTTTGAAGCCAGGTTACCTATTTCATCAGTAACAGTGTTTTAGACAGAAGCTATTGTAGCAAATACCTCTTTATTGATCTAATTTTTCTTTGAATTACTCCAGAGACTAGGATACTGATACATCCACCAGATGGTGAGGTTTTCCCTTGTTATCATGGATTAATCAAGATGCACATCCCAATTTTTTACTAGAAATCCTCCCATGTGTCTTTTTCATTACATCCTCCTTTGCACTTCATGATCAGAGGCCAATAATGGGATGCGAAGATCTTGTAACTATTATTTGAAAATGATATTTCCAAATATAATTCGCCCCTCATCCAAGATGTCAAGTTCAAAGGTACTGTAATGGTTTGTGCACATAAGAACAATGCAACAAAGTTATAAATCATTTATAGGCAACATTGTTTCATGGAGATTGATGTACAAAATTCAGTCATTGTAAGACTTAGAAATGTCAGGAAATATTTATTTTAATACTGAGAGAGTGCTTGAGAATGTAACTGAGTAGTCAAGCTGGTATACTTCCAATTCTATCTTTCATAACATACATGCTAAAATGCCTTATGACTATATTCTAAATAACTTGAAGTGACAAATGAAGATTCACTTTAATATCTTCCATTGTCATCATAACTAGGTATTCCATGATGATATCAGTAATCAAAAAACTCTCCTCAAGATGATTCATAGGGAAACACTCTAGAGTCCAGACTTGTCCCTTCATGTGTCAATGCACACATATCTACTTAACTATAGAAGCATGGCATAAGTTCCAAACCTGTAAGGCATGTTGTCCACTTCCCCACACTTCACAATTGTTGTCAATAATTTATTTCCTTTGAAACAGACTAGATAATATACTTTCAGCCTTTGAGTTACCCTTTCATATTTGATTCTTCTCTTAGGAAGCTTCATACCATAATAAAACATACATGTACTGAAATCATGCCTTGATTGAAAGAGATTCATGCTCAGGATTGTGACATCGGAGATTTTGGAATAAAGTGGTGACTGCAACTATAATAATTGTAGAGGTGAAACAAAACCAGATGATCATAAGATTTTGTGCTTATTGAGACATTTCCTTCCCGTGCCCCCTTAATCTAGGCACAACAATCTCTAGACAAAAATTTATTCTTCAATCAAAAACTATAATTTCAAACACATACCTAGTGATGCATGCTTTAGAAATTCGTATGGAAATAATGGACCAGGATTTTTAGATCAAATAGTGTATTTATCCAATCAAGCATTCAAGCCCTGTTGTGATAAGGAGTCCACATATTCTTTGGCTTATTGACAATGTGGATTGCTTCAGAAAACTGTTTTAATTAAGGTCTGTTGTGGAAATATATGTACAAAGAAAAGAAGATTAACTTCTGCATTCTCCCTAAGTAAGAATTTGTTCTCTGATCAAGAAAACATGTTCTTTGCAGAAATATCTCGGCCCTTAATGGAGTGAGTTCAATCGATAATGAATAGGAGAAAATCTCAGCTCGTAGAGAAGATAATTTGTCATCATTAATGGCCAAAACTTCACCTTCTTACAAGGATGGAAAACCTCTACAAATGACTATCCAATATATACGTAAAAATTATGGAAAATCAAGATATCATATCAATAGAGTGATATGTACCATATATGAGATATCGTTTCATAAAGTGCAGGGTCACATTCCATCATATGGAGAACGCGATTGAATCATACCAGATCGTGACCATATGGCATATATGGAAAAGTTCTAAATTTTAGTCGTCACATCATGAACAACTGCAGAATGAACTGTGTCAATGAAAGAGATTTCCCAACAACCCTAAATAGAGACCCAATTCACATTAGGATATACACACTTACTAACAACATGGATAAATAAAACCTCATACTATTTCAATCCTAATATAAGCTCTAACAATAGGTTCTATAGGAGATCCATGAGAACCTCAACACAACGTAGAGATGTTTTAGCATCTAGCTAGCCTCAATATAAAGCTCTAACCAACCTCAATATAAAGCTCTAATGGAAGGAACCCTCTTACTGAGATATAATAGCTACATGTATCTGAGATCTCGTAGGTATATGTAGATTTAGATTCTAGGAAGAGAAAAAGTATTTTTTATTAAAATGTTAGTGTTTTTATCAAACAATAGTTTCATTTCCAGGTCTTGTTCATGAACTATAACTTATAATGGAAGTCTTGTTTCATTACTACTCTAGCTATTGAATTAGATAAAGGAACCAAAATCTCCTACCAAACACCTATCATCGGCTTAAGGGACAAAGGACCTCAAACAGAGGAAAACCCTAGAGTATAAGTAGCATGGTTCAACACCGATGTAGACCTCCACTTTGATGGCCTTGATCTAGGACTTAATTCCCTATTTTTCTACTCATGTTCCCCTCATCTCTAGAATGTATCCATAGCATCCTTTCCATCCATGGATAGCCCTATGAAAAAGTGGATGTCGTGGGCATGGATATGTAATCCTTATTCAACCAAAGCCAGTTCTGGTGCACTTGGCTAATTAGGAACGTCTTGCACCAAGTGAATTCTCATGTTTTTCTAAAGGTGGGTACCTTAAAGAAAGTGACGATGATGGAGTATTGAAGTAACATAAACTCGAGCCTCTAGGGCGAGGTGACTTTGCCATTCTCTAGGGTTACTTGTTTCTTGTAGAAGGATGGTTGCAAGTAAAGGAAGAAATCATGATCGATGAAGTCATGGTCCACTAGCTTTGTGTTCTCCACGTTTCTCATGAAATATATTATAACTTCAACCTGTGGGTCAACCACTTCTCCAAATAGGGCTTCCTTTAACTTAAAATCCTATATCTGTGACCATATCTCTTTTGTGCTACTCTTCCCTTTGATTGTTACTCTGCCCATGGTTTCTTTCTAGTACTTTGGTTTATGCTGCTATACTTTGGTAATGGATGGTCGAAGCTAAGGAGCAACTCAGTCAGATTCTCTCTGCACTGTTGGTTCTAAGCTCTGCGGTGTGCAATGACTGATAAGTAGAATAGTGAGAAAAGAATGTGCGCAATAACTGGCTAATTCCTACAAGAGATCTGTGCCAAATTTTTCATCAATCCCCAAAGTTTTTTTTTTCCATCTACCATTTTGGCCTTTGGAATTCCAATGATGATTTCCATCGGAACTGTGACGAGAGTTTAAACATGTTGGCATTGTGACAAACTCTTCAAACCGTCAGAATAGCGATGACCTCTTCAAACACATATCAGGACTGCTAGAATGGGAGGTTAGTTATATGGAGGGAGAAGGCCCACTATTGGAAATGGGATATCAACTCTTCCGTTCACATGGTGGGAACCAAACCTTAGTTGCAACTTAGTGCAAATGTCAAGTGCCTAGTAGCATTTACTACTCTGCTCCGCTCCACTTTTCATCCTAAACCTGTAGAGTACAAGGCTTCAAAGAGTTCACTCCAATATTTTGAAGTGCAAAGACATTCTTGATTTTTGGAAGGTTCCTATACCACAATGATAATATCAGAGAACACACATTTATATCTGACGTGGAAATTGTCTGCTCTAAGACCACTAGAAAAAAAAATTCAAATGCTAAATCATATGTCAGTGGCATACATTTAAAATTTTCAAGGCTCTTATACTTTAAACACACAACTTACAATGTCTGAGCTATTTAGTAGTTACCAGAGAGGCACATTCCATGGAATAAATAGAGAGGCACAGCTCGGTTTTTTTTTATCATTTAAACTGCTACATTCACATATTTGGGCACCGCGTCTCCTCTATACATTAGACAACAGGCCATGTATTTTCAGTGTCTGGGATCACATTTAGTCAGCATGTTACTGGCCTCAAACATAGAATTTGTTATTTATTTCACTGACAATGCTTCATGATAGGCTTTCTCTTTAGACACTACTGGTGCATAAGATGAAAGCATCCTTAAAATGGCTTTCTCTTTTTATAACATATCATGGAATTTGCACAACAAAATACAGAAACATAGATCGGGACTGCTAGAATGGGAGGTTAGTTATATGGAGGGACAAGGCCCACTATTAGCAATGGGATATCAACTCTTCCGTTCACATGGTGGGAACCAAACCTTAGTTGAAACTCAGTGCAAATGTCAAGTGCCTAGTAGAATTTACTGCTCTGATCCGCTCCACCTTTTAGCCTAAACATGTAGAGTACAAGGCATCAGAGAGTTCACTCCAATATTTTCAAGTGCAAAGACATTCTTGATTTTTGGAAGGTTCTTATACCACAATGATAATATCAAAGAACACACATTTATATCTCACGTGGAAATTGTCTGCTCTAAGACCACTAGAAAACAAAATTCATATGCTAAATCATATGTCAGTGGCATACATTTAAAATTTTCAAGGCTCTTATAATTTAAACACATAGCTTACAATGTCTGAGCTATTTATTAGTTACGAGAGAGGCACATTCCATGGAAAAAACAAAGAGGCACAACTCGTTTTATTTTGATGATTGAAATTGTTGCATTCACATCTTTGGGCACCATGTCTTCTCTATACATTAAATAGCAGGCCATGTATTTTCCATGTATGGGATCACATTTAGTCATCATGTTATTAGCCTCAAACACAAAATTTGTTATTTATTTCATTGAAAATGCTTCAGGATAGGCTTTCTCTTTAGACATTGCTGGTGCATAAGATGAAAGCATCCTTAAAATGGCTTTCTCTTTTATAACATATCATGGCATTTGCACAACAAAATACAGGAACACAGATCGGGACTGCTAGAATGGAAGGTTAGTTATATGGAGGGACAAGGCCCACTGTTGGAAATGGGATATCAACTCTTCCGTTCACATGGTGGGAACCAAACCTTAGTTGACAATGACTTTCTCTTTTTATAACATATCATGGCATTTGCACAAAAAAATACAGGAACACAGATCGGGACTGCTAGAATGGAAGGTTAGTTATATGGAGGGACAAGGCCCATTGTTGGAAATGGGATATCAACTCTTCCGTTCACATGGTGGGAACCAAACCTTAGTAGCAACTCAGTGCAAATGTCAGGTGCCTAGTAGTATTTACTGCTCTGCTTCGCTCCACCTTTCAACCTAAACAAAATTCGCCAAGGTCACCACCTACTGACAATAGGGACAAAGTGATCCAAGTCAAACTTGTTCATTTTTTGATAATAAGTAAATATTTGACAAGATCCATACATTTTCTTAGATGATAACTATTTTTGCAAGATAATTCTAGCTGGTTTTAACTTTTTATTACTTCAGTGGACTAATAGGTCTGGCCTTTACTTATGACTTAAATCCATAAACTGCTATGGGCTTTGCCATGATTTGAGTTCTATGATATGGTATAAAATCATCCTACAATGTTATTAAGTGTTATTTCCTTAAAATGGCCATTGTCAGTGATGTTATTCTTATATGAATTTTAGAAAACCATCAACATTTTCACTATGGAAATATGGTTTCTGTCTTTGGTCTGAGAATTTGCATCTATGTTGGTATTTGGTGCCTAGAAGTGGACTTGACAATTTTCATTCATCTATTTCAATTTTTTTGTGACCTATTTAAATGCCCAAATTTTTCATCAATGCCACTCATAAATCTCATGGGGTACTGCCATTTCCCTTGTTAGAATAAAATCATCTCTTGCTGCTGTGGTTAGTGCAAATTACCAAAACAGTAGACAGTGGAAAGTCTGCTGTCATAGAAGACACAAGGGCTATACATAGAATGCTTAATTGAAAACCAGAACTTGACTTTAGATAGATCCCCTTAAGCACAAAATGGGAGAACAACAAAAACAGTGTCAAATCCCCTTACAAAGAGCCAGAGAAACAAAAATCGGTGAAAAATCCTTTTACCATGTCCCAGGCAGCATGCAAGGGAATAGCATGTGCCTATTTAAAAAGCCTAATTAACTTTAAGGTCACCTTTTAAACACTTTAGCATGTTATATTTTCTGTTTATTGTTGTCAACATCATCTTGCTTACTTTGATGATACTAATCCTTGAACAATGAAAAGAGGTTCATGGAACTTGGGCTTCACACTGTTATGTGTCTCGGTTCACTCAGACATTACCATTTGTATGTTGAATCTATGTCAAGTTCTATTACTAGAACAACGGTTTAAGCTTTGGACACAGGCACTTGGATCTTTTGGTTCATTGGTGTATGTATAATATTTGTGATTACTTGAATATTTTAGCTTCAGGTAGTATGAGAACAAGTTTGTGAGAACTCATTGAATATTGTTTATAATAAATTACGAGGCATCCAATTTAATAAACATTCAAAATTCTATCATCTCTACGAGGCTTGGTACCTAGAATTTCTCCAGTTTTTCAAAGGCAAGATATATTGTAATAGCAAGCAATTTTCTCAAGCATTCTCACTAGATGGTTTCACTAAAAAATTCAATGAAACTCAAAATGAGGAAAAGTATTTTTCACAAACATGGCAGAGCTTTATAAGCTTTCACAGTTATTCACTCTTTGCACCAAAGCTAATTTTTTCTATTATTAGAATCAGGCCTATTAATTCTCCCTCCCTTTCCCATGCACCCTTGCATACATTGATTTTGTTAACTATTTGATGTCATCACAGATAACATTAATGCTTTGTCACTTCAGGAATTTAAGGAAGAAACAACTATAATGGATCTTGCATTTTTTATCACAATTTCCATTTATACATTACTATTATTTTGTCAAGGAAGCTGGCCCTATGTTAGCAATAAGTGCATATCATGTGATGCACAGGCTTATGAATGCACCGAGAAGAACATTATGTATCCTACCTCAATTAACATGTAAAATGATTTTAAGGGTTTGATATGTAATAAGGAAGAGTCCTTTGGAAACGACAGAAACATGTGCAATGTTTATGCATCCTGGAGCACAAATACAAGCAAAAGATTGCGTTCAGGTTGTGAACCCCTATAGGAATGCAGTGATTGGTATTACTATTAAATGTTTTGTGATGTAAAATTTCTGCAATGCAAATTTCGGGGAATAAGACAGTAGTTCTGGCCAAGCCAAGCCTTTTGGGTACATAATGTGGCAACAAGGATTCAGTATGATAATTTGGTTGTGTGGGTCTGCTGCAACAATAGTTCTTCCCTACATTGTTTGGTTGTAAGTTTTGTTAGGTTTGGTGACCTACTATTCCGTGTAGTTACCGAGCTTCCTAAATTTCAACTGAAAATTCTGGATGGGCACAGTATGCTTTCACTACAAGGGAAATTACTTTGTACATATCTTGCTGCTGTGGTTAGGGAAAATAATAAATATCCATAAGGATAACAACATTCTACTAATTGGTTTCATAGCTAAAAACTGTAGCCAGTGAAAGTATATTCAATATATTGTTCATTTCTGCAATGGTAATATATTGCAGGAAGCAACAGGGGCACTTACTTGAACCTCGTTTTGAGATCCAGTTTGAACTTTGACATGATGCTTCAAAGTGTCATGCTTGAAAATAGAACCAATTGAGAAAACTATTTTCTTATTTTTAATAAATATAGATGATCTTAGAGAATGAATTACAGTAGCTGACCTCAACAAGCCTTCAAGAGGTCCACAACAGATAGTGGGCACTGTCTTGCAGACCTAAATAGTCAGATTAATTCAAATTTTACCATCAACACTCTACAACATCACAAGCTGCTCCATTTTGTAAGGTTATTGCAAGGCTACCATTATAGGTTATAACATTGATAGGGTGAATCCATTCTAATTCAAATTCTAGGTTATTGCAAGGCTATTGGGTGAATCCATTGAGGGTCAAGGTTGTCACGTGGAAGGATGGATCAAGGTGCTAGACCTCATCTCCCCTTTGCAAATGCCAAGTGTTTGTCAAATCCATTTGTTGGACAAAGCATTATCAAGGGTTCCTTCAATAAGGAAGCGATTTCATTCATAGTTGACCCAGTGGTTGGAGACTTCTCCCCAAGAGGGATCTTTCATTGCAAAATCCATAGATTGTATCAATGTTCTAGACTAGATGGGGATGTGATAATCGCCTAGACTCCAATCCCCTTTTCTAATCCAACATGCATAACTAACAAATATAGAGTTGTAATCTTGATCCGACACTAATCTTGTTACATGGGAACTAACTTTTAAGTTTACAAAGTGCATACATATTCATTGTAGCTTTAGATGGCCCTATGATTAGATCCACCTTTAATATTACCACAAATACTATTAGGATCAGGCTTGTGAATTTCCCCTTCACTTCTGGAAGGAAGACGTTGTGGGAGAAATCAGCAACCCTTTGTGCACATATCTAGGCTCATATAGCATAAACAGGGGAGGTTTATTCATGTGTGCTAGATTGTGTTGGACTAAGCTCAAATAAAAATTTGTTGGACAAAATCATTTCTATCTCGAGGGCTTCCCATGGACTCAAAAGATGGAATATTAAAACATCCCTTTCAAGTGCAAGATCTGCAATGGCTTAGGCCATTTTATGGCAACTTTCCCCAAAAGAATCCCTAAACTTGAAGTACAAAATATGTTCCTCCAACTGTTGGATGCACTTCTATAAGGGGATTGATAGATCTTTACACAAGAATATCTGATGATTAAAGTTCAGAAGTATATGCCTTATCAAGCTTGGCAGATAATTCATCTCTTTTCACTGTCTCTCAAATTATAATTATAATTTCTATTCCTTAACACTGAAAATGCCTAAACAACCTTCCTTCCTTGGTCTCCTTTGAACTCTTCTCTGTGTTTATGCCTGCACAGGATTGTTCCACTAGTCCAGGACTTGGTCCGAGCTCAAGTGATGGCTGCTCTTAAGGTTTGCAATTAGCAAGGTCTATCTCCACAGTCAACTGTCCGAGGTCTGCCTAGGATTGTTCAACACTACTTCCTCTATTATGATGTTTTTAACCCTTAAAATAGATTTAACCCATCTAATACACTTCTCCTCGGCCTCAGTTCACCTTCTGTGATTATTCTCTGAAATCTTGACCAAAATAAAATGAATAAAATGAAGAGTACGAATTTCTATTTATACTAGTTTTCCATTTAACGAAGAGACACGTTTGTTGGACGACATGTCAGGCCTATGCAAGTCGGCTTAGGTTGACTCAATGTCACAGTTAATTTCCTTAACTTAAAAAATCAATATCTCCCAAACTATTTGGATTTTTGGGGAAGTAAGGGCTCGTTAGAAAGGGTAAAGTATACTCTACAAGATGGTATAGGATCCATTTTGAAAGGTTGCCTCTAAGGTGGTGAAATTTTTTTTTCTTTGTGACTGCCCTTGAATTTTTTAGTGCAGAAAATTTTTAGTACAGTATGGCTTATTTGTTTTTCTTCTCTGTTATTTGGCTTCTTCATCATAATAGGAACATGTAGAACTTCCATGTCATCATGATAATGTCTAGCAATGAGTGCGTTACCCATGTCATCACATAATGGTGTAGTGATATGTTATAGTGCAGCATTATTAAGAGAACTCCAAAAATAGTTTTCCAACCCTCAAATGATCTCAAACCATGATCATCATATGTCATCATCAAGTATTAAAGTGTATGACATCATCACATAACATCAAGAGTTAAGATCTAGATCATCAAGTGCATGCAACATTAGGTCAAGGACTTCTTAGGGCTTCTTTCATTAGTGGTTTGACTTCTTCGTGATTTAAAATCTTCATTGATGGCATTACATCATCATATTGAACCAGACATCTCAAGAATATTGACATCTTAGTCAATGCCACATTGACATCACTGACAACCTTGATTAACAAATAAGAGGTCATGTTACAAGTGTTTTTCAAACTTCATGATAGAAATGCTTTACCTACCTGAGCTAGTTCTACTTTGATAGTTCCTTAGGGTACTAAACTCAGTTTAGCTCCCTAGATTTAGCCAAATAGTTAGGGTTCTGTCCATAATTTTTGTCCTTCAACCTTGAATGGTAAGAAAGTGGGGCAACCTTGGATGGAAAAAATGTGGGGCTGCTTTGCTCCCACACTTCCCCAATATCAACGGCCAAGCCCCCTCAGCCCTAGTTAGCCCCCAGATGACATCATCAACCATTTTACAATGGTTAACACCCCTGCCTCGGCCATCAATACTAGCAGCCAATGCATCCAACTCGAACTGCCCCAAGTGGCCTGCCATCAATTCTGCGACAACAGTAAACATGTACCGCAAGATAGTAGCCGCTATAGTGGGAGCTACAAGCTTCCATTGGGCCTTGCACTCACACCAGGTTGTCTTGCTCAATTATTTGTGCCTGTGACTGCTATCTGAGGTGGGAATTAAGCTGTCAAGCTGCATGCACTCGTGAACTCCGAACTCATTGTTGTGTTCATTGGAAGGATTCTGAACCTTCGGGTACCTACCTTAACATCATCATGGTTTTATGTACAAAACGTTAGTCACAGCTGGTGCACTTTATTGGATGCCTTTGCAACTCTTTTCATGGGCTATTTCAGTGGTGTAGATGATGATCTATGGTGCATCCTTGATTGTTGTTATAGATCAGATTTGAGCACTCTCTTTGAATGCTCTTCTGACATTTATCTTATGTTCATCCTTGCTTGAAGAGGGCACTGCCACAAGTGGTATTTTAGCTTGTTTCTTATAGAATTGAAAACTTAATTTTCACAAGGGAAAGTTAGATATTAGAGGATTAGTTAAGATTTTTTTACCCTCCAAAATGATATTTTATGATTAAAATATTTTCAAAATGTTTCATTTGATTATGAGTTACAATTTTTTGTTGTTTCTTGTATGTATTTTAATTCATTTGCATATTTTTCATTTAATAATATACTCATTATTCCACTTCATATAATCAAAGGTTGATGCTTTTATTATATATATATATATATATATATATATATATCACTTGTTTAATTATTGGATTAATGCAATGAAGTATATAAAACTCGCTCTAACTTGGGAAATGTGTAATATTGAATTAGGTCTATTGATTCAATATGCGAACAAGAAAAAGAGCAAAGTCTATTCAGAAAAAGAGTTTAAATGAATTTATGAGAGACACACCTTCTGGAGTCAGAGGTATTAATGAGATACCTTCCAAAGGAAGTAATTTATCTACAATTCCATCTTCCCATTTAGATTTTATAGATGACGTATATGTCTCAGTAGTAACTAATACTTGCCATAATGTTGAGCCTACACTTGAAACTGGATTTGAAATTGATAGATCGAAATCATATAGAGAGTGGTTGATGAAGGCTGATGTTAATCCAGTCATAAGAGATGCAATTCATGTAGCATACAAAACAGCTATCTCTGACAGAGAGAATGCAACATATACAGAAACAATAGTTGATGATCTACTAAGGTAAATAGTAATTTATATTTTACTTATAAACTTTAGGGTTGTGATTACATAACATATGATTATTAATAATATATTATATCGAAATGTTCAAGAGTAATATCAATGTTCTCGAAGAATACACTAACACCAATGGACAACAAAATCAATCTCCTCCATCATATGAGCAAACTATACCATCTATTGGTGCATCTTTTCAACCTCTCTTAAAACATCCAAATGAATATGTTAAAGGAGAGGCAACTAATGGTATGCCATTCACAATCACATTAAATGAAAAAGGGAAAGTGTTAAATGATGAAGGTGGGAGAACATGGAGATACATACTTCACTGTGAAGCATTGAGATTATTTGGTCCTACAATTACCAAAGATTTCCGTCATCAAGGTAAAACAAATATGCCATGTTTTTTCATAAATTGCAAACTTAATTTATGTAGTATAAACTATATACTTAACATTTCATGTTTCATATTAAAAAAAATTATATATTGTACTCAGTGTTACATTCCCTAAATTTCATTATTATGATACTAGAAACCTTAAGATTTTTTATATGGATTATTTACTTTCGACAGGTATTTCACAGATAAATCTAAGAAGGATGAGTTATTATCTCTCATGCATAAAGTATAGGAAATTGTACCTCCAAAGAAAATTCTTCATAGTGTTGCTGAATAGATCAAAAATACCATGAATGCTTTGAGAGGAGAATTGGTAAGAAACAAAAATGTAGTCAAGCTGCACTTCATAGGAGAAGGAGAGTGGAAGAGGTTATTGGATGAGATTGCTATTAAGAAAAAAAGGAAAAGTGGAACTTTGGTTGGAAAAGACAAATATGCACATACTGTACGAGCCTCTAGGTTGTCCACACGCCATCGTTTGGGGAAAGGTGGCATGTTATCTGTAGAGGAAAAAATTGTAAGCTTAATACACTACTATGCTTCTCAAGGAAAATTTATTTTTTATATAATCAAATTTCTAACTATTTCATTGTTATTTAAAATATAGTTGCAGGTGTTCAATATTAAAATGTCTTAAGATGACAAAGATTTTGCTTCATGCTATGGTGTATCTTATCTCATTCATCAAAAGATTAACGATGGATTTAAACCTATTATAGATTATGAGGTATTTTTTGACCTATAATTTTTTTGTTCTAGATAAATTTTTATAATATGAAAGAAGTATACGCAAATGAAAGTTTCAATTAATACAATTTATAATTGTGTTGATCTTATCTTATATGTGTCTTAGATAACTGATCAACACGATGAAAGAGAAGATAAAGCTGAACTTTTAATCATGCTTCAACCTTACCATATGTTTGGTTAGTTCACTTCAGTTATTTTTTAAATCAATAGGATACTTTAGTTATGAAATACCATTAAATGCACACACTTTTTATGGTTTATTTCAATTCAATTGAAGTTATTGTTTGTGTTTTTCTCCGTTTATTTCATTTATGTATTTTTATTCACAAACTTATGTTTATAATTTTCTTTTTATGATTTTTCCATGCAGGCAGTGAAACAATTTCTTTTAAGGATGAGCAATACAGATGATTTCAAAGGAATTATCAGTTTCATTTTTTTCATATCTCATAATAAAAAAAATTCAAGACCTAAGAAATTTCATTATATTAATAAATGAAAAGTGATTTTTTGATAATAAATGTTGCAACATATGTATAACTTTTATTTTCTTTAATTCAATTATCTCTTTTTATATACTCATCATTTTGGTTGTTGTATAGTATACTTAAAATTTTAACATATGTAGATATTGTTATTACTTTGTAATTATTCATTTAATGTGAAAGATGTCCATTTAATATATTTTTTCATAACTAGAAAGATATGTAATAGATTAGAAAAAATAAAGTTTCTAAAATATCATGCCATCTTGAAGTTTTCACTCAAACAAAATTCTGTGAGGCTTGGAATTGAAATGACACTGCTTAGAACTTTTATTTATTTATTTATTTTAATTTTCAAAGATTGAAATGATTCATCTACATGATCAATACCATGTTGACCAAAATGATCAGTAGTGATATTATGTATGTAAATTTATTATGCCTATCAACTTGGAATCATGTGAATGTTTCAATGGAGAAACTCTTCCATTACTTGTAATTGATACTTTCCATAATGTAGATAAGCACAAAAAAAGCTACCATAGTCTTATTGTACATAATGAATTAAAATTTTTGGATGTAACTATGAGATACTTCAATTGTGTTAATACATTTGATATTAATTAAAGATATTTATGGTAATTGGATTTAAGCATAAGAAAATGGTCAAAATGTTCTCTTTCGTAATAAAATCAAACTCTTCCTAGGATACTCACCACATGCAATATATAACCTTTCTAAATAAAGGAGGATATTTTTTTTTTCACAATTTCATATTTTATGGTGCTTTGCACCATATACAATTTATTATTATTATTATTATAATTTTGATATTTTTATGATAAATATTTAATTTTTGTAAAATTAGTTTTGGTGCTTTGCATCACAATATCTTGATCCACGTCAGATTGGTTTTTGGTGGTTTGCACCATACACCATGGAATGCCACATATGCATTTAACACCGAATTTAACATCTTTTTATTAACTCCACTTTTGCACCAGAAAACATAGCACCACTTGTGTATCTCCACATTATCACCACTTTTGCACCACTATTTGAAAAGTAAAGAATTCTCAAATCCTTTCCAAATTGTGGTGCTAATGTGTGGCTAAATGACTCTTCTTCTTGTAGTGTGATGATCCTATTCAACACCTTAGATTTCCACAATTTCATTCTAATGGTTGGGGTTCATCATGAGGATGTACTCATGAAACTATTCATGATTTCCTTGGAGGGTAATGCATGACAATGGTATAGGAGGATTCCTCCTCGTGATATTTCATCTTTAAAGTATTTTCATACAATTTTCTATGAATATTATAGAACTATATATTATTCTCACTCACTTCCTGAAGATTGTTTCCATTCAAATGAGCTTTGTAATAAATCTAATTTAAAATTTAAAGAAATTGAATCTTGTGTTGATGATGAAGATAGATGAACTAACAAGATGAAACTAATGATTCCAATGAAATGTGTTTACTCTATGAATCTTTAACTGAACATACCTACATCTTATTATGGTTGTAAATAGAACCTTGAGGACGCTAACAATTTAATCACTAATCTCAACTTCAGTTGGACTTATTTATTTGATTTCCCTTATTGTTATGCTAATAAAGTTTGTTAAGAAGGACACGTTGAGGAAGAAATTATTCCTATCACAACATCAACCTCATCCATTTTTTATTGTGCAGATCACATATTAACTCTGGAATTATTTTCTCAAATAAAATAATCGGTATGTAAAATTAATTTTAGTAGTTATGAGATCAATCCATATGACGTTCATGTCAATTACACAAAAATAGACATGTATGATGATGAGTACTGACGCAAAGTTAGTCACTATTCTTGTCCGCACAACAATATGTATCAAATTTACTTTAAAACCCAAAAAAGAACAATTAATACTATATCGCATTTCCCAAACTTTATCCCAATATCACAGATTTCTTGACTTCGTAGATCAGATTATGCGATATCGCAGATCACGGATAATAAGATATCGTAGATCGAAAAATTTACAATTTCGCAAATCACAACTTATAAGGTTTTGGAGGTCGCAATTTATAGGAAATCGCGGATCGCAGATCACGATTTATAACATATCGTAGATCATCGATCTCTCCTCATCGCATGTGACTTGAGATCTTAACAAATATAAGTTAACCTCGCTGACTGCAATGTGCACTACGTTAAGTGACAACGATGCGATATGCTCACTATATCTTATAACTGCGATGCGATATAAAAATTTGGGTTTTCAACTGAATGCGATATGGATAGATTGTGGTATGCTCAACGCTATTTTCCTGTTTATTTGAAGTCTTTAAGCCTGAATATTCACACTGCA
This sequence comes from Pinus albicaulis, assembly GCA_034641835.2. NCBI lineage: Eukaryota > Viridiplantae > Streptophyta > Pinopsida > Pinales > Pinaceae > Pinus > Pinus albicaulis. The sequence goes on along the minus strand of CM076580.1, from coordinate 858,213,919 downwards.
AAGCATTTAAAAGACTTAAATTTATAACTAGAACTATGACAATATAAAACAATAGAACTGTTCAACACAGAATGATTTCTCTCTCATATGCGATCTTTATCAATTCCGAAAGGAAATAAACCCAAACAAATTAACGCAGAAAACAGTGACCTTTGCACATACACTCACTTTCAAATTAAAATACTCAAAAATATAAAAAAAAACAGAGTCTTCTACTAGCCCTTAATGGCTTGATTACAATCCTTTTTCTCTCGCTCTGCCCTCTTCGTCTCTCTATCAATCTCATTATTCTATCTCTTCATCTCTATCTTTAAAAAAATGCGTTTTTTTTTCTTTCTAAATGAAACTAACTATTCTGATCTCTTCAAACCACTTAATCCCTATGCAATAGGTCTAATGCACACCTATACTAACAATATTATATTTTATTTATAATTTAGAAATATAATATCTATTACAATAAATGATTTATAAAAGAAAATTCAAGAGGTCCAACCCTCTCTACTAAATGATGATTTGACCACTCTGGTTGATAAATTTTATCTCGGTTGATGGTCCTCGATCAGACTCCTAGGGAAGAAAAAAATGATCCATCAATTCCGTAGGATTTATTTGATACTTTTTTAGCTCTGCTGCTGTCATCCAACTAGCATCCCCAACTGGTTGTCCCTTCTGTTTGATTAGATACTTATAATAGGTCTGTCCTCTAGTCTTTTTTGTTACTCTCTTCTCCAGGACAGCTTCCACTTCCTTCTTCATTGTCTTTGGCATTTGTTCCTTCCAATTCATAGTTTGAACCTCCTCCTCTACAAGTTCACCTTGAAATTCTGCCTTTGTTTCCTTGTATGGGTACAAATCTGCAACATTAAAGATAGGTGATATTCCAACTCCTTCTGGTAGCTCAATCTCATAAGAATTGGTGGGAAACTTCCTCAAAATTCTACATGGTCCTATCTTTTTCATTTATAGTTTTTTATAGGTCCCAGAAAGAAATATGTCCCTCCTTAAGTTAACCATCACTAAATCACCCACTTGAAAGTACTTTATTTTCCTCTTCATATCAACCCTCTTCTTATACTTACTTCTGCTTTCCTGTAATCTTTGCTTGACATATTCCTACAATTTATGCATCTGTTCTGCAAATTCTTCATCCTTTACACTTCGTGTCCCTTTTTTACCCAAATCTCTAAGCTCATATATTTCTCTTAGATGCATCCCAAAAACAATTTTAAATGGACTCATCTTAGTACTCTGGTTAGGAGTATCATTATAGGAAAATTCATCTTGAGTAAGCACCAAATCCCATTTTTTTGGATTTTTATAAACCAAACTTCTTATTATGTTTCCTAAGCTCATGTTCACCAATTCAATTTTCCCATGCGTATGGGGATGATAGGCTGAACTAAAACTGATATTTTCACCTATCTTCCTCCATAGAGTCCTCCCGAAGTGTCTTACGAACTTTGTATCCCTGTCTCAAACAATACTCATAGGAAACCCATGTAATCTTAAAATTTCTGAGAAAAACAAATCAGCAATGTGAGTTGCATCACTGGTTTTCCTACAAGCAATGAAATGAGCCATTTTTTAGAATATACCTACAACAACATAGATAGAATCATGTCCTTTTTGAGTTTTTGGCAAACCCAAAACAAAATCCATGCTGACTGCATCCCAAGGTCTGTTGGGTATTGGAAATGGTTAATATAATCTAGTCTTTTGGCTTCTTCTTTTGCCATGTTGGCAAACCCTGCACTTCTCAACAAACTTTTTGATAGCAGTTTGCATCTCTGGAAAATAATAAAAAACAATTGATGGGTGAAAATGTTAAGTTGAGTTACACTTTTCACCCTATTTTGAGAAAAAAAATCATTTTTTTAGTTCTTAAAATTTATGCAAGCCAAAAAAATTTTTTTGTTTAGAATTTCATTTTGCGATAAAAATCAAAGTTGTCAAAAATTTTATTAGCTTTCTATTACTTATTTTTTGGAATTTTGTTATACACATTTGATAGGTAAACTTAGCGTTTCTTTGAGTGTGTGTTCTTTAACAATCAAAGGATTCATAAAAAGTCATGTTCAAACGCGTTGGTGTATTCTTTGAAAACTTTGTGTTTTTGAGAAACAAAATGTGTTGTGACAATCTAGATAGAGTCTATTTCGTTTTAGTTATATTTACGAAACCAACTGATGCATATCATAATTACTAGAATTTCTTGAATTGATTCAATATGAAAAAACTGCATATTTTGAATATATGTTTCGGCTTACACAAAATTTCTCAACATATAAGCTATAAACTAAAAATCTAAAAACTGCCCATTATAGGCGATGGACCAATGTAATGCACCATAATTTTTTCAATTTTTTTGTACAATGTATTTTGGAAGATACAGAATATTGATTTCACTGAATCATAATGACCTTCAAAAAAATTTTGCAATCATTTTATTACAAAATTAATTAAAATTAGTAAATATTTATGAAATTCCATAAAATTATATTTCCTGAAAGTATATTGAATTCTGTAAATTCTTGTCTTGGTTCTGACAGATAATTCAGAAAGTTTCATGGAGTTTAATCAGTCCAAAGTTGAAGAAATGTGTTAAGAGCTCAGCTCTGTGTAATTGTCGACGTGTTAGTTCGGCCGAACTTTTAGAAAGAGTTCAGCCGAATTGTCTTTTGCCCCGACGGCCCGTGAAATCTAACAACACAAAAGTTTGGCCGAACTTTTAATTGACTTTACGTCGGCCAGAAAATTCAACGAAACCCCTCCAAAAAATCAATTCGTGGCAATATAAATAGATGTAAATGGATTCATTAGTTTCACATAATTTTTCACATTTCTTCATTTGGTCTGATTTTACAAAGGATTTTTTTGGGCTTAAGGACACTTTTTGGCTTAACATTCAAAGGACATTTCTTGGTGGCATGTGATACATTTTTTGAATGTTTTTGGGTTTAATTTTCAAATGACATTTTTTTGAAGATATTTTGTGTTTAGATGTTTTGGGCTTGATTTTCATTGTTTTTACAGGTTTTGGGCTTAATTTTCAAAGGACATTTTTTTGGATGTATTTTGTTTCTAGAGGTTTTTGAGATTAATTTCCAAAAGACATTTTTGGACATTTTTTAGAATTTTTTTGGGCTTAATTTCGAAAGGACTCTTTTTAGGCTTAATATTCAAAGGAAATTTTTTGGAGGTATTTTTTAAAGTGATGTTTTTTAGAGGATTTTTGGGCTTAATTTTATAAGGACATTTTTTGGAGGTATTTTTTAAAGTGACATTTTTTAAGAAGTTGGGCTTAATTTTCAATGGAAATTTTTTGGAGGTATTTTTTGAAGTGACATTTTTTTAGAGTATGTGTTTTGGGTTGAATTAAATCTTTTATAATGATATTTTAAAATGATTTTTTTTCAAACTTTTTAAATTAAATTCTTTTGCAAGACTTGGAAGGAAATATTTAGAGCTTCATTTCATTTTTAGAAGACATTTTTTCTCATATTTTTTAAATTAAGTGTTTTGGATTGAAGTATGTATTCTGTGCAAAAATTTTAAAATGAGTTTTTTTTTTTTTAATTAAATCTTTTGTGATGTTTTTTTTAATTGAGTTTTTGTCTAAATTTTTGAAGGAATTTTTTTGATCTTCATACTCAATTATCATGAGAAATCGAAGGAATAGCAAGAGAAAATATGATTGAACAAGAGACCCTCAGGAACATAGAGAACAGGGGAGAGAATATCACACAAAAAAGAGAGAGAAGATCGCTCAAATATTGAAAGGGAAAATTAACCTCAACTAGAAGTTGAAGCAGGTATGTAAATGTAAATATTATAAATTTGATATTTAAAATTCTCCTAGTGTAATTTGCGAATCTTAATTTTTATTTAATGAACTAATTTGAAAAATATTTTAAAATGTAAATAGAGAGATATATTCCTCAAAACATTGATTATGAGATACAAAATTTTGAAAGAGAAAGTGAAAGAGATATTGAACCAATGATTGAAGATGGTGAAAATGTTGAAAGAAATTCAAGTGAAGAAATTGAATCACCAGGTATGTATACATATATATGGTGAACACATGCACGTATTATTGAAGTTATACGTATTTATTAATTTAGTTATTTATTTAATATGTAAACTTATTATGCACTATTAATTTGAATATGTACAGATGAAATAAATATCGACGATGAGATGTTGGAAAATGTTGACACTCAGACATATGGAGATAAAAAATATGACCATGTTATATGATATTGTGTTAATCGAATTTTTATTCGTACTTCATAAAGGAAAATGTGACAGTTCAAGCCCAATTGTTGAAATTTCTCCTAACATTAAGGAAATTAAAAGAAGCTACGACTTTATTGGGTATTCAAAAATCAACAAAAGATAAAAAAATGAAGGAAAATGTGATACAAAATATAAATAGTGCTATAAATTCAATTAGAAGATCTAGACAGAAAAATGTTTCAAACACACGTAGAGAAATACATATGGCACTGGCTTCATCAAGTACTAAAGATAATCACTTGGTAAAATCTATAGCACGAGCATTAGGAACCTCACAAAAAAAATTGCACAAACATCGGAAATTTCAGTTGCAAATAGATGTAAATGATGAAATCACTTGCTGGGAAGCTATTTGTATACAACCATACAAATATAGACTTAGAGAAAATGATTAAAAAACAATATATGAATATTGGATCAAAAATTCACGTGTTTCGCCAAATGCAAGGGATGTGATGCCAATAAGAATAGCAGGAAATCAATACAAAGAACATCCAAAACATTTCTTTGACACCACTCAGGTAGAGTTGTTCAACAAGTTTAAAGAAGAGAATCGTGAAATTAATGTCTCAATCAATGCTTTTGTGCAACAAAAACCATGGTATGTAAAACCTATCACCATACAAGAAACTTGTTCTTGTCGTTATCATGTGGAATTTCAGTTATATTATGACACATTCCTTAATTTTGGTAGAAAATTTTGGAAACATTCACTTCCTCCTTCCACTCTCCATGATTTCATATCTCAAATTCTATGTGGAAGAGAAAGCCATGAATTATTTTATGAAACGAAATGTGTTGGTGGTAAAAAATGCGATGAGTGTCGAAATTTGACTAAATTTCAAAACAAATATCATACTGATATAAATGACAAATAATTGTCCAACATGAAAGTGAAATGGAAGAGATATGAGTATATTCATACATCTATTAAGGGTTCAAGTGCTAAAATAATTGATTTACAAGAAGAAGAAATTTTTGTGACAGAATTTTTGAGAAAGCTTGAGGTAGAAATTTATAAATACACCAAGCATTCCCATAGAGCTCGTTGGCAAGAGTTGCAATTCAAAAAATCTCGTGAAGTTTTTCCACAAGGGGCTATTTTGTCAGTAATTGATTTTGCAAAAAACTACACATTTGTTCCAAAAAAAGAAATTCAGAGTGAATACCATCATTCTAACCAAGTGTCCATGCTCCTCCATATTCTATATAGACATGGTGAAAAAAATGTTGATCATATAGAAAGCACCAGTGAAAATCGACATGTTATTAAAGAATATCACTTTTATATCTGTAACGATCATACACATATTACATATTTTGTACAACACTATTTTGGAAAGATTTATGACTCCTTAAAAAATCGTGGAATAGAATTCAATGAACATTGGATATGGTCAGATGGATGTGCAGGTCAATTCAAATCTTCACGATCATTATTTTTCTTGTGTTGTATTTATATGAAAACCCACATCAAACATTGTTGGAATTTCTTTGAAAATAGTCATGGAAAAGGAGAACATGATGGTGCAGGTGCATGCATAAAACGAGCACTTCGAAGATATCAAATGGACCCCTCTGCAAACCAACTTGTCTCAGCTAAAGAAGTTTTTCAATGGTGTATCGCTACACTAAACCATGAGACTAACCGATCAAGGGAAGTGCGAAGGTACATTCAATTTAATTTTTATTGGATTTCCAATTTTAAACAGTGTACATTTATCACAATGATTATCTTTGATGGTATTTTTTTTGGCATATCGGGGTCAAAGATGTAGATAGATCGATTGGAAATAACGTTGAAACAATAAAAGGGACTCGAAAATTGCATTCAATTAAAACAAAGTTGTCCACAAAGGTGTTTGCATTGGATAAAAGAAAATATTCTTGTTTTTGTCATATTTGCATAGAAAACACAAAATCCAATGATGTTTGTGAAAAAAAAATGTATGTAGAAGATTGGAAACATGCAGAGCTAAATACAAATTGGAAAATGTCTATTGTAATGTTTGAAGAAATGTAATCAGAGGAGACTACAATATCATCTGATGGTGATCGAGTTTCTGATCTTGTTAGAGAAGGTAACATTTCAATTGCTTTCAAGTGATAGAGGTCTAGAGATAGATAATAAAATCAATTACTTGTATGTTAATTTTAATTTTATTTTTTCATGTTAATTATGATCTAAATTTAAATACATAAGTTTGTTCTATTGTGCAGGAGATTTTTTTGTTGTAATTTCACCTACTATCAACGATGAAAATATGAAGTATTATTTGATGCGTTGCACTAAATGAAAGATGAAATTATTAGAAAACTATAATGATCATGGGTTTACATATGTCAGAGGGTCTATTATACTGAAATTTTATTTTTTCAGAAAAAATAATCAAAGTGGGGATTTTGTTTACTTTGAAGACTATGAACCTAATGTCATAAGTTGTGAATATAGTCACTTGGTGTGTGCAGCATGCATAAATTTGATAGAAGTTCAATCAAAGAAAAAAAAAAGTTAAGAAATGGAAAATGTCAAAAAATGATCATGAACAGATCATTGAAGATGGTATTCCATTGGAATTTTTTTGATTGAACTACCCAACAATTTCTTCTTTTTGGAGTCATGTTTTAGAACTTTCAGAACTCAACTAAAAATTGAACTTCCTTGTTATGCTATCTGTGCAAGTGTTTGTACATGTACATTTTTTGGTACATGCACACAAGTAATTTATACACGTGTACACATACAAATGTCTAAATTATCTGGTCTACAAGATTTCATACATTCTATGGTACATTTTGTCATAATGTCATTATTGCAAAATGTACATATCTGTGTATCTGGCATAGTTGATACAATTCATATTTAAAGTTGCATTATTTTCTTTTATATGTGTGTGTCTATTAGAAGTAAATTATATAATATTCATTCTTGAATGAAAAATGTGTGGTATGTGTTTTGTAAGTTCCATTTTATTATCAACTGAAAGTAGCTTTCGTATGTGCATTGATGAAAAATGTTACACGTACTGGATATATATGTTCTATGATTGTTTGAAACATCTAAGAAGACCTAGAATCTTACGATTATATATATATATATATATATATATATATATATATATATATATATATATATATATATATATATATATATATATATATATATTAAATAATAATAACTTAAATAATTTCTATGTACATATATTCATGCAGACTTTTTTTTTTTGTAAAATGACAACTTGAATTTTAAAAGCAAAACATTATATCACAATCACATGCTGAATGTAGTTCAATTATCCAATAGAAACAAAACATTATATCACAATCACATACCAAATGTACTTCAATCATCCAAAACTCTAGTTTAAAAAACAAAACATTATATCACATCACATGCCAAATGTAACTATCCAAGGTAGGAGTAAATGTAGTTTAAAACTATATATATATATATATATATATATATATATATATATATATATATATATATATATATCGAAAAAGTAAAAAATGTCAAAATTTGTATCTCACATGAACAATATATATATATATATATATATATATATATATATATAGTTCAATGTATAGTGCTACAAGTATGTTATATAGACAAGCAAATATATGATTGCATCTAGATCAGACTATATATAAAAATTTAAATTTAAGACTATATCAATCAAATATGATGTGGCACACATGTGCATCATCCATGAAATCTAGATGGACGTAGTGTCTCTCCCAACAAAGTCATGATCCTCGAGCTATATTGTGAAGCATGGGGAACCTGTACACAATATGTACAAACATAAAATTTAATGCTGATTTAAAATTTAATGAGAATATAGAACTTCAAGTAAAAAATAAAAAATGAAAAAACAAATCATGCAATACCTCATGAGGTTCCCTCTCCATTATTTTTTGTTGCTCTTCCATTAAAAATTCCTCCACATGAACATATTCCACAGTAAACTGTACAATATAAATGTGAAAGTATATATATATACATTTCAAATGAAAATGCATATATATAAACTAATTTTCAATAATATTAAAAAAAAGTTAGACAACTTGTTCGAATGGTTCAAATGGTGTGGATGTTCCTATCTTCATCATACACTCCATCGCTAGAGTCCGTGGAGAAAAGAAATCATCTCGAGGAACCTAAAATTCAAAAATTTTACAAGTATAAAATAACTCAAGATATATATCTCAATTTATAATAAAACTTTTGAACTTCAGTTTATAAGTTATAAGTTAAACATACATTTAAGTGAAAAATTGAATACTTGTGATGGTGGATTTAGCACATCTAGTAAGGGTTTCTCCAAAATAAAATCTCCAAAAACCTAAAATTCAAAAAAAATAAAATACTCAACATCTAGAGATCTCATTTTTTAATGGAAATTTTGAGTTGGAATATATAACTTAAAAAAATATTTAAAAGTGAAAAATTGTTCATACTTGTGATGGTGGATTTGGCACATCTCCCAAGGAAGAAGAAGGTACTGCCATCCCAAAAAAATTGGACGGAATCGAAATTTGTTAACATATATATATATATATATATATATATATATATATATATATATATGCACAAGTGTGCAAAATTATTTATTTTAAAAATATGTCGTCATGTTTCAATATATATAATAATAGATAAAAAAATATTTGTACATCATCATGTTCACTTAAAAAACACTAACATTTTCCAACATATCGTGATGGTGAGAACTATCTTGATTGTGTGATTGATGGTGAGACCCATCTTGATTGTGTGAACTAGAGGCTCTGACCGTGATCTTAACATCATCTTCATTCATCAAGCATGACAACGGCAAAAGGTGTTAACATATAATGAAACATTTTTGTTAGATTAATGTACAAAAATAAATGTATGTATATATATGTATTTATTACAAATTCTACATGCGTTAAAATAATCACCGTAACCATTAACACATACCATTTTAATTCCTTCTTCCTCATGAATAATTAGGTCCTTCCAACCATTGTGACAATTCTTTGCATATGTTCTGAGATCTTCAACACTCATGTTGTATATCTCTTCATTTGTATAATACACAAAATTAGCACGTGCATTCTCACGTGCCATTTTTCAATTCAGACAAACATTAACTCCACCCAATCCACTCTGAACATCTTAAATGATGGCATCCCTTGCTTCTCAACTAATTTTAGAAGTGGCATCCACAAAGAGGTCGACTAATGAAGAGGTCGACTAACCAATGGTGACTCAAAGCGAGGAAACTCATCATCATGCCTAACTCCTCTACGGTCACACAATCGACCTTTCTCAAGACCAAAAAATTCAAAGGGAAGGTCATTTTAATTGGGTTTCATTCCAAAAAATAATTCTGCATAAAATAGTTTTGCAAAATAAATAGAAACCTCGTCATTCCATGGGAGTCTTCCATAGGCAACAACGTGCCTATCATAAACATAGCCATCTATATGAGCGTGCTTGAAATATTTCACCTTTAGCATCTTTTTTCAACCCTTATTTGAAATCAAACGTAGACTTGGGCATTTATGTTGTAACTCTTTGTTTAGCAACCTCCCATGTATCGAGACCCATCACTATTTCATTTCTTTTTCTCATCACTTCTACAGAAGTATCAATGGTTTGGCCAAGATTTAGGTACAAATCTACTAGTTTTCTTAAAGAGTGAGTAACTATTTCCAAGCTTTGTCGACTCTCAGTAGGGAGAGTCAAAGCTAGGAGATCTCTCTTCAATTTTTAATGAATATTTGGACACCTTTGTAAGGTGCATTGCTGCATTTTTTCATTCCCAAGGTATATCAAAAATGTTAGATGGATAAGTTGTGGTTGGTGTACAAACTTCTTCTTAAATGACACATTCTATCCTACATCTTTTTCGAGAATAATTTGGAGAAACATTTTCACCATCTGCATCAATATATAAAATTTCACATATTAAAAAAACATGTAAACAAATTTGTACAAATTGAATGAAAATAATATTCAGATTGATGGCCACCTCGATATGGTTGGCTAGCATCTTGCCCACCGTTAGACTGCTGAGAACCATAATGACCACCAATTGGTTGAGAACTAACACAACCATCCATTGATTGGCCTCTGGGGGAATGCATATCACCACCTTCACGCAATTCGCCACCACCTATTGATGGCCCTCCAAGGAAATGTGTACCACCACCAACCTCACGAGATGAGAGGGAAGCTTCATGAAAAAATATGAATTTATAATCAATTCAAAAATACATTTATACATATAAATACATGTACATATTCACTGATTAAATTTCCTGAACCATACCATGATTTCATGAACCATGGCCACATGAACCATGACCATACTCCATTGATGGAGTAGACACCCTTATCCTCCTACCACCTAAAAAATAAAAAATGAAACTTATTAACAACCAATTTAACTCAAAAAATTGATAAAAAATCAGTTCCATATGTACACACATGTATTTATAGAGATAAGATTATATTTAAATACCATGAACTTCCCTCGATCCATGATCCCCCTCTCTCGTAGAGATATGAGATTATATTGATCTTCGCCTTTCATCATCCATGATATATATGGATATATCTACAATAGACATTTACAATTATTTTTAAATTACTATTTAAAATAAATTCAAAAGAAATTTCAAAAAATTAATGTAATTTAGTGTACACAAATTATGTAAAAGAAAAATTTCGAAGCACTAATTGATGTGTGAAACTCAATTTAAGAAAAAAATTTACAAAAATGTTAAGTTCACCAAGTTGCACTTTACATGGTGGGGTCACACTTGGTATATAATTGAAAAAAACACGTGGTCATTAAAAAAGATGCATTTATAAGTAAAAAACATACACATATCAAATATGTGTTACAATGTCCATCAATAAATTTTGAAGGAGAGCATCTCAACACTAATTCATCTTTGAGAGATGAATCTTGAATTTTTGAAGAAGAGTTTCAACACTAATTCATCTTTGAGAGATGAATCTTGAATTGGAATTGCCCCATATAATACTATTTCATTTAATAATTCATCTTTGATAGATGAATATTTAATTGGCATTGCCCCACACAATAGATCAGCGGACATCTCATCAACATTTGTACAATGTCTTATACTAAAAATTTGAAATTAGCTAACAATATTGTTTTCTTTTCCATGCAGTTGTTTTAGTCTCTCCTTCTTAACTTGGTACACACCTTCATCTAGTTGCACACAAGTTGAGAATTGGTGAAAACAACAATTCCATTTGATCCATACTCCGTAGTTTTTCCCAAGACTTATATAAATGCAATCTAATATGCCTCGTTGCTTGTTTTGCTTCCCAGTATAATAATTTTCCTTTGGAGGGCCTTGCTAGTCGCAATATTGCAAAGCACATATGTAATCACTTCTTTCCCTAGATTGGAATAGCAAGAAACATCTACGCATAATGTCCATGTTTTAACCATATTTAGTGGGGTTTTTTTATCCCTGAAAAAAACAAATTCAATAAAATATATTAAATTAACATTTATTGCAAATGCATGGGAGAAATGACATGTGCATGGTTTTCCTTAAAGTTTTCCTTAAATTTTACGAGAGACTTCACATCTAGAAATGAGATTCCTTAAAGATTTCCTTGCCTAGATTTTAAGGGAGAAATGACATGTACATGGTTCATGAATGGTTTGCCTTAAAGTTTTCCTTAAATTTTATGGCAAAAATGACATCTAGAAATGACATTCCTTAAAGATTTCCTTGCCTAGAGTTTAAGGGAGAAATGACATGTACATGGTTTGTGCATGGTTTGCCTTAAAATTTATGGGAGAAATCACATCTAGAAATGACATGCCTTAAATATTGGCTTGCTTAGAGTTTAACAGAGAAATGACATGTACATGGTTCCAAAAACACTAGAAAATTATGCCTTAAACTTTATCAGAGAAATGACATGTACATGGTTATCCTTAAAGTTTGCCTTGAGTTTATGGGAGAAATGGGAGAAATGACATGTATGTACATGGTTATCCTTAAAGTTTGCTTTAAAATTTATGGGAGAAATGACATAGAAATGAAATGTACATTGTTCCAAAAACACTAGAAAATTCCTTAAAGTTTACGGGAGAAATGGCATGTACATAAATGGATATTAAAATGAAGAACTTCTATTTAGATCTATTCTAGAGATTGACTATAGGGGCATTTACTGGATATGTCACCTTTAAGAAAGGATGAGATCGATAGGCTACCTGGCCATTTACAGACTCTGCCTTTAGAACTTGTATAATTTAACACTAAAAATACAAACTAAAATCCTATGGAAGTTTAGCCACATTATGTTCAACTTTTACGCATTAAATTTTGCCTTGAATTGATGGGAGAAAGCCTTGAGTTTGGGGGATCCTATCCTATGGAAGTTCAACTACTTTAGGTTGAATTTTTAGGCCTTAAATTTTGCCTTGAATTAATGGGAGAAAGCCTTGAGAAATGACACATGCTTTAAAGTTTTCCTAAAAGTTTATGGGAGAGATGACACATGTACATGGTTTTCCTTAAAGTGGTAGTGGTTTATGGATATTAAAATGAAGAAATTATATTTAGATATTTTCCATAGATTGACTATAGGGTCATTTAATGGATATGTCACCTTTGAGAAAAGATGAGATCCAGAGGCTACCCGACCCTTTACAGACTCTTCATTTAGAACTTGTAGAAGTTAACACTCAATAGAAAACCTAAAATCCTATGGAAGTTCAAAATCCTATGGAAGCTCAACCACTTGAGGTTCAGACTTTAGGCCTAAAATTTTGCCTTGAATTAATGGGAGAAAGCCATTAGTTTGTGGGAGAAATGTCATGTGCATGGTTTGCCTTAAAGCTTGCCTTAAGTTTATGGGAGAAATCATATCTAGAAATGACACGCCTTAAAGTTTGTCTTGCTAAGAGTTTAAGAGAGAAATGACATATACATGGTTTTCCTTAAAGCTTTCCTTATAGTGTATGGGAGAAATCAAATTTGCTTATAGTTTATGGGAGAAATTACATAGAAATGACAAAGAAATGACATAGAAATGACACATACCTTAAATTTTTCCTAAAATTTTATGGGAGAAATGACACATGTACACGATTTGCCTTAAAGTGACAAATGACATAGAAATTACAAAGAAATGACATAGAAATGACACATGCCTTAAATTTTTCCTAAACTTTTATGGGAGAAATCACACATGTACATGGTTTGCGTTAAACTCGTAATGGTTTGCACTTACTTAAAAAACTAGTGGTAGTGGTTGATTAAGTTATGTCAAAGTTTGCCTAAAATTTTATGGGATAAATGACACATGTATGGGAGAAATGACACATGTACACGGTTTTCCTTAAAGTGGTAGTGGTTTGAACTTACTTAAACAACTAGTGGTAGTGGTTGATTAAGTTATGTCAAAAGTCAAACCTTGATGAATTTGTGGGAGAAATGACATGTACATGGTTTGCAAAATTATTTTATGCACTTACTAAAACAACTAGTGGTAGTCGTTGATGAAGTTATGTCAATATTCACACCTTTATGATTTTGTGGGAGAAATGACATTTCCTTATAGTCTATGGGAGAAATGACATAGAAATGACACATGCCTTAAAGTTTTCCTAAACTTTTGTGGAAGAAATGACACGTGTACATGGTTTGCCTTAAAGTGGTAGTGGTTTATGGATATTAAAATGAAGAACTTCTATTTAGATCTGTTCTAGAGATTGATTGTAGGGGAATTTACTGGATACGTCACCTTTGAGAAAAGATGAAATCTAGAGGCTATCTAGCCCTTTACAAACTCTTCCTTTAGAACTTGTAGAAGTTAAAATTCAACAGACAAACTAAAATCCTATGGAATTTTAGCCACTTTAGGTTCAATTTTTAGGCCTTGAATTTTTCCTTGAATTAATGGGAGAAAGCCTTTAGTTTGTGGGAGAAATGACATGTGCATGGTTTTCCTTAAAATTTTCCTTAAAGTTTATGGGAGAAATCACATCTAGAAATGACATGCCTTAAAGTTTGTCTTGCCTAGAGTTTAATATAGAAATGACATGTACATAGTTTTCCCTAAATTTTGACTTATAGTACATGGGAGAAATGACATAGAAATGACACATGCCTTAAATTTTTCATAAAATTCTATGGGAGAAATGACATATGTACACGGTTTTCCTTAAAGTGGTAGTGGTTTTCACTTACTTAAACAACTAATGGTAGTGATTTATTAAGTTATGTCAAAAGCCACACTTTGATGAGTTTGTGGGAGAAATGACATGTACATCGTTTGCAAAATTATTTTATTCACTTACTAAAACAACTAGTGGTAGTGGTTGATGACGTTATGTCAAAAGTCACACCTTTATGAGTTTGTGGGAGAAATGACATGTACAGGGTTTTCCTTAGAGTTTAGTTTCTCGTTAAGTTTGCCTTGAAGTTTATGAGAGAAATCACATCTAGAAGCGTTTACTTCGACATCTATAAATAGGCTAATAACATTAACAAATAATTTTCAACTTACAAATTAGTTATGTCCTTAATAAGAAGTATGATTTAGCACCTAACAGATTGTTTAATAGTTTATAATAATGTCATTTTTGGATTGTACTATCATTCATCCTTGACATGTACAAGAATTTTACAACTTGAACATCAACCTACACTATCATGATATCACTGTATGATAATATAGATTATTAATATCCATTACATCATAAAACACTCCACTTTTAACATTTTACAAGATTAGAAGCATCATGGAAGGTGTAAATTTAGGTACATTAATAAAATACAAAATGTCAATCTAGATTATTAATATCCATTACATCATAAAACACTCCACTTTTAACATTTTACAAGATTAGAAACATCATGGAAGGTGTAAATTTAGGTACATTAATAAAATACAACCATGTCAATCTAGATTATTAATATCCATTACATCATAAAACACTCCACTTTCAACATTTTACAAGATTAAAAACATCATGGATGGTGTCAATTTAGGTACATTAATAAAATACAACCATGTCAATGTAGATTATTTGTATCCATTACATCATAAAACACTCCTCTTTTAACATTTTACAAGATTAGAAGCATCATGGAAGGTGTCAATTTAGGTACATTAATAAAATACAGCCATGTCAGATGTTGGAGGGACATAACTAACAATGAATGTACCATGTGGCTTATACTACGAGGGATGACAAATATATTGTATGTTGCTTGGAGAAAACTTGAAGAGAAGATACATCTATACATCTAGAGACTGCCTGACAACATACCTATTAATTTCTCTTTTGTTTACTTTTAGGACATTAATCTCCATACAGATATGAGGATAACATTGAAACTAAGAGGAAAGATGGAGAATAAAGATGTTGAAAATATCGAAGAATTTTTTCCGAGACTGCAATAGATAAATAGATGGAGAAGCAATCAAATATATAAATAGATTACTATATAGTAGGCAATATGGGAAAATAAAAAAATTAGAGAAATCAGAGAAAATAAACTATATAGCATTTTTCGACACCTTTCAATCTTCCCTATCGAGCTGGTTTAATTTTTATTCCATTAGGGGAATTTTGAGTTCTAAAATAGGCCTCCTAAGAAAAATGTACAAGAAAAATAAACTTTATAGCAAACTGTAGGATTCAAGATGATGATGTCAACCATGGGGGGTGGTTCACCATTTTTTAAGTAAGTGTAAAAATATTAAAAAATAATAAAATAATAAAACTACTTTTTCAACTCGTATTTTCTTCTTATCTCCCAAATTTTTACTCAAATTTTGAGCGAGAGTACTCATTGGATGCAAAATTTAATTTCTCATCCAAGGAGTACCCATGTTGCATACTTTCGATAGACTTTGCTACACAAAAAATGAGAAATACATGAAAAAGCATGATTGCAATCACGTTTTTCATGTATTTCTCATTTTCCTTGTAGAATAGTCCTTCAAAAGTATGCAACATGGGTACTCCTTGGATGAAGAATTAAATTTTGCATCCAAAAAGTACTCCCTCTCGAAATTTGAGTAAAAACTTTGGGTGATAAGTTGACAATACGAGTTGAAAAAGTAGTTTTTTTCTTTTTTCTCTCTAAAATTTGATCATGTAATCAAATATTATGTTATTATTTCCACTATTATTTTATAATTTACTTAGGAGGCCCATTTTAGAGCTCAAAATTCCCCTAATGCAATATTGACATAAAAAAAGACATTACTCGGGAGGCTTAACCATGGTGGGGTTAAAGAGATTGCCAGTATTGACATTAATAATGGAAATGATGATAATGAGTTGGAATAGGGTCAACTCACACCCTCTTCTGGGAGGTGTGGTAAGAAAGAGGAGAGGTGTAACTCTTTTTCTAGTTCTGGTTTAGGCAAGAGGGGGGGGGGAAATGGGTGGTGAGAATGAGAGTGAATGTGGAAAAGAGGAATTGATGTTCCTATAATATTCAGAGAGAATTCCTGTGACATTGATGTCACACCTATTTCAAAGAGAAAGATGAAAAAACAGAGGAAGCCATCTCAGACCAAGAAGGCCAAGACTAAACAAAAGCGTAGTGGCAATGAATCTCACATTATTGTTGTCTCTATAAATATTAATAATAGCTGAGATTTGATTAAAACTAGGATTCTGATATTTGATTAAAATTATCCATGGTTTTATTGTAAACAGGTCAATGGATTGAAAGAACACATGATAAAGGGAAAAGAATGAAAGGAATTCTAGTGTATTTATAGAAAATGGTTGTGTGAATAACATATATTCTAAGACTGCAATAGATTAATAGATGGAGAAGTAATCAAATATATAAATAGATTATTGTGTAGTAGGCAATCTGGGAAAATAACAAAATTAGAGAAAATCAGAGAAAATAAACTATATAGAATTTTTTGACACCTTTCAACCCTACCTATCAAGCTGGTTTAATTTTTATTCAATATTGACATGAAAAAAGACATTACCCAAGAGGATTAACCATGGTGGGGATATAGATATTTCCAGTATTAACGTTAAGAATGGCAATGATGATAATGAGTTGGAAGAGGTTCATCTCACACCCTCTTCTGGGAGTTTTTGGTACGCAAGAGGAGAGGTGTAACTCTTTTTGTAGCTGTGGTAAGAAAGAGGAGGGGGAAGAAATGGGTGGCAAGAATGAGAGTGAATCTACGGAGGAGGAACTGATGTTCCCTGTAAAATTCAGATAGAATTCCTGTGCTATTGATGTCACACCTGTTTCAAAGAGAAATATGAAAAAACAGAGGATTCCATCTCAGACCAAGAAGGAAAATACTAAACATAAGCGTAGTGGTAGCGAATATCACGTTATTGTTGTCTCTATAAATGTTAATAATAGTTGAGCTACACGAATTGATCGTATGACTTCCCAATAGCCACATATTTTTAGCGAAGAAAACATATTATTCTAGATAATTGATTGTATGACCTTCAATATGAAAGTGAAAAATATTTTTAGCAAAGTAAACATATAATCAGATATTTGTGTGTAAAGGTGATCATACGACCTCCCAATATGAAAGGGCCAAATATTTTTAGAAAAGAAAACATATAATAAGATTTTTGTGTGTACAAGTGAGGAAGAGCATAAGGCAGGAGTGAAGCTAAGAATATGTCATATTAATGGGGCCTGCTCACATCTAAGGACCACCGACATCAAATATCGGTATCCCTTGTGGCCTAGTTATCTATGGAAGCAAATCTCACATTATCTCAGTGTAGTGGCCTAGAGAGAGATACAGATACACTAGTTATCTATGGTCTATGGTAGCAAATCCCACGTTATCTCAGCATAGTGGTCTAGAAAGAGATACAGATACACCAGAAACCAGAAGTGAATGAAGAACAATTTAGAAAAGGACAATGAAGAACAATTTAGAAAAGGGTTCAAGGAAGACTAGTGAATTCAATTTCAACCTAGGTGAATATTTGTAGGTGGAAAAGGAGTTTTGACCCTTAAATATGAAGAAAAACCAACTGAGTCTAGCTTTAAAACTTGCTTTTCATTAACCGATTTTACATTTAAGCACAGAAAATTACATTTAAACAATACTTTGACAGAAGTATGAACCTGGAAATTCAGAGACGTTGAGGCCGCAATGAGAACACCAGGCACGAGATTGCTCAAGACGTCGAGGTTTCAATGAGAAGACAAGCAGGATATCGTCGAGGACGTCGTGGATTGCAAATTACCTGCAAAAAAGAAAAAAAAAACTATAAAATTAAAAGAGCAGAATAGAATAACAACAAACAAAAAATTCACAAAAAAGAAAACAAAAAACCAACAAATTTATCACTTGTGCAACACTAAGGCCCTACAACTGCAACTACAAACTAAATACCCTACAACATCAAATAAAAAACTAAAGACCCTGCAACAACATGCGACAACAGTAATAAGCCTGAAACCCAT
Organism: Pinus albicaulis; assembly: GCA_034641835.2. Classification (NCBI taxonomy): domain Eukaryota; kingdom Viridiplantae; phylum Streptophyta; class Pinopsida; order Pinales; family Pinaceae; genus Pinus; species Pinus albicaulis. Next base: position 858,195,133 of record CM076580.1, on the reverse strand, counting down.
TCATGTTTCTGGGCTGGTATATTTATAAACTAAACTTCGACCAAATTATTTTAAAAGTTTAGTCGAACTGATAGTCAAACCAAACTATTAGTTCGGCTAAACTTTAGTTTCCAGTTTTCCCATCTCCGGCAAAAAATTTGTTTGCCCACGTCGTCAATACACTATCAATGTAAATGACAGAATGAGTTCGGCTGATCTAATTTTGAAAGTTCAGCCGAACTATAAAACAATTCAACCGAAATTTTATAAATGTTCAGCCAAACTGTTACGAAAATGACTTTTCCACCCCTGATTCTCACAAAAGTGTAACCCACCTTTGCAGTTTTACCTTAATTGAGCGAATGTTTTATCCTACCCAAAGTGTTTAGACAGTCCTCCACTGTGTTTTTCTTTAGTCAAATTTTCCCTCATGGAACATTTAGGAAAACACAGTTTATTGTTCTTGAACAATAATCTCCTTGAATCAAGTAGTCCAACCACTGGCTTATATTATGAATTACATGATTTTAAATAACTACATATATTCATTTAAAATCTATGTCTTCTTTATACATATCAATAATCTCTTTAACCCCAAAATACCAATCTTCAATTCTTGCACAACCATATTTACTCTACTCAAAGCATCAACAACTTTATTTTACTTACTACTTGTGTGTTTGATTACAAAGGTAAAACATTGCAAAACTTCCACCCACTTAGCATGCTTTTGGTTCAACTTTGGCTGATTATTTATGAACTACAGCGCATGATTATCCAAATACAATACCAATTCTTTAGGCAACAAGCAATGGCTCCATTTCTTTAAAGCCTGCACAATAGCATAGAATTCTTTATCCTAGGATGATTAATTTTGCTCGGAATCATTCAAATTTTCACTGAAATAACCTATCAGTCTCTTCTCTTGAATCAAAACAGCTCCAATTGATATTCCGCTAGAATCAACCTCAACTTGGAAAGCTTTCTCAAAATTAGGCAAGACCAAAACATGTTTTTCAGTGACATTCTTTTTTAACATCTTGTAGTTTTGACCTGCTGCCTCTGTCCACTTAAATGGCTGGTTTCTTTCCTTTATTGTTTCAACTATCGGTGTACATATTTGAATTAAACTACTTATAAAATTTCTGTAAAAAAATTCAAGACCATGAAAACTTCTTACCTCAAACATGCTTCTTGGAGTTGGCCAATTCAGAATTTCTTGCATCTTTTCTAGGTCCATATTCAAACCTTCTTCTAAGACTACAAAACCCAAGTAAATGAGCTCCTTCTTCATGAAACTACTGTTCTTCAAATTTATCAAGAGTTTCTCTTTATGCAAAATATTTAAAACTAGCTTAATATGCTCCAAATGCTCTTCCTTACTTCGAATGAAAACAAGAATGTCATCAAGATAAACTATCACGAATTTTCCAACATATTCCTTCAAGACCTCATTCATCACTCTCATAAATGCACTGGATTCATTAGTGAGCCCAAATGACATCTCTAACCATTCATACGATCCAATATTTGTCTTGAATGCAATCTTCCATTCATCCCCCCCTCTAATACTTATTTGAGGATAACCAGTCTTCAGATCTATTTTAGTAAAATACTTTGATCCACTCAAACAATCCATTAAATCATCCATACACGGTATGGGAAATCAATACCTGATAGTGTCTTATTTATAGCTCTAGAGTCAATACAGATGCGTCATTTACCGTTTTTCTTTGGATTGAGCATTGTTGGTACAACACACGAACTAAGGATTTCTCTTATCAACCTTTTATCCAACAACTACTGCACATGTCTTCCAACTTCTTCATTCTCCCGAGGAGTTAACCTATATGCTGCTTTGTTTCGAAAAATTGCACCAAGTATTAAATCTGTGTGATTACTAATACTTCTGATTGGTGACAATGCACTTGGTAATTTATCAACAATAATATCAACATTGTCATCTAGTATATTTTTAATTTCTACAAACAGATTATATAAATTGGTAGAAGTAAAAATTACCTTGGGTTTACCCACAACAGCAAAATGTATTTCTTCCTCTTTCTTGACTTCTCGCAGCAATGCTTTTCCACTCATTAGCATAACACTATTTCCAGGTGATTATTTGTCTACTTCACTCTTCAAAGGCAACACTGTATGCTTCCTCCCATCCTTCTCTAAGGTATAGGTGTTCCTTTTTCCATCATGAATGGATTTCCTATCAAACTACCAGGGTCTTCCCAACAATATATCGCACACGTCCATCGACATCACATCACACAGTATGACATATTTATATGTACCAATCTGGATCTCCACTTTGCACTGTTCTGTCACAAAAATATGATGTCCATTTTGTAGCCATGACACTTTGTAAGGAGTAGGGTGTACCATCTTAACAAACCCCAATTCATCAACCATCTCTGTGGAAACAATATTATTAGTGCTCCCACTATCAATCACAACCTTGTAACATTTTTCTTTAGACTTACATACAGTCCTGAATAATCTCTTCCTTTGAGATGGCTCATTTTATTCCTTCTCTGCCTTAAGCAATACTCTTTTTAAAAATAAGGACTCTCCTACCTTAGGTGGTTCTTCTTTCCCCGTGACCTGTGATTTTTCTTCCTTTGCCTCAACTACATTCACATTATGTTGACTTGTTGGTTTGTTATGAGGATAGTCCCATGATCTATGTCCCCATTCTCCACATGTGTAACATCGAATTTCTCTTCCTCGGACTGTACCTCTGGGTACAAATATTCCTCTACCAGAGTCTCCTCTTTGTGGTGGTTTGCTCCTCGAACCTCTTGCTTCACTCTGGGAATGCTGAAACCTGGGTTTGAAAGCTCCTATTCCTCTTGCTGGAATTTTGACTCTATTCTTCTGACTTTTCTTTCTCAGCATTTTCTCCTCTCCCTTCAAAGCTGCTTGTTAGAAATCTTCAATTGTCTTCAAAATCAATAGACTGATTTCACCTTGTATGTCATATCTCAAGCCATTTATATACCTAACTACCTTCTCTAAATCATCTTCAACATGTCCTGTTCTAATGATCAACTTGTAAAACTCCTCTGTGTACTCTTTGACAGTAATTACTTTCTGCTTCAAGTTCTGTAATTGTCTGAAAAGATTTAAATAGTAAACTTTCAACATGAATTTAATTTTCAATTTACTTACCATTATATCCCATTGCTTGACCTTTCACTTTCCTTTTCTTTCTCTTGATGTTTGTAATTCACCGCACCAGATAGCTGCATGGCCCTTCAATCTGTTAGGTGCAAATTTCACCTAATTATTTTTATCATCAACCTCCTCAAAGTCAAAATACTTATCTAACGAACTGATCGAGTCCATCAACTCTTCCACATTAAGGTTCCTTTTGTACAAAGTAATTTCCACCTTTGGTCTTCCACTTGCTTTGACCAACATTTTGAGAACTTTAATTGTTTTGTCCTCTTCGTATTCTTCTTCTTTCGAGGGTTCCTATGAAGCACTGGCATCTCCTTCATCAGGTGCTCTCCTCTGAGCAGTTTCCATTCTCTCAATGCTTTCACGAAGGTGTTGAGTCTCTTCCAGCAAAATTGCATTGGCTACACAACTTCCTCGACCTATGCCAGCTGCTCTCCTAGGTGGCATGTTTGTTGAAGCATATATTAATCTCTATCATCTCTGATACCAAAAATGATGCACAGTCGATCACTATTCTTGTTCGCACAACAATATGTATCAAATTTACTTTAAAATCCAAAACAAAACAATTAATAGTATATCGCAATTCCCAAACTTTATTGCAATATCACAGATTTTCTCACTTCACAGATCGTAGATTATGCGATTTCGTAGATCGTGGATAATAAGATATCACAGATCATAAATTTTATGATTTCACAAATTGCAACTTATAAGGTTTCACAGGACCCAATTTTTAGGAAATCGCGGATCGCAGATTTCGATTTATAATAGATTGCAGATCATCGATCTCTCCTCATCACGTGCAACTTGCGATCTTAACAAATATCAGTTAACTTCGCTGATTGCGATGTGCATTGTGTTAAATGATTTTGATGCGATATGCTCACTATATCTGGTAACTGCAATGCGATATAAAAATTCGGGTTTTCAACCGAATTGCGATATGGATAGATTGTGATATGTGCAACGCTCTTTTCCTGTTTATTTGAAGTCTTTAAGCCTGAAAATTCATGCTGGAAGCATTTAAAAGACTTAAACTTTAGTTCTAGATCTGTGATAGTATAAAAAAATAGAATTGTTCAATGCAAAATAATTTCTCTCCCACATGCGATCTTTATCAATTCTGAAAGGAAACAAACCCAAAAAAATTAACACAAAAAATAGTGACCTTTGCACATCCACTCGATTTCAAATTAAAATACTCAGAAATTAAAAAAAAATAGAGTCTTCTACTGGCCCTTTATGGCTTGATTACAATCCTTTTCTCTCACTCTACCCTCTCTCTCTCTATCAATCTCCTTATTATATCTCTTCATCTCTATCTTTAAAAAAAATTGTTTTTTGTTTTCTTTCTAAATGTGACTATCTATTCTTATCTCTTCAAACCACTTAATCCCTATTCGATAGGTCTAATGGAGACCTATACTATCAATCTTATATTTTCTTTATAATTTAGATTATATACTATCTATTACAATAAATGATAATAAAATTAAATTCAAGAGGTCCAACCCTCTCTACTAAATGATGATTTGACCACTCAGGTCGATAAAGTTTATCTCGGTTAATGCTCCTGCATCAAGTACGATGACAATTACTCACTTGTAGTTTTAAATTCATAATCATCACACAAGTAGAATACATTTCATACTAACAGGCATAATGAACATGACCATATAGCTAATATGACATCTCTCTATAATATGCAAATTGTTTATGATAATTATGAACATGATAATGTTATGATATATAGAAATACAAATCAACTCACTCTAAACTTTATTTTAGCTAATTTACATTTATTTTTCTTACCATATATACATCAACTCTTCAATAGCACCTTCCAAACTACACATTACTTTATCAATAATTCTTCTTCTTGTTATGATGAGCATGAATGTCAAAAAAATTTAAGTTGCCATGTGATTTATCCTTACATGTTTTTAGATTCCTATAAAAGACTATTAAATTATGAATATATTGCAAATACATTCAATAAGGGTATGGTCCCTCCTATATTGAATACAATCCCGATGCAACTAGAACTAACTTTGAATGCTAGATAAACAACTACCTTTGTTAAGTAACTTCAACGCTTGTGCCTCCCTGATGGGGGAGTTTGCTAATTTCCATAAGGTTTTTTTCATGTGTTAGGCTTATTTGTTGCATATGGCATCCCTTAGTTATCAATTATAGAAACAACTTGGTTGTAGAAAGAAGATCTGCTTCCTCCACTGGCATTTACCATATGAGGATTGCTAGGGGAGTCGCTAGAGATTTAGTAGTTAAGTTTTGGTTTTTTTTTTAAAATTTTACAAAGCTAATATTTATGAGTTATAACAACTTTCCACTTAACTAAATGGAATTTATTTGTATTGGTTTTACCCCCAAATCTAATTATTTGAGAGATCTCATGAATCACTCCTACAAGTGCTAGAAGGGCCATGTGAGAAAGAGGTAGAGATGAGAGGAAACACATTATTAAAATCACTCTTCTTGTTGCATTTAACATGTTAACTCTCTATTCTTGGAATATTTTCCCTGGTTTATATATAATAGAAAGCTAATATGGAGAGGGCTTAAGAAAAATATGCATTCCCGAATATTTAATTTATGTCCATATTTCAATTACATTGAATTCAAATACTGATTTGATGAGGGATTTTCTCCTCCTATTCCAAGTGTAAAATTGACTTTCTCCATAATCAAATAGAACTCCAGAAGTTACAATAATTATCTCTAATACTAGTTTAAGTCACGTTACAATGATTATCGAAGTTATTTCTCACAAGAGAGTATAATCAATGAATTATGAGTACTTGATATTTTTCATTTCTTTTAATCTTATTATGGGTACTATCTTCATGCATCTCTAATAATCAAGACATCTAATTAATGAATGAGACATAAGAATGTACAACATTGGAGATAGTGGGAAGCCCTGCGTAAGGCCTATTAAAGCTTAAAAAAATAATTTTGGCCTACCATTTATCGAAAGAGGCTCATTATGCACTGGTAAATCCATTGATTATTTTTTATTTTTTAAAACCTGAAAGAGAAAAGAGTGTTCTACATAATCAATATTTTGACAACATCTAATTCAATAACCATCACTTTTTTATCTCTAACTTTGCTTTTATTTTTTATTTTTTAAAATCCAATCTTTCTCAAAACCTCAAAAAAAAAAAAAAGGAGTGTTCTACATAGTCAATGTTTTAGCAATATCTAATTCAATAACCATCACCTTTTCATCTCTAACTTTGCTTTAATAGACTATTCTTAAACAAGGATAATGTTGTCTATAAAATAGCTATCCATCACAAACCCCATCTATTTTCAAAAACAATCTTTAAGAATAGGGATTTGAATTGCAAAGCTATAATTTAAAAATAATTCTATAATACTAAATTTAATAACAAGAAATTTAATATCTAATTAATATTAATATTTTATAAATATTAATTATTTTATTTTTTTAAAATAATGATAATATATTATTATTATTATTCTTTACATAACGATAATATATTATTATTATTATTTTGTGATGAACACATCTTATCTATTAAGCAATTCAAATACTTGAAGCACACCATAGTCTTTTTGTGTTTTATTATGTCAATGGTTATCGTCATACACTGTTGGCAAATAATTATTAATGAAATAGACAACGGACTACGAGATATTTGGAGAGAAGGAATTATCTTAAGAAAAATATCATAATTCATTTTAAATGTATATGTTATATGTATTGCATGTTAGTTATAAATACAATATTATATAATTATATTAATATAAAATATAAATAATATTTATTAATGTAATAGACAACGGATTGCCAGATGTTTGAACAGGAGGAGTTATTTTAAGCAATATTTCATAGATCATTTTAAATATATATTTTATATGTATTTGCATGTTACTTATAAATATAATATTGCATAATTATATTATTATAAAAATACGAATATATATTTTATATGTATTTGCATGTTAGTTATAAATATAATTACATAATTAGATTATTATAAAAATTAAATAAAATGAATAATTATTATTATGATTTAAATTAAAAATGGCTCATTTATTATTAATAATAATATAAATTTTAATTTTGTATAAAATTTATTTGCTAATGAATTATTTAAATAGAAAAATAAAGAGAGAACATAAAACAATATGAGATTGATTTTTCATTATATTTTTTTCAATAAATATACACGCTGAAAAATATAATTGTAATTCTTGAGTGATCTACAAAATACCATGGACAGAAAACCATTATGTCCAAAATCATGTGAAAAAACCCATGTACAAAATTCCCTGTAGGTTCGCCTACTGCATAAATAAAAATAATCCAAGGCATTGCCCCTAACCTTGTGCACAAGGCTAAGCCGCTGGCAACATACAAAACCTATCAATAGCGGTGAAAAAAATATAACACACACCAAAAAATTAAATACGTTTTTATTTCATTGTTTAATTTGATATAATAAATAATAAATAAAAATCAATTTAATTTAAAGAATATATTATTTAAAAAAAAACAGTTTTCTTTAGTGAGACTTTTTGGAAGTTTTCCGGTGGTTTTTTCCTCTCTAATTTTTCTAAAATTTGACACAAATTTATTGAAATTACAAATTTGATAGGTAACTTAAGTATCCTAAGGGTTTTTCAGGGTGCTGAATATATATAGAGTCAAAAAACCATTTTAAATAACACAAATCAAAATTTCACTTCCAAATTTCAGCCAAATTCCAACACAAAAAACTCCACAAAAATCACACTAAAACAACTCCTTAAAAAAAATAGCAACCAAAACTTTTAAATTTTAAATTTTAATTAAAATGTGCAACACAATGCACAAACCAATGTTAATGAGATGGTTAAATTTATGGTTAGTGAAAACTAATCAAAATATGTGAAATACACCCAAACTAAGTATTAATCATATTGAAAAGTGTACCTAAAACATATGAATACTATTTGTTTCTATGGTTATTGTGATTGGAATTTTCATTATGTAAAATAAAAAATGTTTTTTATTATTATAAAATTGTAATTTATCTAGTTGTTTGAGTGTCATAAAATTAATATTTGTAAATTAAAATTTGTTTGTTTTGTAATTTGTTGTTTATATATATATCAAAGATGAAAATCACTTCTTCTTAGAGTGCCTTGTGTACAATCACATTAGAGCTCAATTTCATAATCTTTATTGCAATACTGACCTTCCTAGCCTTTTAAGATATCAAAATTATAGTGAGCTCGGGAGGCAAGCTTTTTTAGCATAGGAATAAAATATTAAATCAAATTAAATAACTCTTTTCTTTAGGTCTGATAGACCAAAAATTGGTCTCAGTGGATGTTAACCACCACCATCATCATCATCATATGTTTTTCAGATTAACCATATTTTTTTAAATTAAAAATCACAAAAATCATATATATATATATAAGTGAATATAATAAAAAAATATTAAATATTATAAATTTATATAGTAAAATAATTATAATAAAATCGAAACATAACTAAAACCTAATAATTTATTAATTTATAATCGTATAACGATATAATTCAAAAAAAAAAATTGCATTACAAAATTTTACTCCAATTAAAAGGTGTAACTACTATCATGGATATAGAATTAGAAAATCAAAGCACGAACTGGAATTTTTTACTTCAAAATTAGAATTTTGCAATTTTTATTATATTATGAAATGTGAATTATGAAATTATTTAGTTATTTTTATTATGTTAGATTAAAATTTGTGTGATATTATTAAGATTTGGCAATTTTTAGAGCTATCTAATGTGGTTTATGCTTAGAATAAGGATGAACCACATTAGTATGGACCAAATCCTAATGATGTGATTAATCCTAAAGATATTTATCTATACTTTTATCATCTCAAATTCACATTCACTTTTAGAATAAAAAAGAAAAATAAAAATAATTTTTTTAAAAAATAATATTAAAATAAATTTATAAATTAAATTTTATAAAATTAAAAATATTAAAAATTACAAAATAATTAAAAAAAATTATTAAAAAAAAAATCAAAATATAAAAAACACTTTTTCACCACTAATAAACAAGACCTCTAACATAAAGACCACCTAGAGAAAAGGAGGTCTCAAGCACTGATCTAGAAAGGCAGACTATAAGACCTCTGACCTAAAGACCACCTAGAGCAAAGGAGGTCTCAAGCACTGATCTAGAAAGGAAAACTATGGCTATAATGTTGGATACCTCCTTACTGGGTTTCTTGATCTCATTTTTATTTTTTTATTTTCTGATTGGGTTTCGATATAAGAAAATAATTTATATTATCATTTTTTAAAAGGTAAGCTTTTGTTGGAATTTTACTCCCAATCACCACCATAAATAAATAGTGGCGCAGCCCACAACTTCATCAATTTTTGACAGCAGAGAAGGACAAGCAGCAGATTCGAGATCTGGAGGCATTTCCACGCAACCAACAACAAACCAAGTACTGAGCCATCCTCTGCATTTATTGTTTTCAACCACCAAATTGACTTACCATTTTCCTGCACTTCGCCACCTGCAAATTTTATAGTTTACCCATAAGACGTTCTGCTATTAAGTTAAATTCTCGCCGATGCGATATCAATGGGACCCACATATCCTTACAGCATCGTATTTTCCTCTTATCCCTTTGTATTAGGCTTACCGCACTTACCTTTGTTTATCATCGACATACCACACATTGCAACATTTATGTTGGGTATGTGTTATATTCTTTCCACAACTAGCCCCACGCGCTGTATGTTGCGCCAGGCGTAGCAGGGGGGTCACAAGGGGGAAGGCAACCCCCACTGTTGGGATTTGGGGCAGTGCCCCCGTGAAATTTTGTTTGGTGTGTGGACCCACTCATAGGCGGACCCACCCATGTTTTGTGCATGATTTTGCACATGGTTTTGGGGTACGATGGTTTTCGGCCCCTGGTATTTTGTAGATCCGGTCAAGGGAACTACGGTTATGTTCTAATCCAGGGTTAACAGATTGGGGTTTATGTATGCTTCGGCATGTATATATATATGTGTTGTAACACTAAAAGGAACATAATGAAAAATCAAGCTGGTCATCCCGATTTGGGATCCAGAGGAAAATATTTGTGTTTATCTGTTTTATGTTTTATGCTCTCGCTATTGTTTACTTTCTGTTATAAGATTCATTTGTAGATAATTTATGTTCAGGGTTAAAAACTAAATTTGGTATCATAGCTGTTTCGGCTTCAAGGGGACGTCTTTGCTGCTGAGCATTTTTTGCTTGGGCCTGAGGTAGACCTTGTTCAGTGGGAGATCTCCGGGATCGATTCATGCGGTGAAAGAAGATGGCGAGCAGCGGAAAGATAGAGATCGAGAAATTTAATGGTCAGAGTTTTAAGTTGTGGAAGCTCAAGATGGAGGATCTGCTGGTGGATAAAGATCAGTGGATTGCGGTAGATCCAGGTACTAAACCAACGATAATGTCAGATGAATATTGGAAGAAGTTGGATCGGAAGGCTAAGAGCACAATACGGTTATGTGTCTTAGATTCAGTATTGGTGAATGTATATGGGGAAGCTACAGCGAAGAATTTGTGGGAAAAACTTGGGACTTTGTACCAATCTAAGTCTCTGGTGAATAAGTTGTTCCTCCGGAAAAAGCTATATAACCCGAGGATGAAGGATGGAGACTTGGTGACAGAGCATTTGAGCGCCTTCAATACTGTGGTAAGTCAGCTATCATCTATTGATATTAAAATCTCAGATGAAGATAAGTGCATCAGTTTGTTTTGTTCTCTACCAGACTCGTGGGATAGTCTGGTTATTGCAATAGGTAGAAATACAACTACCTTGAATTTTGATGACATTTTCTCAGCCTTGCTATTGGAGGAAATGAGACGGAGAAATATGGAGGGCCAGAATGGAGATGCCTTATCTGTACGACGAAGGTCCCAAAACAGAAACAAGAATAAGGTTTCGAGTGGGAGATCCAAATCTAGAGGGAGATCTAAATCTCCTGGAAAGTTTGTAAAGGTATGCTGGAAATGTGGAAAGGAAGGGCACTACAAAAAAGGAGTACAGATCTAAAGCTCCCGAGAAATGAAAAGGATCTGATGATGCTCCTTCTGCAGAGGCAAAAACCACCTCGGATGAAGGTGGGGATGTGTATTTAGATTCTTCTTCAAATACACATGTAGATCGTGAGTCATGGTTGATTGACTCAGGTGCATCCTTTCACTTCACTCCCCATAGGGAGTGGTTCTGTGAGTATGAGAAATATTATGGTGATGTATTCCTAGGGGATGATAGGAAGGTCAAAATCATCAGACGTGGAAAGGTCAAGCTGAAGCTGCAAGGTGGAAGGATTAGAACACTTCTTGGTGTTCTGCATATTCCTACATTGGCCAGAAATCTGATTTCTGTAAGCAAGATGGATGATGCAGGTGTAAAAACAGTGTTCGAGAAAGATGCCTGCAAGATTGTTCGGGGAGCACTGGTATTAATGCGGGGAGTTCAGACTCGAACTCTATACAAGCTACAAGGTAGCACTGTTATTGATGGGTGTAATAGCTATGTGGTTCCTGAAAGTGAAGCGGAAAGCCTAGCTGTCTCTGGAGAAAATACCATGCTATGGCATCAAAGGCTTGGACATATTGGAGAGAAGGGCCTTTGGATACTACATAGAAATGGTATGGTAGAAGGTATGTCTAATCGCTCTCTGGATTTCGATTTCTGTGAACATTGTGTATATGGGAAGCAAATCGGGTGAGTTTTCCTTCTGGTGCTAAGAGGGTGAACAAGATATTAGAACTTGTGCAGAGTGATGTGTTTGGACCTGTGTCAGTTCCATCACTGGGAAAGTCTGTGTACTATGTTTCATTCATAGATGACTTCTCAAGGAATACATGGATATATTTCTTAAGGAAGAAATCTGAAATCTTTGACAGTTTTAAAGAATTTAAGGCTCTGGTGGAAAACCAGATAGAGAAGAAGATAAAGGCGCTGAGGAGAGATAATGATGGGGTGATGGGGTGTTCTGCAAGAAGGAATTTGAAGAGTTCTGTAAGAAGTGTGGTATAGCACGATAGAATACTACTCCATACACACCTCAGCAAAACGGAGTTGCAGAAAGAATGAAGAGAACACTGATGGAAAAAGGCAAGAAGCATGCTCAGTGGTACCGGGTTAGGACAAGGATTCTGGGCAGAGGCAGTGGAGACTGTATGTTACTTAGTTAATAGATCACCTTCATCAACGTTGGAGGATAAGAATCCACATGAGGTATGCACTGGTAAGAAACCCTCTCTTTCACATCTAAGGGTATTTGGATGTGATGCATATGTACATGTTCCAAAGGAGAAAAGGACCAAGTTGGATAATAAATCTGAAAGGTGCATCTTTATTGGGTATAAGGATGGTTTAAAGGGTTACAAGATTTGGAACCCAGAAACAAGGAAGGTTGTGTACAATAGAGATGTGGTGTTTAGAGAGGTGAAAGATGTTGTTAAACATGAAATCATACCAAAGGAACCTGAGAAGATAGAGTTTGAGCTAAAGGAGGATGAATCAGACTCTACAGTAGAAGAAGATTCAGAAGAGGAAGAGCCACAAACTCCAGCTTTGAGAATATCAGTTCGGGAAAGAAGGTAACTAGAAAGGTATAGTCCATCTGCTTTCTGTTTAGGTTTTTCCTTAACTATAACTGTTGATGATCCTAGAATTATCAGGGAGGCAGTAGATTCCGAGGATGGAAAAATTTAGAAGGAGGCCATGGTTGATGAAATGGCATCCTTGCACAAAAATGAGGCATGGGATCTGGTGGAGTTGCTGGCTGGAAGGAAGCCCATTCGGAGCAAATGGGTGCTTAAGAAGAAGATGAATGTAGAAGGCAAGGTGGAGAAATACAAAGCTCGGTTGGTAGCAAAAGGTTATTCCCAAGTGCTAGGAATTGATTTTGGTGATATTTTTTCTCTTGTTGCCAAAGTTACTTCTATTATATTAATTTTATCTGTTGCTGCTGCATTTGATTTTGAGATAGAATAGATGGATGTGAAGACAACATTTCTTCACGGGGATCTAGAAGAGGAGATCTACATGAAGCAACCTGAAGGCTTTATGGTGAAAGGTAGGAAAGAACTGGTATGCAGGTTGAAGAAGTCTCTGTATGGGTTAAAACAATCACCAAGGATGTGGTATCAGAAATTTGATACCTATATATGGGGGACTTGGCTTCATCGAAGCAAGGAGGATCAACATGTTGTGCAAAATTAATTGTTTACCGTGTTATTTATTTTGTCTTATATGTGGATGATATGTTGTTGATTGGAAATGAAAAAAAAATTATCCAAGATTTTAAGACCCAACTATTCTCCAAATTCGACATGAAGGATCTTGGTGCTGCAAACTATATTTTAGGCATGGAAATTAAGAGAGATCGGGCAAAGAGGAGCCTCTGGTTAAACCAGAGGAAGTATGTCGAGGCTATATTGCAGAGGTTCAATATGCAGGATAGTAAACCGGTGAATGTTTCGATTCATGGGGTATGTGTCTGTCTGCTGAAGAGTGTCCCAAGACACAAGAAGAAGAGGAGTATATGTCCCGTGTTCCATATGCAAGTGCAGTGGGTAGCCTGATGTATGCAATGGTCTGTACCAGACCAGACATTGCACATGCAGTGGGAGTATTGAGCAGGTTTATGTCAAACCCAGGGAAGGAGCATTGGACGACAGTGAAGTGGGTTTTCAAATATTTACGTGGCACTAGTGATTATGGCTTGTGCTACCAGGGAAGACCGGGCTTGGAAAGAATGTTGGACATTTGTGGTTTTGTTGATGAAAACTGGGCTGGAGATATGGACCAAAGAATATATACAAGTGGGTATGTGTTTAACCTAGTTGGAGGCGCAGTCAGTTGGATGAGTAAAAGACGTTCTGTAGTGGCTCTTTCAACTACATAGGCAGAATACATAGCAGCCACTCATGCAAGCAAGGAAGCAGTTTGGTTGGAGAGATTGTGTTCAAGTATGGGGTTGGTACAGCAAGCTATAAGGATAGACCGTGATAGCCAAAGTGAAATTTTCTTGGCTAAGAACCCTGCTTACCATTCAAAGACAAAGCACATTGATGTTCAATATCACTTTTTTAGAGATATGGTTAAGGCTAAAAGGGTGTTGCTGGTAAAGGTGGACACTTTGAAGAATGTTGTAGATGCATTGACGAAGTCTGTGAGCACTCAGAAGTTCTCTTGGTGTAGACCAACAATGGGTGTTGAAGAATTGGCCCAATGACTAAGCTCTCATGTGGCCCCCTATGAAAAGAAAACAACAAGTGGGAGAATGTTGGGTATGTGTTATATTCTTTCCACGACTAGCCCCACGTGCTGTACGTTGCGCCAGGCGTAGTAGGGCGGTCACAAGGGGGAAGGTAGCCCCCATTGTTGGGGTCCGGGGCAGCACCCCAGCAAATATTTTTTTTGGTGTGCAGACCCACTCATAGGCGGACCCACCCATGTTTTGTGCATGATTTTGCACATGGTTTTGGGGTTCGATGGTTTTCGACCCCTGGTATTTTGTAGATCCGGTCAAGGGAACTATGGTTATGTTCTAATCCAGGGTTAATGGATTGGGGTTTATGTATGCTTTGGCATGTATATATATGTGTTGTAACACTAAAAGGAACATAATGAAAAATCAAGCTGGTCGTCCCGATTTAGGATCCAAGGGAAAATCTCTGTGTTTATCTGTTTTATGTTTTATGCTCTCGCTATTGTTTACTTTCTGTTATAAGATTCATGTGTAGATAATTTTTGTTCATGGTTAAAACTTACAATTTATCACTTACCATTTAAGCCCATAACAAAACTTATTTCTTCGTCGATGCGATATTGGCAAGACCCACCTAAACCTTTACCCCATGCAGAGCGCACTTCGCAAAGTTTAATTTTTACCATCCAGTCACCCACAAGTTATTTTATATTTTTTTCGATGTGATAGCAAGAGGGGGCATGTGCCAAGCTTAGGAGGATAGCGCATATCAACACTCTCAAAGCTTAGGAGTTAATGGATTAAGTGCCCGCAAGTTATTTGTTTTGCGATGCGATATCGCTATTGCATATCGCAATCGCACAGATTTATGTTTACCCATAAATTTTCGTGGGTTATTCTATTTGGGTGCGATGCGATAAGTACGATGTCACTATCACACATCGCAGCCCGCAATGTTTAATGGAGAGCACCATGAGTAAAAGTTCAATATCGCTAATCTATACAGATGCGATGTGGAATCAATACCGCATTGCATATTATTTGAAGTTCGGCCTTTTGTGTTTTGAACGAGTTTTTGCGTGTTCTTGTGTATAAGCAGAAATACAGCCTGCGTGCTGATTTAACGAAGATATGAGTCTTTTGATGGCCGAAGGACAAATGGTTGTTGAACGTCCATTCAACAATTAAATTGCATTGATTAGATTTAGGTTTTACAGGCTTCAGCCATTTTGATATAAGCAGAATGTAATTTCATTAAGAATGAGAGAGAGCGATGGAATAGAAAATAGCAGTTTGTTCCTCTCCTGTGTATTACGTTGCCCGTGTGTATGATTGTTTAATTTCCGCATTAATTTGTTGTAGTCTTTGTGTTTTGTGCAAATGCATTTTCCTTTGTCTGATTATATTCAAAAATTCCAACATGGTATCAGAGAAGGTCTAGGTTCTCAGTAAAAGAACAAGCTCTCTTTACTGAAGAAGCTATAATATTGGTTTGAGAAGCAGATATCTCCAGCAATGAGAAATCTTCTATTTTACACAGTCAAGTTGATTATTTGTTTACACAATCAAAATGGCAGCAGGAGGCACAAGCCTGACAGATCCCCAACTACAACAGTTTAATGGGAAGAACGATGACTATTGGGCCATTACAATGAAGGCCCTATTTGCTTCACAAGATATATGGGAGCTGGTGGAGCAAGGTTTCCAAGACCCAGCAGACGAAGCAGCGTTGGTTGCTTTTTCAGTAGTAAAAAGAGACTTGTTGAGAGATCATAAGAAGAAGGACTCCAAAGCCCTCTTCTATCTCTACCAAGCAGTACACGATAGTATTTTACCAAGGATTTCAGCAACAAAAAAGTCTAAGGAGGCATGGAATATTCTCAAGACAACCTATCAAGGCATGGAGAAGGTGAAGACAACAAAGCTACAAATGCTGAGGAGAGATTTTGAAACTCTTTGTATGAAAGAGTCTGATAACATAGACTCATTCTTCAAACATGTGATTGGGTTGGTTAACCACATAAGGTCTCATGGAGAGACACTTGAGGAAAGAATAATAGTGTAGAAAATCTTGAGAAGTCTACCCTCAATATTTGATGCCATAGTAGTGGCAATAGAATAGACAAAGGATCTCCCACAATTTTCAGTGGATGAGCTTAATGCATCCCTGGTATCTCATGGACATAGACTAAACAGAACCAGAGAAATCCTCATTGGAGCATGCTTTCAAGATACAAATTTCTTTTTGCCGAGGTAGAGGTAGAGGTCGAGGAAGATCAAACTACCGAGGAAAAGGAAGAAGCCCACATGCAAGTGGAAGAAACATCACTGCAAGCACAAGTGGAAGGGGCAGCAACTAGAATCGAAGTGAAGGCTCAAGCCAGAGTCAAGCACAAGGACACGTTTATGAAAAAGCCCAATTCTAATGTCATTATTCTAAAAAGTATGGGCATTAGGCCAATGAATGTAGAAAGAAACAAAATGACATGAATACTAGGAAAAATTTTAATTTTCAAAAGAAATCCAGAATCAGAGTAATGTGCTTCTAACATGTAATGTAGCACAAGAAAAACATGAAGATGTATGATTCATAAACTCAGGTTGTAGTAACCACATGACTGAAAACATAGAAATGTTTGTCAATCTAGATGAAAATGTGAAGTCTGAAGTGACAACGAGGACTGAAAGCAAAGTCTCTGTCATGGGGAAAGGTAGAGTATCAATACTCACAAGGAAGGAAGAAAATAATTTTGTTCCAGATGTCTATTATGTACCTGGTCTGAAATGTAACCTTCTGAGCATTGGACAACTCTTGAATAAGGGCTACAATGTATTTTTAAGAATGATGTGTGCACAATCATGGACATACCTCCAAGTAAGAGGGTCATTGCAAAAGTGCATATGACAAAGAATAAAGCGTTTCCTCTCAAGCTCAGAAGAAAATTGAAGGAAGACGTTGTGGTAGCAACGGTCACACAAGAGGTCTTTCAAAAAGAAGTAAAAGCTGAGAACTGGTTATGGAATTTGAGATTTGGACATCTCAATTTTGGAGGTTTGAACCTCTTGCAAATAAAAGGAATGGTAAGAGGATTACCACTCATAGAGAAACCAGACAGCCTATGTGAAGGCTGCATCTTTGGAAAACAACATAGAGAAGCATTCCCAGCAGGGAAGAGTATAAGGGCAAAGGAACCCTTAGAGATTGTCCACTCATATTTGTGTGGACCAATGCAAACGCCATCTTTAGCTGACAATCACTGTGTCTTGACATTTATAGATGATTATACAAGAAAGACATGGGTTTATTTCTTGAAAAAAAAAAGTGAATTATTTGAACAGTTATGCCACTTCAAAGCTCTTGTTGAGAAGGAGAGTGGGCACTACATCAAAGTGCTAAGAACTGACAGAGGTGGAGAATATATCTCCAAATATTTCCTACATTTATGTAGGTAAAATGGCATATAGAAGGAGTTTACCACAAGATATACACCATAGAAAAACGATGTTGCAGAAAGGAAGAATAAGACCATCCTGGACATGGTCGAAATTATGTTGAAGGTAAATAATTTTCCAAATGAGTATTGGGATGAAGCTGTCAATTATGCAGCGTATATTTTGAATAGATGCAAAACCAAATCTATTATGAATAGTGTCCCGAAAGAAGCATGGAGTGGAACAAAGAAGTTTTTCACTCACATGAAAGTATTTGGATGTGTGGCATATGCACATGTCCCACATCAACTAAGAAAGAAGCTGGACAATAAGGGGGAGAAGTGTATCTTTGTTGGATACAATGATGAGTCCAAGGCCTACAAACTCTATAATCCATCAACCAATCAGGTTATAATTAGCATATATGTGCAGTTAATTGAGGAAGAAGCTTGGGGTGGAAGCTTAGAGAAAACAGTGAATGTGAAGACATGTATGTCTCACAAAGAGCAAGAGGAATTGATTGTTGAAAATAATTCCTCCTCGGTGGTTCCTCCTCCACCTACAAAAGCTCAGCAGAGCAGACCACAAGTAGGAAACATAACAGCCTTGAGAAACCAAGGAAGTGCTTCGTCGAGCACACCATAGGGATCAGAAACTCCCTCGAGTTCAAGTGGAACTCCAAGCACACCAAGAAGACCAAGATTCATAAATTTGAGTGAAATTTATGAACAAGAAGCTAATAATAATAATGTTCTAAATTCTTTATTTGCTTCTTTTTGTCATGTTGATGACCCAATTCATTTTGAAGATGCAGTAAAAGAAAAAATATGAATTGAAGTAATGAATGAAGATATTGGTGCAATAGAAAAGAATGATACATGGGAGTTAGTGGACCTCCCACAAGGTAAAGAAGTCATTTGAGTAAAATGGGTCTATAAGACCAAGAGTAATGTTGAAGGAAAAATAGAAATGCATAAAGCAAGACTTGTTGTCAAAGGCTACAAGCGGCAACGAGGAAGAGATTATGAAGAAACCTTTGCACCAGTTGCAAGGATGGAAATAGTGTGGACACTGTTGTCCATAGCAGCACAACAAAAATGGAAATTCTATCAAATGGATGTAAAGTCAACATTCTTGAATGGAGTGTTTAAAGAGGAGGTATATGTTGAACAACGTTCTAGCTATGAAATTGAAGGCCAAGAGTACAAAGTGTGCAAATTGAAAAAATATATTTATGGATTGAAGAAAACACCAAGAGCATGGTATAGAAGGATTGATGCTTACCTGATGGATACTAGGTTTGAAAAATGTGATGGTGAACCAACACTCTACATTAAATAAAATTATGGTAAGATATTTATTTTTGTTTTATATGTAGATGATTTAATTTTCACAAGAAATGAAGTTTCTCTCATTGTTGATTTTAAAGTAATTACGAAGAGTGAATTTGAAATGACTGCTTTGGGTTTACTGAGATATTTTTTGGACATAGAAGTAAATAAACATGAAAAGGGAATTTTTATTTCCCAAGAAAAAATATGTTGCAAAAGTTTTAAAGAGATTTAACATGCAGCACAGCAAAGCAGTAGTAACTCCAACTATCATGGGGTTAAATTAAACAAGGAAGATTGCAACATGAATGTCGATCTCACATTGTACAAGAGCATAGTTGGCAGTCTAATGTATTTGACTGCAACTAGGACTGATATTATGTATGATGTAAGCTTAATTTTGAGATTCATGGAGACACCAAAGGAGATACATTGGCAAGGAGCCTAGAGAATATTGAGCTATGTAAACGGAATGAAGGAGTATGGTGTTCTATACTCCTCAATTGATAATTTTAAGTTGATTGGTTACACTGACACTGATTGGGCTAGAACTGTAGATGATAGAAAGACCACATCTGGGTATGTGTTTCATTTGGGATCGGGAGCCATTTCATGGGCTTCCAGGAAGCAACCAATAGTTGCATTATCAACAACATAAGTAGAATATGTGGCAGCAACAGTAGCAATATGCCAAAAAATATGGATGAGAAGGATGCTGAGAGATTTGTGTCATGAGCAAGAGAAAGGAACCACAATTTATTGTGATAATAGCTCAGCAATAGCATTGTCAAAGAATTCCGTTTTCCAGAAGAGAACAAAGCATATTGATGCAAAACATCATTTTATAAGAGAATTGGTTAACAATGTTGAGGTTGTTTTGCAGCATTAGAGGACAAAGGAATAGTTTTCTGATATTCTCACAAAGCCATTAGCACAGAAGAGTTTTGAGTATCTCAGAAAATGTCTAGGAAAGGCCGATGGCGATAGTTGTGATTAAGGGGGAGTGTTGGAATTTTACTCCCAACCACTGCCATGAATAAAAAGTGGCGCAGCCCCACAACTTCATCAATTTTTGACAGCACAGAAGGACAAGTAGAAGATCCGAGATCTGGAGGCGTTTCCACGAAACCAACAGCAAATCAAGTACCGAGCCATCCTCTGCATTTATTGTTTTCAACCATCACATTGACTTACCATTTTCCTGCACTTCGCCACTTGCAAAATTTATAGTTTACCCATAAGCCTTTCCGCTGTTAAGTTAAATCCCCCTCAATTCTCTATCTGTGGGACCCACATATCCTTACCGCATCATATTTTCTGCTTATCCCTTTGTATTTAGCTTACCACACTTACCTTTGTTTACCGCTCGCATACCTCACATCGCGACATTTATCACTTACCGTTTAAGCTCGTAACGAAACTTATTTCTCTACCGATGCGATATCGGTGGGACCCACCTTAACCTTTACCGCTCCCAGAGCGCACTTCGCAAAGTTTATTTTACCATCCAGCCACCCGCAAGTTATTTTATGTTGTTTGCGATGCGATCACAAGAGGGGGCACGTGTCAAGCTCAAGAGGATAGTGAAAATCGATGCCCACAAATCTTAGGAGTTAATGGATTAAGCACCTGAAATTTATTTGTTTTGTGATGCGATATTGTTGTTGCATACTGCAATCGCACAGATTTATTTTTACCCGTAAAGTTCCCCGGGTTATGTTATCTTGGGTGTGATGCGATAAGTGCCATGTCACTATCGCACATCGCAACCCACAATTTTTAATGGATATCGCCACGAGTAAAGTTTTAATATCGCCGATTTGCACAGACGCGATGTGGACTCAGTATCACATTGCATATAATTTGAAGTCCACCATTTTGTGTTTTGAACACATTTTCTCATGTTTTTGTGTATAAGAAAAAATACGGCCTGCATGCCGATTTAATGAAGATATGGGTCATTTGACAGCCCAAGGACAAATGGTTGTTGATCGTTTGTTCAACAATTCAATTGCATTGATTAGATTTAGGTTTCGCAGGCTTCGGCCATTTTGATATAAGCAGAATGTAATTTCATTCAGATTGAGAGAGAGTGATGGAATAGAAAACAACAGTTTGTTCCTCTCTTGTGTATTACAATGCCTGTGTGTATAACTGTTTAATTTCCACATTAATTTGTTGTAGTCTCTATGTTGTGGGGAAACACATTTTCCTCTATTTGATTGTATGTATAAATTCCAACCATTTTTTCTTTTCTGGTTTAAATTTTATTTTTTGTTATTTAAAATTAGTTTTTGATTTGTGATTTCAATCATTTTTCGGTTTAATTTTAAACAAATTATATTAAAAAATAATTTTAAAATATTCTAAAAACATAGAAATAAATACTTCAATTTTTTATAAATAAAATAAATGCCATCATGAAAATTCAGAGCATAAGGCTAACAAATTATTATTTATAATATTGCTTTTAACATTTTATTATCCCGAGAAGGATGGATATAATTACCATTCTAGATATAGTAAAACTACTCACATTTTGTTATCTCAAGATGGAATATATAATTACCATTCTAAATATAGTAGCACAATATTAACATTTTATTATCACAAGAAAGGTACGTACAAAGAAAAATTCTTTTATAACATTCACCTTCACTCCTCTCCATTACAATTGGAAAATTGACAATAGTTGACTCTAAACTTGACAATATAGTGCGAACCGACAATTGGAAAATTGACAATAATGTACCCTAGTAAACATATGATCATGAACTATGCTTTGCAGTAACGTTAGTCTTTGACCCCTTGAACAACACCACCAACAGCGCCATTGTATTTGCCTTGACGTATCTACATATTAAACATAATCACAAAGTTACCAGAATCAGCGTTTGTGTGTTTGTAGAGTCAACAAAATCACAATGTTACGTGGGTAACTCGAGTTAAAGTTGTGGTGTCAAATTGCTAAATTTGTACCTCGCTGTTGCCACACTCCTTTGCCACACACCTTTGGTTTTTCCTGTTATGAACGCTGCATTGAATATCTCTCTTCCCTCTCCGTCCTCTGCCCATTTATTGCAATTTTTCGTGAGCCGCATCGTCCAGCACCTCCTCTTGAAGGCAATAAAAAATAACGTTAGCCAATAAACATCTTAGATTTTGGATCGCATCATATGGATTCGATTTCGGAATGGTAACTTTCCATATTTTATGTAAACTAATTTTTGCGGCAAGAGTCTTGAAATCCTTGGAGTCTTGCAGCGTCTCCACGCAAGGACTTGTGTGGCCTTCTTTGCCGCTGCACTTTCTTCTTCCACCAGCTGGTTCATATTGTCATCAAGTGGTTGCCTTCTTGAAGTGATTGTGTGACATTTTCTTTTTTCCCTATGATTTTGTGATTAAGTTTGGACTACAATTTTTCATTAATGAGAGATAGGTTATTTACTTGCAGATTGAGCTCAGATTGAGTTAGAAATGGTAAAAAATCTCTAGCTGTTGTTTTCTCATGAAAAAATATTGTGCATGTATGTTATTTCTTATTGCATGTGTGAGATTGTTGTTCTAAAATGTAAATAATGTCCATAGAATAGTAGAATAGTAGAGCAGAATTGTGTCATTAAAATTTGTTGAGAAGTTGCAATTCCACATCATATTTGTACAATCTTGTTGTGATATATCCGAGCCATTAGGAGGAAAAGAGGTTTCATTCTTTCGAATGCATTTGTTCCAAAACTTCCAAAAGTAAGCAAAATAGCTCAGAGGGATTGAAGATAGAGAACAAAAAGAGGATTTGTGCAGTGTAGTATCCTATGGGCTATAGGCCATACTTCCTTGTACTTGCAGCCATATTTCCATTCAAAAAAAGAGTGGAGCAGCCTCACCTTCCAGCGGGGTTTTTCTCTAATTTTCTGAGGTCATATCATGTGTCCAATGAATTCCAATCTCTATTTGTCAGCTGGGTTTTTCTCTACATTTTCGAGGTCATATTGTGTGTCAAATGAATTCCATTCTCTATTTGCTGCATAATTTTAACTAGCATGCATACATTAATAATTGTAAATATACAGATTCATAAGTCTAATAAGGCTGTAATAGTCTAGAATATCATAATTAAATTATATTTTATCAGATTTGTTGTGACGAACTTTCCAGTGGAATATCCACAACAGTTTATACATCAACACCCCTGCATTCATGAAATAGTTGTAAATTTGTTTTCTTTCCCATTTTATTTTCCTCTCTATATGGCTTCATTGAGTCTTTCCAAGGTTGAGATTGGATTGCAAACATGCTAGAGCTAGATTGTCCTATAAAATATTTCATACCAGACTCTCGTGATTTCAAGTATGCCTTTCCAAGAAATTTAACTTGGTGTCTAGGGAGGGAAAAGGGGTTATTCCCTTTCTATTATTTTGCAAATCTAGCAATTTGAGGGAGTCCAACTCCATTTCATTTATGGGGTCGAGGGATAATTTAGGGATATCAAGCAAGAGGACTTGGGGTTGATAATGAGGAGGGAAGGGAAGCAGGGGGTTCAACAGAGGAGGTAGGTTGGGCCATGGAGGTGTGCGGGCCCAGGGTTGAATCTTGCATCTCCACTTCCAAGGATGGTTTCACAGGGAGGGGGTTGGTAGCATCCAATTAGGGGAAGGGTTTGAAGGGGTTTTATGAGGGAGATCCTTCCTTGGATGCAACAGTTAAGGGCTATAGGCTGAAAGCTTCGAGTTATAGCTAAGAGCATTTTCCTCCCACTTTGGTGAAGTTGTCTGCGTCTTACACAAAAGGTGTAGTAGTGGTAGAGTTTTCAACAAGTAAAGGGATCTTTCAATACAAATGGCCATATTCATGCGATATTCTATGTTGGAATGGGATGTCCTTTTAGTTAAGAATATTATTTTAAAGTTCATCGTGAAATTATATCTCTATGGACTCTCGAAGCAACTTCGAATGCTCATATACACTATCTGAGTATAGGGGATATACGTGATCTACTAAGTTTCATCTCTAAAGACTTGGTGTAATGCCCAAGAGCTTTCTTGATTCTTACGAGGGTCTCCTCCTCTCAGAACTCTTGTGGTAAGGAGTATATACGAATCCATACTAGGAAAATTATGAAATCCAACACAAAACATTCCATCTAAAACAAAGGCAAAGACATGCTGAACTAAAAAAATATGGCCAATTCTTGAACACTCATGCTCAATCCTAAATCCTCTAGGATGGAAAAGACGATAATGAAAAAAAAATTCTCTCCCAATTCTAACTGTATCTTCCCTTTATATTTCTATTTAATTTGGATCCATTAGGTGAGGCCTTTGTTCGATGGAAATATTCCTAAAAGCTTCCAGCCAATAAGGGCATGATCCCTCATATATATAATGTAATTCTCTATGTAACTAGAACAAACGTCAAATTTCATATCAACAACTACCTTCAGTAAGTAGCCTTTAGGTTTGAGCCTCCCTAATGGGGGAATTTTTTTATTATCATAAGGGTTTTGTCTTAGGTTAGGTTGATTTGTGGCATATGATTTCCATGGTTTATTGGGATTGGAAACAACTTGGCTATATGAAGAAGCTAATTTTCTTCCTCGGCTTGCATTTTCCATAGGAAGAGTGCTAGGGGAGTCACTAGAGATTTAGTAGTTAGGGTTTGGCTTTTGTCTAAATTTTACAGAGATAACATTTAGGAGTTTTAACAACTTCCAAATAAACTAAATAAAATTTATTTGTATTTATTGAAATAATGACAACTAATTGTAATTAATGAAACTTACCAGACATTCGGTTTTATAACGAATATGCAATTATGTAACGAAGTAGCCCATGTTAAATTGGGATGGCCCGAGAGGCTTGTAACTTGAGGAGAATCATTATTGATTAATAGAGTTTCCAATCCCTTGCCCCATGGAGGTTTCCTTGACACCTTGTCAAGGTTTTACCACGTAAATCCTTTATGTATTTACCTGTGTGTTCGATTTCATTTTTTCATTTAGTTATATATACATTTATTTGTTCTTAATTTCTTCAATAATACAATAAGTGGTATTAGAGCCACCAGGGCAGGAACCCATGGATCAATCATACCGAATTGAGGAGTGTGCGATGTGTGAAAGAACAATTGGACTATTGTTTCCTTCCACGATAGAAGGTACCACAACGAGTTGCTAGAGAAGGAGTGCGCTAAGTCTGAGAAGTGGACGCTGCAAGCCATAACCATCGAATTGAGCCTTTAACCCCAAGTATGATGTTGTTCAACTTTTTGTTTAAAAAAAAAAATTGCTCCTGTTCCCAACCAGAGAAAAAGATGTTGTGTACGCTGAGAAAATAGGCCGTCACGCTAGGGAAGCTTGGGGCTCGAGGGAAAGTCATTGTTGAAGAATATTGAGTGAATATCATTGTTGCCAGAAGTGTTACGCCTGGAGCCAATTTGTAAGAGCCGACTCTGCAAAACATGAGAAGAGGAGAGCAATCATTTTATTGTTGAGGTTGTTTTTTGGTTAAGGAGTTGAGGAGTCTGGAAAGTTAAGGAAGCCATCAGTTGATCAGCTGAAGCTGAGCTCAAGTGATGAAGCAAAGACTGGAGCCAACATCAAATTTAGATTTTAATTTACATAAAGTCTCCATGACACAATAACCTATTTCAGTACACTTTTTTTGAAATTTACAGTTTATTTTTTGGAAAAAAAAAATTGTAATTTTTGCTTAAAATAAGAATTGTTGAAAAGGCGATAAATCAAAATTGTTGAAAATATGGTAATCAACATTTTTTTTTTTTTAAAGAACTGAATTTTTTGAAGAGGGAATTGAAGAAGTTTCTGGAAATTTGAACTGGAAAATTATCGAGTAGTTGCAAAAATATTTTTTTTTAACTCGAAAATTATTGAGCAGTTTCAGAAATATATTTTTTTGAACTTAGCAAGAATTATTTTTATAAGAAACTGATTGGAAGTTGGAAACAGTAGGAAGGAATATTTTTGAAACTGTAGCTGAAGAAATAATTTTTTTTTAACCATAGCTGGAAATTTAAGAAAGAAGGGGAAAATAGGAAGATTTGTAGGAAGAAATGGCCAAAATGACGAATGAAAAATTCAAGGTGGAGATGTTTGCTGGGAAGAACAATTTCGCAATGTGGAAACTAAAATTCAGGGACTTTCTAGTGTGACAAGGGTTGCACAAAGGATTAGACGGGGTGAAGAAAAAACCTGCAAGCATGAAAAATTTGGACTTGGAGGACTCGGATGCCTGAGATCTTAGTAGCATTAGGTTATGCATGGCAGATAAAGTTCTCTTTAATATCATTGGAGTAAAACTGCAGGTTTGTGGGAAAAACTGGAAACTTTCTATATGAAAAAATCATTAACCAATATAATTTATTTGAAAATACAATTGTACAGTCTTCAGATGAACGAGGGTACAAAAGTTGCAGAACATCTAAATGTTTTTAATACACTTATTTGTTAGTTGTCAGATATGGAAGTTAAAATTCAGGAAGAAGACAAGGTTATAACCTTTTTGTGTTCTCTATCGGAGTCATGGGACCAGTCCGTAACTTCAATCAGTTTCGGTATTGTTGATTCATTGAAATTTGAATCAGTTTTGGGTGCTCTGTTATCTGAAGAAGTATGAAGGAAATATAGTATTGAAACATCTATAATAGAAGCCATGGTAGCCAGTGGTCAGTCAAAGGAAAGAGGGGAGAAAGCAAGGGGTTCATCCAGATCAAAATCAAAAGGTGACAAGAAGTGTAAAGCCAAGTGTTGGGACTGTAATAAAATTGGACACATCAAGAAACATGGTCGGAAATGGAAGGAGTCTGAAAACTAGAATTAAGGAATCAAAGTAGGTTGATTCAGGTATTATTGATGAAGTTTTAACTATTGAAGCTCTACTTGTTTGTAATTTCTCTCAATATGTTGAAAATTGGCTATTAGACTCTGGTGCTTCTCATCACATGAGTCCGCATAGAAGTTGGTTTACTTCATATGAATCTGTAAATGGTAGTTCTATGTTTATGGGAAATAATTCAACTTGTCACACTGTTGGGATGGGAAATGTGAAAATTAAAATCTATGATGATACAGTTAAAACATTATCTAATGTTAGGCATGTAGTTGAACTAAAGAAAAACTTGATTTCTTTGGGATTTTTGGATTCGAATGGGTATAATTTTACAGGTCAAAATGGAGTGTTGAAAGTCTCAAAAGGAGCCTTCGTTGTTATGAAGTCCGAAAAGGTCAGAATCTTTATAGACTCAAATGAAGCACTCAAGTTAGTGAAGCAGTGATTGTATCTGAAAAAGTAGAAGAAGGTTCTCATCTATAGCGTCAACAGTTGGGTCACATGAGCGAGAAAGGTATTCAGGTACTGATGAACCACAAGTTGCTTCCTGATTTTAAATCCTTGAAGTTGGATTTTTGTAAATAATGTGTGTCTGGAAAACAATGTAAACAAAGGTTGAAAATTGGTAATCATAATAGTAAACAAATTTTATACTACATTGATGTTGATCTGCGGGGACCATCCCCTACTATTTCTTATGGAGGTGTATTATATTTCTTAACATTTATTGATGATTTCTCTCGGAAATTTTTGGTCTATATGTTGAAAAAGAAAGCTGATGTACTTAATGTTCTTAAAAAATTTAAAGATATGGTGGAAAAGCAAGCAGGAAAATCAATTAAATGTTTAAGAACTAACAATGGAGGTGAATTTAATTCTTTATAATTTGAACAATTATATAAGGATGAAGGGCTTGTTAGACATAAAATTGTTGTTTATACTCCTCAGAAAAATGGCGTTGTTGAACGTATGAATCAAACTCTTATGGAAAGAGCCAGAAGCATAATTAGTAATGCTGACCTACCAAAGGAGTTTTAGTTAGAGGCAATATCTACTGCTTGTTATTTAGTTAACAGATCACCTACAGTTGCCATAAACTATAAAATTCCTAAAGAAGTTTGGTCGGGTCGGTCTTGTGATTATTCACATTTGAATTTTTTTGGTTGTGATGCATATGCTCTTATTACAAGAAATTATCATTCAATGTTAGATCCAAAAGAAAAATTTTATATCTTTGTTGGGTATGATTATGCAGTGAAAGGATATAGGTTGTAGGATCCTTCTTCATGGAATATAGTCATTAGTAGAGATGTAACATTTGATGAATCTTCTCTTCTAAAATCAGATGTTGGAAAAATTGAATAGGGACAAGTATCGCCAAATAAAAAAATTCAATTGGAGACTAAACCTTTTCAAGAAAGTTGAAAGGAAGGAGAGACTTCTAATGAAAAAGGTGAAGAAGTAAAGGAAATTGGAAAAATTCTAGAAACAATTCAACAACCAGTCACTCTAAGAAGGTCTACAGGGGAAAGAAGAACACCCAAAAGGTATGAAGATTCTGCTTCATCTTTTGCATTCATTACTGAAGATGGGGAACCTTCTTGTTGTTAGGAAGTAGTGGATGATGCAGATAGCAAGAAATGGAAAAAGGCTATGGAAGAGGAAATGGATTCTTTAGCCAAAAACTATACTTGGGATCTTGTAGAACTTGCTGAAGGGAGAAGTGTTGTTGATGCAAATGGGTCTTCAAGTTGAAGAGAAAAGTTTATGGAAGTATTGATAGGTATAAGGTGAGGCTGGTTGCAAAAGGGTATTTTAAGGCTGAAGGTATTGATTTTCATGAGATTTTTTCACCAATCATTAAAATTGTTTCTATTCGTACTGTGTTATCACTAACTACATTACTTGATCTTGAGTTAGAATAGTTATATGTTAAAACAACCTTTATTCATGGTTATTTGTATGAAGAGATATATATGGATCAGCAATAAGGTTTTGTACAAGGTCACAACAAAAGATTAGTTTGCAAGCTTAGGAAATCATTGTATGGCCTGAGGTAGTCACCCAGGCAATGGTACAAGAAGTTTGACTCCTTCATGGTGAGCCATAATTTTATCAGAAGTCAGTATGATCATTGTGTATACTTCAAAAGTTTCAATGATGTATTCATTATCTTGGTGTTTTATGTTGATGATATGCTTATTACAAGAAAAAACATGGAATAAATCAACAAGTTGATGAACCCTTTAGTAAACTGAGAGTGGGGGGAGAATCAGTTTAGTCCATTCATGCATACTAAAATTATTCTCATTAAACTCATTGACAAGTCATTTCATAAGCAACTTAATAAAGAATGATCAAGAGACTGAATATGTGAACAAAAAGTAATAAGAAGATCAATGCATGACATCAACACATAATAATCATGCACATAGACACTAGATATAAGTGGAAACCCATAAGGGAGAAAACCACATCTTATTTTCGTTGCGATTCAAAGGCAAGCTCCTACTCCCTCTCACAATTAATTTTCTGTAGGTTCCAACCTACAAGAGGCTTCTGCCTCAATTTATGCAATCTACATCTTGCAAGGAAGCTCTAACTTCCACATATATTCTGCAGGCTACAACCCACAGAAGGCTTCTACCTCAACCAGCTCCAACTGGACATTTATCAAGCTACAAATTGAAATGGAAGCACCAAATCCCATGTATTTTCTATAGGCTACAACCCATAAGAGGCTCCTACCTCAACTAGCTCCAACTGGACAGCTATCAAGCTACAACTTGAAGCGGAAGCACCAACTCCCATGTATTTTATGGAGGCTACAACCCATAGGACGCTCCTACCACACCCAGCTCCAACTAGAAATTTATCAAGCTAGAACTTGAAAGGAGACTACATCCCCTCACTCAACATGAAAATAAAATGTTGATTTACTTAGATATCAGCTTTGTTTTCCTCCACCTTCACTTATTCCCTCTTTGCCTTCAAATCTACTTCATATAATCTCGAGATGTGAATAGCATCTCTATCATCTCTCTTACATTCTCCAGCTCTCTCCCATTCTGCAGCTCTCTTACATTCTTCATCTCTCTTCCATTCTGCATCTCTCTAACTTCACCATGCACACTGATATTACATCTTTTATATAGATAACTCTTGATTGTTTTCATTGTACACAGAATACGAAGTGAACATGCCTGACTCTATGCCTTCCACCCATTCAATTCCTCACACTTCAGTTCAGGTTATTACATCAAAAAAAATACAGAAATAACCATTTCAACACTTATTAGAGTTTTGCCTATTCCTATGGAGACTTTCCTTTGCATCACAAACAATATAAAATAATCAATTAATTTACATTTACAGCTACAACAATATTTTACTCAGCCCTTTGAGTTCTTTGCTCATTGTGCATTTTTCTTTTGTGCTTGTTGTCATGTCTTTTCTTTTTATGTTGTTATATTCTAACAATTTTTCATAAACGCATATTTTCCTTACTCGACCCAACTGTTGCATTTGTAATAGTGCCACCATATGCTCCTTTTTCCTGACTCTACCCATCTTCCTTCCTTCTCTTTCCTGCAGCGTTCAACCTTCTCCTTGTCTTAACACCCGACTCTGCCCCAGATGTCATTACCACAACGTTCAGCTTTTCTCTGCCTTTTGCTCTATGTTCGGTCACTTCCTTGAGTCTACTACCCGCATTCACACTTTTCTTTATAAACTGTCGTAAGACGTGGACCTAAAATATATTACAATGAAACTATGAATACAATCGCATCCGACATCCTTTATCGCATTTTGACATTTCGGCTATTTCTCTTGTTCTTCATTTATATATTTCTCTTCCAAAACCCGATGTGATTTCTTAAAGGACTTTCATATACACCTGGATTTGAAATATATTAGCTTTTACTTTTGAAAGGTATCGCGTCCGAGCCCATCTCGCATGTCATATTTCAACATTTCTTTTATTATTTGGTTGTATATTTCACTTCCATTCTCCGATGCGATTTCTCAAAGGGAAACCTTATACCTCCAGATTTGAAATCATTTAGAATTTTTCTTTGAAATTACATTGCATCGGGTACTCTTATCACATTTCACATTTTAGTGTTGTTCTTGTGCACTATTCCTCCTGAGCGTCGCGATTTGCGATATCAGATTGGGTCCCACGCCAGGCTTTAAATATTTTAGTGTTTGGCTTTGAATCATATAGCATCCATGATCTTTATTGCACTTTGCATTTCAGTGTTTCAACGTGGTCCAAGAGTGTTATCCATTCTGAGCTTCGCGAGCTGTGATATGTGATTTGGGATAAAGGATTCGAGTCCCACCATGGGTGCCATGTCACTGTCACGTCATCTACCATGTCACCTTCCACGTCAACAAGATTTATTTGTGATTTTTGGGGTCAGGTCCACGTCAACAACCACGTCACTTGCCACATCAGCTACCACATCATCATGCCATGACATCATATCTCACTTCGCATTTTCTGTGACTTCTATGTTTCTGCGATATTCCTCCTACTCTAATTGGATATGTGATCCACCAACACTATTCTGAATGTGAATTCACTTGAATTGACCCTGACATGCACTGTTCTGAACTTATAAAATGGCCCGACCCTTGAACTGTTTTGAACGTACATAAGCACGACTTGACCCACTTATTCAAAACTACCCTTATTTGATGCACACATTCATTACTTTCCTTCTTTGTTGCACACATTCA
Source organism: Pinus albicaulis (assembly GCA_034641835.2). Taxonomy (NCBI): domain Eukaryota; kingdom Viridiplantae; phylum Streptophyta; class Pinopsida; order Pinales; family Pinaceae; genus Pinus; species Pinus albicaulis. Next base: position 858,163,331 of record CM076580.1, on the reverse strand, counting down.
CGATTCGACCCTGAACTTATTTATTAATTAACCTGACTTGACCTAGAGTTGTTCATTGTAGTGCATTATTTTGCATGTAGAACACTCGACTTGACCCAGAGTTGTTCATCATTTTCTTTTTCTTGCAGTTATGAACACAAATAGCCCGACTTGACCCTGCACTGCACACTTTCTTCTTTGCTACCTTTTTTGCCTTCAGTAATAATTCTAAAGTTGCTCCATGCCTCTTTGCTGCTCCTTTGTGCTCCTTTGCTTTAGATAATTATTCTAATGCCGCTCCTTTGCCTCTTTTCTTCTCCTCCACTGTAATTTTTCCTTCTTTTCCTTATTTCTCGTTTATACTCCATCTTTTCTTGATATGCTCCTTTGTCCTCAATGATAATTTTCTTATTTCTCCTTTATGCTCATTTACCATAAATGACAATATTTCCAATGGTCTCCCCCTTTGGCATTGATGGAAACACATCCTCCTCCTTTCATTCTAAGAAGAATCTTCCTTCCTTTGGTTACATTTCCTCCCCCTTTGACATCAATGGCAAGGGGTTACAAATATTTGGTGTACTTTCTATCTTTGCATTGCTTGATGTTTGTCCACATACCTAGCTGGGACATCTACTCCATTTGGTGTATAATTAATGTTGGGAAAACACTTTCGGATTCATTGCATTTGCATGTATAGTGCTGAGATGTGCTAGACTGCTGAATTTATTTATTTTCATCACTTTTTTTTGTTTTCTGATCATATTATGGAGTATCATCTGCAAAAAATATCCCCAGTTTGTCTCTTATATATTCGAATGGTTCTCTATCAAAAGTTTTTTGAAATATGTCTGTTGTTTTTTCCTTTGTTGGGACGTATTCCATCTTTACTATTTTCTCTGTTACTTGTTCTCTAAGGAAGTGGTACTTTATTGGGATGTGCTTTGTTTTCGAATGAAGAACGGAATTTTTTGATATTATTCTTGCACTTGTATTGCCACATTTGATAGAAATAGGTTTAGTGATGCTTACCTTCATGTATTGAAGAGTTTGTTTCATCCACATCACTTGTGTGCAACAAGTTGCTACTGCTATGTATTCCATTTATGTTGTAGATAGAGAGACAGATATTTGCTTCTTGCTTAACCATGCCACCAGAATTTATCCCAAATAGAATGCACCTCCAGTTGTGCTTTTCATGCCATCCACACAGCTGTCCCATTCTGCATCTGTATATGCTATCAATGTGATTTCTTTGCCTTTCGGATACCATAGACCATAATTTTCAGTTCCTTGCAGGTATCTAAATATCCTCTTGATTGCAAGCAAGTGATTTTGCTTTGGTGTTGATTGTTATCTTGCCATAAGTCCTATTGCCAACATAATTTTTGGTCTAGAGTTTGTTAGGTATAGAATACTTCCTATCATAGATCTATAAAGTCTTTGATCTACATCTGCAGATCCATTATCTACACATAACTTGCATCTAGTAGTCACGGGAGTTGACACAGGTTTACAGTCTTCCATATGGAATCTTTTTAACATATCTCTTAAGTATTTTTCTTGTGAAACGAATATTCCTTTATTCTTATGTAGATTTTGAAGTCCTAGGTAGAATGTAAGCTATCCAATCATTGACATCTCAAATTATAACTTCATCACTTGAGAAAATCCTTTTACTAAATCATTCTTATTACTTCCCAACATGATGTCATCTACATATACTACTACAATTAATAGTTCGCCTTCATTAGCCTTTATATATAGATTGCCACTACAAGGAAAATACCCTCTAGAGAAGGTTATAACAAAGGTTTTTAGTGTTATAAAATTGGCCAAAATTTTCAAAAAAACATTTGCTACAAAATCTGTTTTTGGTAACGGAGGTTTTGGCAGAGCTTCTAAAGGAATTTCAACACAACTAAAAAAATTTGGCCTGTCGGAGGTTATTACGGATGTTTTTCTCATCTATGCACTAATCAAGTGTGAACGCACCGATGCGTTTTAGAGTTGATGCACCGGTACTGTAAAAGTACCAAGCACCGAGATGGAAAACAAATATAGGACACCCTGGGGCATTGAGCACCATCCTGGTACATGTCAACCAGACATTTGCCCACACTGGGTGCACTATAGGTGATACAATGCACTGAGTTGTTCTAATTGGTATTGGGTTTTGTACGGTGCCCATAGGTCATACCATCACACCAACACAGAGTATTATACAAATGCACCAACATGTAGTATCACACAAACACACTGATTGTTATAATTTGTATTGGTATTTGTGTGGTGCCCATAGGTCGTAGAAACACACCGGTGAGCGGTGTCACATAAATGCACTATTACACGGTATTGCACAAACGCACCGAGAGTTATAATTAGTATTGGTAACTTTTGCAGTGCCCATATGTCGTAGAAACATACCGATGCACATTAGAATACAAACACATCGGTCCACAATAACTGACACACAATGATGTTCATTTTGTATTTTTAAGAAATATCAACCTGTGACAATGCAATTACTATGATTTTTTAAAATTCATTATTCATCAAAATTCGACACATATCTTATAATAGTATTCATATCAATTAAATTTTTATTAATGCATTTGAATGTGATGTTTGGATTAGTTTGTTATATAATATCATAATTATTCTGATTTTTTTAAAATTCATTATTATCAAAAGCTGACACATATCTTATAACAATATTCATATCAATTATATTTTTAGTAGTGCATTTGAATGTGATGTTTAGATTAATTTGTTATATCATATCATCAGATTTCCCATCTCCTCATTATAATATTTAATCTTCCATATATTTAATCAGTGGTGTTACATTTCACACTGTTGTGGTTCATTTGCATTTACCTTTAAAATATTTTTCAAAACACCAAAAAAGAATATATGTTAGAAAATGTAAAAGTTTGTATGTTGAAGAAGAATTTTTATTTATATGTTGGTACATTAACATTTCGTGATGACATGTAAAGGTAGGTCGAAGGATTGGATAACCAGAATAATGATCAGGAGGGTTTTAACATCGTGGAGAAATATGGAGTCGCATGAGTTCATTAAATAAACTACCACAGGGAGTTGCATGGAGAAGTTGGAGTTGTAGAGAGGCGACAACCAAAGAAACAGAGAAATAAGTTAAGGTAGAAAACCCTTAGAAGATTTCTATTTGAGGCGATCAGACAGCGAGGATTAAATCATAAAATTAAAGTGAGAGATGGACGGACCAGGTTGCATCGCAAAGTTAAGTTTGAAAAGTTGTGAAGTGGACATGTGTCAGGCGGAGAGTTCAATCGCACATCGCACATTGGCGATTTTAGAGTTTATTGTTTAAACATCGCATGGTAAGTTGTTTTGATTGCGATGCGATACAAATGGGAGATGGTGGTGTGATATAGTACAACGTGACTATTGGATATGGGCATAGATCAACGGTGGAGGTTAAATCATAAACATAGTGGTTTCGCACATCGACATTATTAAGTTTACGAGTTAAGGACTTCACAAGTTAAACAAAATAACTTGCGATGCGATGAGGAGAAGGGCCATGTGTCGGCATAACGCATTAGTGCAAATCGTACATCACATAAATTATGGTTTAACCATTATCATATAGTCTTAACCTTGCGGGTGACGATTTGCAATAAGCTGTAAAAGTTGTGATGTTGCGATGTGACATCGTTATCACAACTTCGCATTAGCATTATTATTGTTTACCATTTAACCTATTTGTTGTAGTTCCCGACGTGTGATATCGAATAAGTTGTGAAGTGTGATTGCTTCTGATTGGTCAGGTCGTGTGTTGGCCCGTAAACCATAGTTCCGTGGGGTTTGTATAAAATTTCAGCTGTGTATACGATAAGGTAATGTGAAGGGGTGAACAATGAATAAAGAGGCATAGGGAGAGTCCGGCAAAAGAATCTATAGTGGCACTGTGGGAAGCATGACAGCTGGGTCAAGTCGGCCACTGAGGTGTTGTTACAAAACTGAGCAGTGATTGCATCGTAATTAGAAAGGACACCTCAGCACTTCGAGGGGCCGCATCAGCAACATCAGATTTAGCAAATGAACGATATTTTCAGTTTAGTTTGTTTTCTTGGTATGATTTCATAAGTAATTTTAACAGTTTTGGTAGTCGAGTATTTTCAAGAAGTTGAGCAGTTACAAACTACTTTGATGTATTTAAGTAGGTGGAAATAAAGAAAAGAGGTTCTGAGTTTTGAAACTCTGTATGAATGTGAATTTGGTACTGAATTTTCTAAGAAATTAATGAAAGAAGATCAAGTTTCCTACATCTATTGATGTTGATATGTCTTTGCAGTTTCACTCTTTCTTTATTCTTCTTTGAATGAAGTGAAGTAATGTAGTAGTCGATCTCTTAATTACATCTGTGAGTAAGAGTTAAATAACCTTAATTTTCTCTCCCTCACTCCACCTCTTCTCTCTTCACAAATTCCTGATGAAAATTTAAAGTAATAGATTTTGTGTTTACAACATATTATTTCGTGTTTCCTCTCTCTCCATGAATTTCCTCTGAAACTTAAAAGTGGTAGATTCTATGTTTTCAACATATCATTTTGAGTTTCCCTTACAGTTCTTCTTTTAATTTCATTCAAATATCAGCAGTTGATGGCATTGTGAAGACTTTCATTATATCAATTTATTGAGGGTATCAAGTAATTAAATTCCAAAGGTATTAAACAGAGGCCATTTGATATTGTAATTTTGACATGCACTTGTAAAATTTCTTAAGCACTAATTCCTTACCATAGCCAAGGGATTTTTTCTTAAGATACAAAAATTTCTGGCACCATTGCCGGGGACGAAGAAATGAAGTTCATTTTTCCCTGTGTTTTTCACATTATTTCCTCTTATTGTTCAGTGAGGAGGAAATATTGGGCTGTGTTTCTTATTTTCAAAATTCTAACTTTCAAAAGGCCTCACACGAGGTTAGAAACCTTATAGCAGATAGTCCCCACTTTTCCAGATCCAGAAAGATTGGTTTCTAAAAAGGCTCAGAATCCTAAAACTCCTTCAACACTTGATCCTACATTTTATGCTCCTAATAGTAGTTCTATTAACCCTTTGTTTGAAGATATTTCTGAAATACTTCCTTCCTTAGAACAATATTCACCTTTCATACCACTTTATTTTCAAGAACCTAAGGTGGAATAACATTCCTTTCAGTCTGTTTCATTTACATTTACTCAAGCTCAACAAACTATAGTTATTGGTCCCTCTGCTATTGTCCATCAGCCTATTCCCATATTATTTTTGCCTCCACCTTTGTTCATTTTCACAGTGGGTCCATCGACTACATCTAACCAAGGAACAATCAATCAAGGTGAAAACATGGCAGCACGAGCCTTTTTTTTGAACATATATGCTCCACCTAACCTTCCACAACCAATGAATGTAATGCCTCAAGTGTATTTTAAATTACTTCGACATTTTATTGGAGAAGATGAAATAACTGCAGAACAACTCTTGCCTATGTTTTGTACTTTTCCTGAAAATTTCAATATAGAACATTTTGATGTTGTAATGAGACTCTCTGTTCAATCTCTAGATGGAGAGGCTAGGAATTGGTTTAAGGGATTTCCAGATGATTCTATTAATACATGGGAAGAACTTGAAAATCGATTCACCCGGAGATGGGGTGAAAAAAGGGATCATGGTTACTCATTGATAGAGTTTAGTGCAATAAAAGGAAAGCCTAATGAAAACATTTTTGAGTTTCTAAAAGTATTCAAAAAATTGTATAATAATTTTCCTATAAAGATGGATCCCCCCCTGGTAGGAGCAAAGGTATTTTTTGTTGGGTCTTTTGAAGCTAATTTTAGCTTTACATTGAGAGAGAGAAGAGCCCCTACTCCTGAGTAGATATAAACATATGATTTAGATATTGAAGCTAATGTGAATGCAGGTGGAAAGGGGAAAGGGAAACATCCAGTCTCAGAGAAGGGGAAAGAAAAATAAGAATCATCACAAGATATAACAATTGAAGATATGAAAAAGGTGATAAAAATTTGACAAATAAGGTAGATACGGTGGAGTTGGAAAATAAAAACTCCCAAAGACAAGTACAAAAAAACCAAGGGGGGTTCAACCCTCAATTCAGAAGACATCCCCTACAAATTTTGTAGAGGGAAAGAAGTGATCAAGGCCAGGTTCAAGAATCATTGTATATAGAAGCACCACCCAAAGAGCTAGCAGAAGATGAAAAAGGGGAGGTCGAGGATCAGGTATCTACTATGTATACAATAGAAGAGGACGAAGAGAAATATTGTGACGGAGAATATGTTGAGGCCAAAGTATCTTTTGATTAAGATCAATGGATGAATACTGTAGGCAATTCATGAATTTCATGCAAGCTGAGTTACATAAAAAGTATGATTTAAGGTCTAGAAAGAGATTTAGAGTGCAGGATAATGAAGGTGAACAACAAGGTTCCATTCCTCCTCTAATGGCTACTCCACAACAAAAGGACCCTACGAAACATGCTAGTAATGGAAAATACCCTGTAAATTCACTTAATAGAACAAATGTGCGAGAGGGTGAATCTTCCTAGAACCAATCAG
>CM076580.1:857554486-857556647 GCA_034641835.2 Pinus albicaulis | reverse complement strand
TTCGTTCGGGTGGGCGTGCCAGGTGAGGGCGTCTGTTCGGGCCAGGTCGTTTGGCCCGAGGGCGCTCGTGTCAGATTTGCTAAGTTGTGACCGCCCGGGTGCCTTGTGCACGTCCGGGCGGCCCGTTTTCCGTTTTCTCCCATGTGCGTCCGTTCGGGTGGGCGCGCCGTGTCGCCCCGGGTGAGGGCGTTCGTTCGGGTCGGGTCGTTTGGTTGTGCTGGGTGAGGCTGTTCGTTCGGGTCGGGTCGTTTGGCCCGAGGGCGCCCGTGCCATATTTGCTAAGTTGTGACCGCCAGGGTGCCTTGTTCACGTCCGGGCGACCCGTTTTCCGTTTGCTCCCATGTTCGTCCGTTCGGGGCGGCGCACGGACGGGGGCGTTCGGGTCGCCCTGTTTTGTCCGAGGGTGCGCTTATCAGATTTTCTTTTTGTGTGAAAGGTGGGTTGGTAATTGAGTTGTTTTGCTCGGTTGTGCCTGAAGAATGGCCTTGGGTCATTTGTAGGGTCGTCGACTTTCTTCTCTCCATCACCACTCGGTAGCATATGAGCGGTAATGTTGGCCACGCTTGTCCTTGGAGGCATGTTTGAACTATCTCTCCCGTCCCCTCTGTTTTCTAGCATTTGGATAGGGTTGTTGTGTGTGGCTCCTTGAGATGACTGGCCGCCTATTGGATTTGTTGAAATCGGCTCTCCGGTAACTCTCTCTCGTACCCCTTGGTCGCACATTTGCTCTGTTGAAATCAGCGTTTTTCTATGTTGCTCGTTGGCTCCGTTGATGTCGGCTCTTCTCTATATTGTTCTTCTCCTCCCTTTTTGCTTGCTTGTGGGGGGAGGGGTTGGATTTTCGTGTGAAAGGTGGGTTGGTAACTGAGTTGTTTGTTCGGGTGTGCCTGAAGAGTGGTTTTGGGTCATTTGTAGGGTCGTCGACTCTCATCTTCTTTCCATCCCCACTCGGTAGCACATGAGCAGTAATGTTGGCCATGCTTGTCCTTGGAGGCATATGTGAAAAGAGTTACCCTTTCGCTCTGTGTTCTCAGAGTTGGATGAGGTCGCTCTGTGTGGCTCCTTGAGACAACTGGCCAGTCGCCTATGTCGCTCTCGTGCCCCTTCCTCACTCGTTGGCTCCATCGATGTTGGCTCTGCGCTATATTGTTCACCTCCTCCCTTTTTGGTGGGTTGGAGAGGTGAGCTTTTGTCTCGTTGGCTTCGTGAAATCAACTCCTCGCTATATTGTTCACCTCCTCCCCTTTTGGTGGGGGGAGGGGTTGGATTTTCGTGTGAAAGGTGGTTTGGTAATTGAGTTTCTTGTTCGGGTGTGCCTAAAGAATGCCCTTGGGTCATTTGTAGGGTGGTCAACATTCATATTCTCTCCATCCCCACTCGGTAGCACATGAGCGGTAATGTTGGCCATGCTTGTCCTAGGAGGCATATGTGAAAAGAGTTACCCTTTCGCTCTGTGTTCTCAGAGTTGGATGAGGTCGCTCTGTGTGGCTCCTTGAGGCAACTGGTCGGTCGCCTATGTTGCTCTCGTGCCCCTTGCTCGCTCGTTGGCTCCGTCGATGTTGGCTCTTCGCCATATTGTTCACCTCCTCCCTTTTTGGTGGGTGGGAGAGGTTGGCTTTTGTCTCGTTGGCTTCGTGAAATCGGCTCCTCGGTATATTGTTCACCTCCTCCCCTTTCGGTGGGGGGAGGGGTTGGATTTTCGTGTGAAAGGTGGGTTGGCAACTGAGTTGCTTGTTCGGGTGTGCCTGAAGAGTGGCCTTGGGTCATTTGTAGGGTCGTCGACTCTCGTCTTCTCTCCATCCCCACTCGGTAGCGCATGAGCGGTAATGTTGGCCATGCTTGTCCTGGGAGGCATATGTGAAAAGAGTTACCTTTCCGCTCTGTGTTCTCAGAGTTGGATGAGGTCGCTCTGTGTGGCTCCTTGAGACAACTGGCCGGTCGCCTATGTCGCTCTCGTGCCCCTTGCTCGCTTGTTGGCTCCGTCGATGTTGGCTCTTCACTATATTGTTCACCTCCTCCCTTTTTGGTGGGTTGGAGAGGTGTGCTTTTGTCTCGTTGGCTTCGTGAAATCGGCTCCTCGCTATATTGTTCACCTCCTCCCCTTTTGGTGGGGGGAGGGGTTGGATTTTCGTGTGAAAGGTGGGTTGGTAATTGAGTAGCT
>CM076580.1:857434486-857541986 GCA_034641835.2 Pinus albicaulis | reverse complement strand
GTGTTGCTAAAGGCGTAGTCTACATACTTGAGTATTACGAAAAGGAGAAGTACGGTAGTGCCGCACCCCGTCTATAGCACGGTTGAAAGGTCACCGAAGGTCTAGGGGCATGACAGGTTTCCTCACACCGCCATGACGACAGTCGCCCAACTGTGCAAAATGTAAGGTTTCCATGTCCCTGCTCAATGGACACCGTCCAATTATACACCTGCTACGACGGAAACTGCCCCTGTAAGACCCACGAGCCGAGGACGATGACAGAAGGCGTTGGAAGCATTCGGTGGGCATGCGACGAACGACGAAAACCACGACGAAAGGTTAGACGGGCGCGCCGACGGACGAAAACATCGTTCGGCTACTATGCAACGTTATCATGGTGACCGTGCGACGTTTAGGAGCGACGTGCATAAACACGTCCAAAAATGGTCATGTGTTGGCTTGGAGGTTTTATAGGCCGGTCGTGGTGGCAAGCCAACGTTAAGAAGGAAATGCCATGTCGTAACCAAGGCTTTATGGGCGTTTACTGGGTCGGCCTTATATGGGTCAAGCCCCACCCATGGAAGCAATGTGTGGGCAAAGGCACATATGAAAGGATGACGTGCGATGGACGATAAAGGAAAGAAAGAAGGACATCAGCATCTTGCTAATTCCACCATTGGCAAGCTAATGCTCGAGCCAGAGCGAAGGTCGAGGGTGGAGGGCGAAGCCGCAGCAGGGAAACGGAGTCTGGGTTGAGTCAGGTAAAAACCCGTTCGGCGTTCACCCGCAGGTCGAGTCGGGTTCCTTCCGTAGGGCGCGTGTGGTGCAGTGTTTAGTGCATGGTCGAGTCGGGTTCCTTCTGCAGGACGCGTGGAGAACAGTGTTCAGGGCGGGCGCGTTCAGGTCGAGTTGGGTTCGTGCAGCGCGCCCACATTCCAGATGCGCGGAACTATGTTTGAAGGCGCAGAGTTCGTTCAGCAGGATCGGGTCGGGTCAAACGCGTTTAGGAAACGTGTGCAGACCGTGACCCTGGTGACTCGCGTGCGGAAACGCGTTTAGGTTGTCGAGGGCGTCTGTGACCCGAGTGACCCACTCGAACCAGAATTCGCGCAGACTTCAGAAACATGTTTTGAAAGGGAATTTTGGGGTTCCTTTGTATTTTTTGCACTGTTGGGAAGCTGTTAAGGCTAGACCCAGGTACAAGCACATTTGGCAAGAAGCATAAATGGTTTATGGAGGCTTGGTTGTATAGTTATTGCATATTGTACATATTTATTGAAGAATAATACTGGGCAGACTTATTAACGGGATTTGCCCCTCCCTTGAATGTATGGGCGTTCATGTGGTTTGATATTGATGGTTATTGCAGTTTTATTTCCGCACAGGAGCACTTTGGAAGATTAATTACACAAGTGTTGAGTTAGGCGTAGTCTACTTATTGAGTATTTGAAAAGATAAAAATAAGGTAGTGCCGCACCTGTCTATAGAGAGGTTGGGAGACTACCACAGGTATAAGGTCATGACAGTTGGTATCAGAGCTACATTTTTGTGGCTTTTATTATTATTATTATTGAGCATAGATACCATTGCAGTGTTGCAGGTGGTATTGAAGCTTGATGGATGAGTTTGTTTCATTGGAAATGAAATTCAAAGAAATTAAAGAGAAGTCGAAGGAAGTGGAAAAGGAGTTTGATGAGGCGAGTCGGACCATTGATACATTGTGCAAGAGGAGAACATCTGGCATGAGAAAAGATGAAATGTTTCGACTTATGAAGAAAGTGAGAATTCTCCGAGCAGAAATGGACAAGGTGGAAGAAGAGCAAAGGAAGTTACTTGATAAGCTTCTCAAGCTTAGAGACCTTGGAAAGATGAAGCATGGTGGCATGAAGCCCACTGTGGGCAAACCAAAGGATGTTGTAGAAGCTGATGAAAAAGTTGGACCAGGACCAAGCACATTACAAGCATTGATGGTGGATGATTCTCACAAGGATGTTGCAGATGTGGTAGAAGTCGAGGACGAACTTGATGAACAAGTTGGACCAGGGCCAAGCACATTGCAAGCATCGGTGATGGATGATTCTAGGGAGGATGTTGAGGATGTGGATATGATCGAGGAAGAACTCGTGGAACAAGTTGAACATGGACCAAGCACATTGCAGGCATTGGGGGATGAACCACATGAAAATGTTGCAGAAGTGAAAATGATTGAGGAGGAACTTTATGAGCAGGCAGTACCAGGATTGGAAGCATTTCAGACATTGATGAGGATGGAGGACACTCGCTTAGAGATTCTTCATGAAGACATGGCTCGTGTTTCAATTGAGCATCTGGGAGATGGACCGTGTGCAGGGATGGGAAAGAATATGACTTCTTTTCCAATACCATGGAGGACCTTTCCTCGGATGACTATGATGGAACCTTGTACATTGGGGAAGCAAGGGGAGCATTTCTTGTTGTAGGCCTTGATAGGGAAATTTGTGACCTCGCTCTAGTAGGTTCAAATTCCCGTGACAAGGGTGGAACTTGATGATCTCTGTGATAGATAAGGGTCATGCTTAGCCACATGGAAACTGGCTAGGTGCCCGGCATGACTCATGGACTGCCTTGGTGGTAGGGCACATTGTCTGGGTAGACTTCTTCATGGCTTACAACCAAGAAGGAACTCTTGGTGCACCTTTAGTGGGGGAGAAGTCTTGGAGGAAGTACCCATGATGATGATGGTAGAAGTGACGGAGGGCACTTAACCTGTACACTATACACATGATGGTGACTAGGGTTGAGGCGAGTCTACTCTTGATGGACACATGGGCAACCAAAGTCATGTACATTGACACAAGGGCATGGCAGGACATTATGTGGAGACATTATGCAGGTGCACTTACTGGGTGCCCACTTATGAGCATCATAAAGGAGTGTCAAGAAGGAATATGCTGAGCATGATCGATTGTTGGTGCTACATGGAGATCTTTTATAGATGGGCTGATGGACATTGTTCACTTTGAGCGACAAGACATTGGTTGGATGAGCAGCCTACGATCACATTCATATGACTTGCAGGGTGAGAACAACTTGTGGTGGCACTCGTGGGCAATACAAGTATGCTTGCCAACGCTTTGGATAGGATGATGTGTGGGAGTTCATGATGGAGTTTCATTCATTGGAGGCTTCATACTACAATGATCTTGCAGTATCTTGTTCACTGAGGAACTAAGATCGAGACTGGTCTCGATTTTGATGCACTATGGGATGCATACCTTCGAGCAGGGAAACGCGTTCGGTCGGGTCGGGTCGCGTGAGGGCACCCAAGGAAACGCGTTCGGGACGGGTCCTGTGAGGGCGGCCATATAAAAAATGCTAAGTTGTGACCGCCCGCGTGCCTTGTGCACGTTCGCGCGGCCAGTTTCTGATTTTCTCCCTTGTGCCTTCGTCCGAGCGGGTCGGGTCGGGTCATGCCGTGTGAGGGCGGCCGTATAAAAAATGCTGAGTTGTGACTGCTCGTGTGCCTTGTGCACGTTCATGGGACCCGTTTTCCGTTTGCTCCCTTGTGCCTTCGTTCGGGCGGGTCGGGTTGTGCCATGTGAGGGCGCCCAAGGAAACGTGTTCGGGTCGGGTCGTGTGAGGGAGGCCGTATAAAAAATGCTAAGTTGTGACCACCCTTGTGCCTTGTGCACGTTCGTGCGACCGGATTGTCGTTTGCTCCTTTGTGCCTTCGTTAGGGCGGGTCAGGTCATGCCGTGTGAGGGCGCCCAAGGAAACGCATTCGGGTCGGGTCGTGTGAGGGAGGCCATATCGAAAATGCTAAGTTGTGACCGCCCGTGTGCCTAGTTGTCACGCCCCTATACCTTCGATGTCTTTCAACCTTGCTATAGACGGGTGCGGCACTACCGTACTTTTTTCTTTTTCCAAATACTCAAGTATATAGACTACGCCTTTAGCAACACTTGTTAGTTATTAACCAAATGTTCTCTCGATATGCGGAAATAAACATAAACATCATTATCAATCCACAAGTATGCTCATACATACAAGGGAGGGGCAATTCCCTGTTAATAATGAGTCCGACCGATAATACGTTTCATAAATATGAAATAATAAGTTCTAATCCAGCAGAAGCCACTTCTGCTCCTTGGCAAGGCAAGTTAGCCTTTTGACCAAGCTCTAAGGCTTGTGAACCATCAAACTAGCCTACAGTAATCATTTATAATCATCAGAATTCACCTTGGGAATATCCTGCACAAAACTGCCCAAGTGCTGTCGGGTCACTCAAATCGGCACTGCAAATCAGTTTAGACTGTCCCTTGAGATCCCTGTGTGTCCAATCCACTTCCCAATTGTACAGTTAGATGCGGCCCGTCAATACACACATTCTGCAATTTACAGCACTCAATTCCAACTCCGGACGCTCCCGGAATGGCTTCCGCACTGTCGTGCAGTTCGTGCAGAGGCGCCTAGTCGTGGGTCACCCGACTCGCCCAGCCAAACGCGTTCGGGTCGGGTCGGGCGCGCCGGGTGAGGGTGCCCGGCCAAAGGCGTTCGGGTCGGGTCGGGCGCGCCGGGTGAGGGTGCCGGGCCAAACGCGTTCGGGTCGGGTCGGGCGCGCCAGGTGAGGGTGCCGGGCCAAACGTGTTCGGGTCGGGTCGGGCGCGCCCTGTCGCGCTGGGTGAGGGAGCCCGACCGAACGCGTTCAGGTCCGGTCGTTTGGGCCGTGGGCGCCCGTATCAGATTTGCTAAGTTGTGACCGCCCGGGTGCCTTGTGCACGTCCGAGCGGCCCGTTTGCCGTTTGCTCCCATGTGCGTCAGTTCGGTCGGGCGGGCCGTGTGGCACCGGGTGAGGGCGTCCGTTTGGGTCGGGCCGTTTGGTCGGAGGGCGCCCGTGTCATATTTGCTAAGTTGTGACCGCCCGGGTGCCTTGTGCACGTCCGGGCATCCCGTTTGTCGTTTGTTCCCATGTGCGTCCGTTTGGTCGAGTCGTTTGGTCGTGCAAGGTGAGGGCGTCCGTTCGGGTTGGGTCGTTTGGTCGTGTCGGGTGAGGGCGTCCGTTCGGGTCGGGTCGGGTCGTTTGGCCCAAGGGCGTCCGTTTGGGTCGGGTCGTTTGGCCCAAGGGCGTCCGTTCGGGTCGGGTCGGGTCGTTTGGCCCAAGGGCATCCATTCGGGTCGGGTCGGGTCGTTTGGCCCAAGGGCGTCCGTTCGGGTCTGGTCGTTTGGTCGTGCCGGGTGAGGGCGTTTGTTCGGGTCGGGTCGGGTTGTTTGGTCGTGCCGGGTGAGGGTGTTCGTTCGGGTTGGGTCGGGTTGTTTGGTCGTGCCGGGTGAGGGCGTCTGTTCGGGTCGGGTCGGGTCGTTGGCCCGAAGGCGTCCGTTCGGGTTGGGTCGGGTGGGCGTGCTGGGTGAGGGCGTCCGTTCGGGTCGGGTCGGGTCGGGTCATTTGGTCGTGTCGGGTGAGGGCGTCCGTTTGGGTCGGGTCGGGTCGTTTGGCCCGAGGGCGTCCGTTCAGGTGGGCGTGCCGGGTGAGGGCGTCCATTCGGGTTGGGTCGGGTCATTAGGTCGTGCCGGGTGAGGGCATCCGTTCGGGTCGGGTCGGGTCGTTTGGCTCGAGGGCGTCCGTTCGGGTGGGCGTGTCGGGTGAGGGCGTCCATTCAGGTCGGGTCGGGTCGTTTGGCCCGAGGGCGCCCGTGTCAGATTTGCTAAGTTGTGACCGCCCGGGTGCCTTATGCACGTCCGAGCGGACCGTTTTCTGTTTGCTCCCATGTGCGTCCGTTTGGTCGGGCGCGCAGGGTGAGGGTGTCCATTCGGGTCGGGTCGTTTGGTCGTGCCGGGTGAGGGCGTCCGTTCGGGTCGGGTCGGGTCGTTTGGCCCAAAGGCGTCCGTTTGGTTGGGCGTGCCGGGTGAGGGCGTTCGTTCGGGTCAGGTCAGGTCATTTGGACCAAGGGCACCCGTGTCAGATTTGCTAAGTTGTGACCGCCCGGGTGCCTTGTGCACGTCCGGGTGGCCCGTTTTCCCTTTGCTTCCATGTGCGTCCGTTTGCTCGGGTCGTTTGGTCGTGCCTGGTGAGGGCGTCTGTTCGGGTCGGGTCGTTCGGTCGTGCCAGGTGAGGGCGTCCGTTCAGGTCGGTTCGGGTCATTTGGCACGAGGGCGTCCGTTCGGGTGGGCGTGCCGGGTGAGGGCATTTGTTCGGGTCAGGTCGGGTCGTTTGGCCCGAGGGCGCTTGTGTCAGATTTTCTAAGTTGTGACTGCCCGGGTGCCTTCTGCACGTTCGAGCGGCCTAATTGCCGTTTGCTCCCATGTGCGTCCGTTTGGTCGGGCGCGTCGGGTGAGGGCGTCCGTTCGGGTTGGGTCATTTGGTCGTGCCGAGTGAGGGCGTCCATTCAGGTCGGGTCGTTCGGTCATTCCGGGTGAGGGCGTCCGTTCGGGTCGGGTCGGGTCATTTGGCCCGAGGGTGCCCGTGTCAGATTTGCTAAGTCGTGACCACCCGCATGCCTTGTGCACGTCCGGCCGGCCCGTTTTTCGTTTGCTCCCATGTGCGTCCATTTGGTCGGGTCGTTTGGTCGTGCCGGGTGAGGGCGTCCGTTCGGGTCGGGTCGTTCAGTCGTGTCGGGTGAGGGCGTCCGTTTGGGTCGGGTCGGGTCGTTTGGCCCGAGGGCGCCCATGTCAGATTTGCTAAGTCGTGACCGCCCGGGTGCCTTGTGCACATCCGGGCGGTCCGTTTGCCGTTTTCTCCCATGTGCGTCCGTTTGGTCGGGTCGTTTGGTCGTGCCGGGTGAGGGAGTTCGTTCGGGTCGGGTCGTTCTATCGTACCGAGTGAGGGCGTTCGTGCGGGTCGGGTCGTTCGGTCGTGCCGGGTGAGGGCGTTCGTTCGGGTCGGGTCGTTCGGTCGTGCCAGGTGAGGGCGTCTGTTTGGGTCGGGTCGTTCGGTCGTGCAAGGTGAGGGCGTCCATTCGGGTCTGGTCGGGTTGTTTGGCCCGAGGGTGCCCGTGTCATATTTGCTAAGTTGTGACCGCCCGGGTACCTTGTGCACGTCCAGGTGGCCCGTTTTTCATTTGCTCCCATGTACGTTCGTTCGAGTCGGGTCGTTTGGTCCTGCCGAGTGAGGGCGTCCGTTCGGGTCGGGTCGGGTCGTTTGGTCGTGCCGGGTGAGGGTGTCCGTTTGGGTCGTTTGGTCGTGTGGCACGATGGCATCCGTTCGGGTGGGCGTGCCGGGCGAGGGCGTCCATTCGGGTCGGGTTGGTTCGTTTGTCCCGAGGGCGCCCGTGTCAGATTTGCTAAGTTGTGACTGCCTGGGTGCCTTGTGCACGTCCGGGCGGCCCGTTTGCCGTTTGCTCTCATGTGCGTCCGTTTGGTCGGGCTTGCCGTGTCGTGCCAAGTGAGGGCGTGCGTTCGGGTCGGGTCGTTCAGTCGTGCCGGGTGAGGGCGTTCGTGCGGGTCGGGTCGTTCGGTCATGCCGGGTGAGGGTGTCCGTTCGGGTCGGGTCGTTCGGTCGTGCCGGGTGAGGGCGTCCGTTCGGGTCGGGTCGTTCGGCCGTGTAGGGTGAGGGCGTCCGTTCGGGTCTGGTCGGGTCGTTTGGCCCGAGGGCACCCGTGTCAGATTTGCTAAGTTGTGACTGCCTGGGTGGCATGTGCACGTCCAGGCGGCCCATTTTCCATTTGCTCCCATGTGCGTCCGTTCGGGTCAGATCGTTTGGTCGTTCCGGGTGAGGGCGTCCGTTCGGGTCGGGTCGTTTGGTCGTGCCGGGTGAGGGCGTCCGTTCGGATCGGGTTGTTTGGTCGTACCGGGTGAGGGTGTCCGTTCGGGTCGTTTGGTCGTGCGGCACGATGGTGTCCGTTCGAGTGGGCGTGCCGGGCGAGGGCATCCGTTCGGGTCGGGTCGGGTCGTTTGGCCCGAGGGCTCCCATGTCAGATTTGCTAATTTGTGACCGCCCGGGTGCCTTGTGCACGTCTGGGCGGCTCGTTTGTCGTTTGCTCCCATGTGCGTCCGTTTGGTCGGGCGTGCCGTGTCACGCCGGGTGAGGGCGTCCATTCGGGTGGGCGTGCCGGGCGAGGGCGTCCGTTCGGGTCGGGTGGTTTGGCCCGAGGGCACCCATGTCAGATTTGCTAAGTTGTGACCACCTGGGTGCCTTGTGCACGTCCGGGCAGCTCGTTTTCCGTTTGCTCCCATGTGCGTCCGTTCGGGTGGGAGCGCCATGTCGTGCCGGGTGAGGGCATCCGTTCAGGTCGAGTCGTTTGGTCGTGCCGGGTGAGGTCGTCCGTTCGGGTCGAGTGGTTTGGCCCGAGGGCGCCCGTGTCAGATTTGCTAAGTTGTGACCGCCCGGGTGCCTTGTGCACGTCCAGGCGGCCCGTTTGCCGTTTGCTCCCATGTGCGTCCGTTTGGGTGGGCGCGCCATGTCGTGCGGGGTGAGGGCATCCGTTCAGGTCGGGTGGTTTGGACCGAGGGCGCCCGTGTCAGATTTGCTAAGTTGTGACCGCCTGGGTGCTTTGTGCACGTCTGGGCAGCCCGTTTGCCATTTGCTCCCATGTGCATCCGTTCGGGTGGGCGCGCCATGTCGTGCCGAGTGAGGGCGTCCGTTCGGGTGGGCTTGCCGGGTGAGGTCCTCCGTTAGGGTCGGGTCATTTGGCCCGAGGGCGCCCGTGTTAGATTTGCTAAGTTGTGACCGCTCGTGTGCCTTGTTCACGTCCGGGTGGCCCGTTTGCCGTTTTCTCCCATGAGTGACCGTTTGGGTGGGCGTGCCGTGTCGTTCTGGGTGAGGGCGTCCATTCGGGTTGGGTCGTTTGGCCTGAGGGCGTCCGTGTCAGATTTGCTAAGTTGTGACCGCTCGGGTTCCTTGTGCACGTCCGGGCGGTCCGTTTGCCGTTTGCTCCCATGTGCGTCCGTTCGGGTCGGGCATTCCATGTCGCACCGGGTGATGGCGTTCGTTCGGGTGGGCGTGCCGGGTGAGGGCGTCCGTTCGGGTCGGGTCGTTTGGCCCGAGGGTGCCCATGTCATATTTGCTAAGTTGTGACCGCTGGGGGGCCTTGTGCACGTTTGGGCGGCCCGTTTTCCATTTGCTCCCATGTGCGTCCATTCGGGTGGGCGCGCCGTGTCGCCCCGGGTGAGGGCATTCGTTCCGGTCGGGTCGTTTGGTTGTGCCGGGTGAGGTCGTTCATTCAGGTCGGGTCGTTTGGCCCGAGGGCGCCCGTGCCATATTTGCTAAGTTGTGACCGCCAGGGTGCCTTGTGCACGTCCGGGCGACCCGTTTGCCGTTTTCTCCCATGTGCATCCGTTCGGGGGGGGCGCACGGACGGGGGCGTTCGGGTCGCCATGTTTTGTCCGAGGGTGCGCTTATCAAATTTTCTTTTCATGTGAAAGGTGGATTGGTAATTGAGTTGTTTTGCTCGGTTTTCCCTGAAGAATGGCCTTGGGTCATTTGTAGGGTCGTCGACTTTCTTCTCTCCATCACCACTCGGTAGCATATGAGCGGTAATGTTGGCCATGCTTGTCCTTGAAGGCATGTTTGACCAATCTCTCCTGTCCCCTCTATTTTCTAGCATTTGGATGGGGTTGTTGTGTGTGGCTCTTTGAGATGACTGGCCGCCTGTTGGCGTTGTTGAAATCGGCTCTCCGGTAACTCTCTCTCGTGCCCCTTGGTTGCACGTTTTCTTTGTTGAAATCAGCGTTTTGCTATGTCGCTCATTGGCTCCGTCGATGTCGGCTCTTCTCTATATTGTTCTTCTCCTCCCTTTTTGCTTGCTTGTGGGGGGAGGGGTTGGATTTTCGTGTGAAAGGTGGGTTGGTAACTGAGTTGTTTGTTCGGGTGTGCCTGAAGAGTGGCCTTGGGTCATTTGTAGGGCCGTCGACTCTCATCTTCTCTCCATCCCCACTCGGTAGCGCATGAGCGGTAATGTTGGCCATGCTTGTCCTGGGAGGCATATGTGAAAAGAGTTACCCTTCCGCTCTGTGTTCTCAGAGTTGGATGAGGTCGCTCTGTGTGGCTCCTTGAGACAACTGGCCGGTCGCCTATGTCGCTCTCGTGCCCCTTGCTCGCTTGTTGGCTGCGTCGATGTTGGCTCTTCGCTATATTGTTCACCTCCTCCCTTTTTGGTGGGTTGGAGAGGTGGGCTTTTGTCTCGTTGGCTTCGTGAAATCAGCTCCTCGCTATATTGTTCACCTCCTCCCCTTTTGGTGGGGGGAGGGGTTGGATTTTCATGTGAAAGGTGGGTTGGTAATTGAGTTGCTTGTTCGGGTGTGCCTGAAGAATGCACTTGGGTCATTTTTAGGGTGGTCGACATTCATATTCTCTCCATCCCCACTTGGTAGCACATGAGCGGTAATGTTGGCCATGCTTGTCCTGGGAGGCATATGTGAAAAGAGTTACCCTTTCGCTCTGTGTTCTCAGAGTTGGATGAGGTCGTTTTGTGTGGCTCCTTGAGACAACTGGCCGGTCGCCTATATCGCTCTCGTGCCCCTTGCTCGCTCGTTGGCTCCGTCGATGTTGGCTCTTCGCTATGTTATTCACCTCCTCCCTGTTTGGTGGGTTGGAGAGGTGGGCTTTTGTCTCGTTGGCTTCGTGAAATCGGATCCTCGCTATATTGTTCACCTCCTCCCCTTTTGGTGGGGGGAGGGGTTGGATTTTCGTGTGAAAGGTGGGTTGGTAAATTGAGTTGCTTGTTCGGGTGTGCCTGAAGAATGGCCTTGGGTAATTTTTAGGGTGGTCGACATTCATATTCTCTCCATCCCCACTCGGGAGCACATGAGCGGTAATGTTGGCCATGCTTGTCCTGGGAGGCATATGTGAAAAGAGTTACCCTTTCGCTCTGTGTTCTCAGAGTTGGATGAGGTCGCTCTGTGTGGCTCCTTGAGACAACTGGCCAGTCGCCTATGTCGCTCTCGTGCCCCTTTCTCGCTCGTTGTCTCCATCGATGTTTTCTCTTCGCTATATTGTTCACCTCGTCCCTTTTTGGTGGGTTGGAGAGGTGGCATTTTGTCTCGTTGGTTTCGTGAAATTGGCTCCTCGCTATATTGTTCACCTCCTCCCCTTTTGGTGGGGGGAGGGGTTGGATTTTTGTGTGAAAGGTGGGTTGGTAATTGAGTTGCTTGTCGGGTGTGCCTGAAGAATGGCCTTGGGTCATTTGTAGGGTGGTCGACATTCATATTCTCTCCATCCCCACTCGGTAGCACATGAGCGGTAATGTTGGCCATGCTCATCCTTGGAGGCATATGTGAACAATTCCCCCTTCGCTCCGTGTTCTCAGAATTGGATGGGTTTTTGTGTGTGGCTCCTTGAGACGACTGTCCTCTTCATTGTTTGGCTCTTTATGGTGCCGGTTTCTTGTGCTTGTACTCTTTCTATGTCAGCACTGTGGGTTGAGATGCATACGTTTAAGAGGAATGTGGAGGGGTTTTCGCTGTAAGCTTCCCCTCTTGCTTGTTTTTTCCATTGGGCGATGTGAGGAGCGGGGTTCTCCTTGTTGTAAAATTAAGGTCTGGAATTCCTTTCAGAGTGCACGTTGTTTGTCCCTGCGTTGGCTTTGAGGTCTTGATCGATGTGGTGGCCCATTTGTTTGCTCGAGTGGTCGGCTTTTTCCTTGCATCTTGCGTGCATCGTAGGATTATGCGGCTTGGAATGTTGAGACACAAGGTGATGGGGCATTTCTTGTTTTGTTGATCGCTCATGCGATTGTGGTCCAACGGGGATGAGGCTTGCTACGTTGATGGCGGGGGCTATATGCAGGAAGGAGGACTTGAAGGTGGAATAGCCGACCTCCCTCCTCTGTGTGGAGGTGGGCACCGCAGTGAGAAGTTTTCATTGTCCGAGTTGGTAAGTCGGTGGGGGCAATCTCCCGGGTTATGCGGGGTGTGGGGTGCGGGGCGCGTTCGGGTCGAGTCGGGTTCGTGCCCGGCGCGCCGGCGTTCCGTACGCGCGGAACGGTGTTTGAGAGAGGGGCGCGGGGAGTTCGTTCGGCGGGGTCGGGTCGGGTCGAACGCGTTCGGGGAAACGCGTGCGGGCCGTGACCGAGTGACCCGCGTGCGGAAACGCGTTCGAGTGCGGGCGTACGTGACCCGAGTGACCCACTCGAACCCCGAGTCGCGCGGACTTCGAAACATGTTACGAAAGGGGTACTAGTTCCTTTTGGATTTTTTACCTTGTTAGAGGGGAAGGCGTTAAGGCTAGACCCGGAGTACAAGCACATTTGGCAAGAAGCATAAATGGTTTATGGAAGCCCCATTTGTATAGTTATTGCGGATTGTACATATTTATTGAAGCATAATACTTTGCGGCCAGACTTATTAACGGGATTTTCCCCTCCTTGAATGTATGGGCGTTCATGTGGTTTGATATTGATGTTTATTGCTGTTTTATTTCCGCACGGGGAGCACTTTGGAAGATTAATTAAACAAGTGTTGAGTTAGGCGTAGTATACTTATTGAGTATTTTAGAAAAGAGAAAAATAAGGTAGTGCCGCACCCGTCTAATAGAGCGGTTGGGAGACTACCACGGAGTATAAGGGCGTATTGCCGGTTAATTATCGAGCTACATTTTTGTGGCTTTATTATTATTATTATTATTATTATTATTATTATTATTGAGAAGCGGGGATACGCGTTGCGGCGTTGCGGGTGGTATTGAGCTTGATGGATGAGTTTGTTTTCATTGGAAATGAACTTCAAAGAAATTAAAGAAAGTCGAAGGAAGTGGAAAAGGAGTTTGATGAGGCGAGTCGGACCATTGATACATTGTGCAAGAGGAGGACATACGGCATGAGAAAAGATGAAATGGTTTCGACTTATGAAGAAAGTGAGAATTCTCAAGTGAGAAATGGACAAGGTGGAAGAAGAGCGAAGGAAGTTAATTGATAAGCTTCTCAAGCTTAGAGACCTTGGAAAGATGAAGCATGGTGGCATGAA
This sequence comes from Pinus albicaulis, assembly GCA_034641835.2. NCBI lineage: Eukaryota > Viridiplantae > Streptophyta > Pinopsida > Pinales > Pinaceae > Pinus > Pinus albicaulis. Next base: position 857,529,134 of record CM076580.1, on the reverse strand, counting down.
GCCTTTGTGGGAACAAGGATGTTGTAGATGTGATTGAAGTCAAGGAAAAGGCGATGAACAAGTTGGACCCGAGGACCAAGCACATTACAAGCATTGATGGTGGACGATTCTCACAAGGATGTTGCGATGTGGTAGAAGTCGAGGACGAACTTGATGAACGAGTTGGACCGGGCCAAGCACATCGCAAGCATCGGTGATGGATGATTCGGGAGGATGTTGAGGATGCGGATATGATCGAGGAAGAACTGCGTGGAACAAGTTGAACCTGGACCAAGCACATTGCGGGCATTGGGGGATGAACCACATGAGAATTTTGCGAAGTGACAATGATGGGAGGAACTTTATGAGCGAGGCGGTGCAAGGATCGGAAGCATTGCAAACATTGATGAGGACGAGGACACTCGCTTAGAGATTCTTCATGAAGACATGGCTCGTGTTTCAATTGAGCATGCGGGAGATGGACCGTATGCGGGGATGGGAAAGATGACTTCTTTTCCAATACCATGGAGGACCTTTCCTGGGATGACTATGATGGAACCTTGTACATTGGAGAAGCAAAGGGAGCATTTCTTGTTGTAGGCCTTGATAGGGAAATTTGTGACCTCGCTCTAGTAGGTTCAAATTCCGTGACAAAGATGGAGACGATGATCTCTGTGATAGATACGGGTCATGCTTAGCCACATGAAGCGGCTAGGTGCCCGGCATGACTCATAGTGTTTGCCTTGGTGGTAGGGCACATTGTACGGGTAGACTTCTTCATGGCTTACAACCCAGAAGGAACTCTTGGTGCACCTTTAGCGGGGAGAAGCCTTGGAGGAAGTACCCATGATGATGATGGTAGAAGTGACCGAGGGCACTTAGCTGTACACTATACACATGATGGTATTTGGGGTTGAGGCGAATCACTCTTGATGGACACATGGGAAACCAAGTCATGTACATTGACACGAGGGCATGGCGGGACATTATGTGGAGACATTGTCACAGTGCACTCTTGGGTGCCCACTTATGAGCATCATGGAGGAGTGTCAGAAGGAATATCTTGAGCATGATCGATTGTTGGTGCTACATGGAGATGACATAGATGGAGGTGATGGACGTTGTTCACTTTGAGCAACAAGACATTGGTTGGATGAGCGACTACGAGCACATTCATATGACTTGCGGGGTGAGAACAACTTGTGGTGGCACTCGCGGGCAATACAAGTATGCTTGCCAACGCTTTGGATAGGATGATGCGTGGGAGTTCATGGTGGAGTTCATTCATTGGAGGCTTCATACTGTGATCTTGGTCTCTGGTTCCAGCGAGGAGTGAGATGGGGCGGTCTTGATTTTGATGCACTATGGGATGCATACCTTCGAGCGGGGAAACGCGTTCGGTCGGGTCGGGTCGCGTGAGGCGCCCAAAATGCGTTCGGGTCGGGTCGTGTGAGGGCGGCCGTATAAAAATGCTAAGTTTTGACCGCTGGCGTGCCTTGTGCACGTTCGCGCGACCGGTTTCCGATTTGCTCCCTTGTGCCTTCGTTCGGGCGGGTCGGGTAGGGTCATGCGATGCGAGGGGGGCCGTATAAAAAATGCTAAGTCGTGGCTTGCTCGTGTGCCTTGTGCACGTTCGTACGACCCGTTTTCCGTTTGCTCCCTTGTGCCTTCGTTCGGGCGGGTCGGGTCGTGCCGTGTGAGCGCCCAAGGAAACGTGTTCGGGTCGGGTCGTGTGAAGGAGGCCGTATAAAAAATGCTAAGTTGTGACCGCCCCTGTGCCTTGTGCCGTTCGTGCGACCCGGTGCCGTTTGCTCCTTTGTGCCCTCGTTAGGGGCGGGTCAGGTCGTGCCGTGCCGTGTGAGGGCGCCCAAGGAAACGCGTTCGGGTCGGGTCGTGTGAGGGAGGCACGTATCGAAAATGCTAAGTTGTGACCGCCGTGTGCCCTGGATGTCACGCCCTATACCTTCGGTGTCTTTTCAACACGCTAGACGGGTGCGGCACTACCGTACTTTTTTCTTTCCAAATACTCAAGTATATAGACTACGCCTTTATGCTTTGTTAGTTATTAACAAAAGGTTCTCTCTATATGCGGGGGAAATAAACATAAACATCATTATCAATCCACCAAGTATGCTCATACATACAAAGGAGGGGCAATTCCCTTTGTTAATAATGATAAATATGAAATAATAAGTTCCAATCAGCGAAGCCACTTCTGCTCCTTGGCAAGGCAAGTTAGCCTTTTGACCAAGCCCTAAGGCTTGTCGGCCATCAAACTAGCCTACGGCAATCATTTACGATCATCGAATTCACCTTGGGAATATCACCGCACAAAACTACCCAAGTCTTGTCGGGTCACTCAAATCGGCACTGCTAAATCAGTTAGAACCGTCCTCGGGCTCCTGTGTGTCCAATCCGCTTCCCCAGCTGTACGGTTAGATGGGGCCCGTCAATACGCACGTGCAATTCCCCGGCACTCGATTGGAGGCTTCCGGACGCTCCGGAATGGCTTCCGCCTTGTAGTGCGATTCGTCTCGGCGCCGATCTTGGGTCACCCGACTCACCCGGCCAAACACGTTCAGGTCGGGTCGGGCGCGTCGGGTGAGGAGCGCCCGGCCAAAGGCGTTCGGGTCGAGTCGTTTGGCGGCGCCGTGCTCAGTTTGCCTAAGTTGTGACCGCCGGGTGCCTTGTGCACGTCCCGGCCCGGCCGTTTGCCGTTTGCTCCCATCGTCCGTTCGGTCGGAGGCGGGTCGTGTGGCACGGGTGAGGGGCGTCCGTCGGGGTCGGGCCGTTTGGTCGGAGGCGCCGTGTCGGGCCTACAAGTTGTGACCGCCGGGTGCCTTGTGCCGTCCCAGGTGCGGCCCGTTCTCCCGTTTGGTCCCATGTGCGTCCGTTCGGGTCGGGTCGGGTCGTTCGGTCGTGCCGGGTGAGGCGTCCGTTCGGGTCGGGTCGTTTGGTCGTGGCGGGTGAGGGCGTCCGTTCGGGTCGGAGTCGTTTGGTCGTGGCGGGTGAGGGCGTCCGTTCGGGTCGGGTCGTTTCGTCGTGGCGGGTGAGGGCGTCCGTTCCGGTCGGGTCGTTTGGTCGTGGCGGGTGAGGGCGTCCGTTCGGGTCGGAGTCGGGTCGTTTGGACGAGGGCGTCAGGATTCGGGTCCAGGTAGATCAGGTCAGGTGGCGTCTGCAGGTAGAAGTGTCCATTGGGTAGATCAGGTCAGGTCTTGTCGGTGAGCCAGTTCAGGTCGAATCGAAGTCAGGTGGGCGTGCCTGCCGGGTGGCGTCCGTTCAGGTCAGGTCGGGTCGGAGTGGTCGGGTGGGCGTCTTGCAGGTGAGGCGTCCGTTCCGGATCAGGTCGGGTCGGGTCGGGTGGGCGTGCCGGGTGAGGGCGTCCGTTCGGGTCGGGTCAGGTCGGGTCGGGTGGGCGTCTTGGGTGGTGTCCGTTCGGGTCGGAGTCGGGTCGGGTCGGGTCAGATGCCGTCTTGAGTAGAGAGCGTCCGTTGGTCGGAGTGGTCGGGTGGAGCGTGCGGTGAGGCGTCCGTTCAGTCCCGGGTCGGGTCGGGTCGTTTGATGCGTCTTAGGGTGAGGCGTCAGTTGGTCCAGTCCGGGTCGGTCGTTGTGGCGCCCGTCTCCATTTGCTAAGTTGTGACCGCCCGGGTGCCTTGTGCGATCAGGCGGCCGTTCTGGATTTGCTCCCATGTCGCCCGTTGGTCAGGCCTTGTAGGGTGAGGAAACATCCGTTGGTCGGGTCGTTCCGATTCGTCTCTTGACGGTAATCCGTCGAATTAGTGTCGTTCGGTCGTGGCGGGTGAGAAGGCGTGTTCGGGGTGAGGCGTCCGTTCGGGTCGGAGTCGTTCGGTCGTGCGGGCCGGGCGTGCGTTCGGGTGGGCGTGCGGGCGAGGGCGTCCGTTCGGGTCGGGTCGGGTCGTTTGGCCAGGGGCGCCCGTGTCAAATTTGCTAAGTTGTGACCGCCGGGTGCCTTGTGCCGTAGGGCGGCCCCGTTCGTTTGCTCCATGGGGCGTCCGTTCGGGTCGGGTCGTTCGGTCGTGCGGGCCGAGGCGTCCGTTCGGGTCGGGTCGTTCGGTCGTGCGCCGGGTGAGCGTCCGTTCGGGTGAGGGCGTCCGTTCGGGTCGGGTCGTTTGGTCGTGCGGGCGAGGGCGTCCGTCGGGTGGCGTGCCGGGCGGGCGTCCGTTCGAGATTCGGGTCGTTTGGCCCCGAGGGCGCCGTGTCAAATTTGCTAAGTTGTGACGCGGGTGCCTTGTGCACGTCCCGGGCCGACCCGTTACCGTTTGCTCCCATGGGCGTCGCGTTCGGGTCGGACGTTCGGTCGTCTTGCTCTTGGGGCGAGAGACGTCCCGTTCGGGTCGGAGTCGTTCGGTCGTCTTGGGAAGCGAGAGCGTCCGTTCGGGTCGGGTCGTTCGGTCGTCTTAGGAGTGAGGGCGCCATCCCCGTTCGGGTGAGCGTCCGTTCGGGTCGAGTCGTTCGGTCGTGCGAGAAGCGAGCGTCCGTTCGGGTGAGAAGCGTCCGTTCGGGGTCGGGTCGTTCGGTCGTGCGGGCGCGCGTCCGTTCGGGTGGCGTGCACCCGGGCGAGCGTCCGTTGAGGTCGGGCTCGGGTCGTTTGGCAAAGAAGCGCCCCGTGTCCGGTTGCTAAGTTGTGTGCCGAGGTACCCTTGTGCACGTCCGGGCGGCTTGGGTGCGGATTTGCTCCCGCAGGCGTCCCAGGTGCGGGTCGGAGGTCGTTCGGTCGTGCCGAACGGCGTCCGTTCGGGGTCGGGTCGTTCGGTCGTGCCGGGTGAGGGCGTTCGTTCGGGTGAGGGCGTCCGTTCGGGTCGGGTCGTTCGGTCGTGCGGCGCGTCCCGTTCGGGTGGGCGTGCGACGAGCGTCCGTTCGGGTCGGAGTCGGGTCGTTCCCAGCCGAGCGCCCGTGTCCAAGTGCTAAGTTGTGACCTTGCGAGGTGCCTTGTTGCACGTCCGAGGAGCGGCCCGTTTGCCGTTTGCTCCCATGTGCGTCCGTTTGGTCGGGTCGTTCGGTCGTGCGGCGAGCGTCCCCGTTCGGGTCGGTCGTTCGGTCGTCTTAGGGTGAGCGTCCGTTCGGGTCGGAGTCGTTTGGTCGTGCGCTTTGATAAGCGTCCCCGTTCGGGTGGCGTGCAGGCGGCATCCGTTGGTCGGGTCGGGTCGTTTAGCCGAGCGCCGTGTCGGTTGCTAAGTTGTGGCCGCCGGGTGCCTTGTGCTACCGTCCGGCCCCGGCCGTTTGCCGTTTGCTGTGTGCGTCCGTTCGGTCGTGCGGAGCGAGCGTCCGTTCGTGTCGTGTCGTTTGGTCGTGCGGCACGATGGCGGCCGTTCGGAGTGGCGTGCGAGCGAGCGTCCCGTTCGGGTCGGGTCGGGTCGTTCGGGCGGCGCCCATCGGTTGCTAAGTTGTGACCGCGAGGTGCGCGTGCACGTCCCGGCCCGGCCCGTTTCGTTTGCTCCGTGTGCGTCCCGTTCGGTCGTGCGCGAGAGTGAGCGTCCGTTCGTGTCGTGTCGTTTGGTCGTGCGGCACGATGGCGACGTTCGGGTGGCGTGCGGCGAGCGTCCGTTCGGGTCGGGTCGGGTCGTTCGGGCGGCGCCCACGTGTCGGACGCTAAGTTGTGACCGCCGGTGCCTTGTGCACGTGGCCGAACCGTTTGCCGTTTGCTCCCATGTGCGTTCGTTTGGTCGGGCGTGCCGTGTCGCGCGGGTAGCGCGTCCGTTCGTGTGAGCGTCTTGGTGAAGAAGCGTCCGTTCGTGTCGTGTCGTTTGGTCGTGCGGCACGATGGCGACCGGCAGCCCGTTCGGGTGAGCGTCTTAGAGACGGCGTCCGTTCGGTGCAATTCGCGTCGTTCGGGCCGAGGGCGCCGTGTCGGATTTGCTAAGTTGTGACCGCCGGGGTGCCTTGTGCACGTCCGGGCGGGCGTTCCGTTCGCTCCCATGTGCGTTCGTTTGGTCGGCGGGATGCCGTGTCGCGCGGGTGAGGGGCGTGTCCGTTCGTGTGGGCTTTGCCAGTGAGGGCGTCCCGTTCGTGTCGTGTCGTTTGGTCGTGCGGCACGATGGCGACCGTTCGAGTGGGCGTGCGAGCGAGGCGTCGGGTCCGGGTCGAGGTCGGGTCGTTTAGCCGGCGCCGTGTCGGTTGCTAAGTTGTGGCCAGCACGGTGCCCATGCACGTCACGACGACCCGACCGTTGCTCCCATGTGCGCTGGTTGGAGTGGCGCGTCGTGTCGCAAAGCCGGTTGTCCGTTCCGTGTGGGCGTGCCGTGGCCGGCGTCCGTTCGTGTCGTGTGCGTTTGGTCGTGCGGCACGATGGCGGCCGTTCGAGTGGGCGTGCGCCGGCGGCGCCCGTTCGGGTCGAGGTCCGGTCGAGGGCGCCCAGGTGTCGGTTGCTAAGTTGTGACCGCCGGAGTGCCTTGTGCACGTCCAGGCGAGAGCCGTTCGTGCTCTATGTGCGGCCGTTTGGGTAGGCGCGTCGTGTCGTGCGGAAGTGAGGGCGATAAAAATTAGGTATTATTCGTCTTGAAGACGAGAAATCCGTTCGGGTCGGGTGGTATGGTGGGGGGGCGCCCAGGTGTCGGTTGCTAAAAGTTGTGACCCGCCGGGTGCCTTGTGCACGTCACGACGGCCCGTTGCCGTTTGCTCCCATGTCTGCGGCCGTTTGGGTGGGCGTGTGGAGGTATTCGTCTTAGGGTCGAGGGCGTCCGTTCGGGTGTCGGGGTGGTTTTGGCACGGCGCCGTGTCCGTTGCTAAGTTGTGACCGCCGGTGCCCAATGCCGGTAGAAGCGGCCCGTTTGCCGTTTGCTCCAATGTGCGTGCGTTCGGGGTGGGGGGCGGCAGGTGTGTGGAGTGCGGGTGAGGCGTCGGGTCGGCGGCGGGTGCGGTGAGTCGTCCGTTCGGGTGGGGTCGTTTGGCCCCGAGGCGCACAGTGTCGGTTGCTAAGTTGTGACCGCCGGGTGCCTTGTGCACGTCCAGGAGCGGCCGTTCGTTTGCTCCCATGTGCGTCCTTACGGGTGGGCGTGTCGTGTCGTGCGGGTGAGGGCGTGTCCGTTCGGGTCGGGTCGTTTGGGCCGAAGGCGCCGTGTCAGTTTGCTAAGTTGTGACCGCCCGGGTGCCTGTGCACGTGGGGCGGTTCGTTTGCCGTTTGCTCCCATGAGCGTCGGGTCGGTCGGGCGTGTCGTGTCGCGCGGGTGATGGCGTTCGTTCGGGTGGGCGTGCGGGGTGAGGGCGTCCGTTCGGGTCGGGTCGTTTGGCCGGGCGCCCGTGTCGGTTGCTAAGTTGTGACCGCCGGGTTCCTTGTCTGTACGTCCGGGCGGCCGTTTGCCGTTTGCTCCCATGTGCGTCCGTTCGAGGTGGGCGCGTCGTGTCGCCCGGGTGAGGGCGTTCATTCGGGTCGGGTCATTTGGGCGTGCGGGTGGGGGCGTCGTTCGGGTCGGAGTCGTTTGGCCCGAGGCGCGGTCGCGGCCCCTTAAGTTGCGAGCCGCCGGGGTGCCTTGTGCACGTCGGGCGGCCGGGTCCCGTTGCTCCATGTGCGTTCGATCGGGGCGCTCAGGTGTCGCCCGGGTGAGGGCGCATGGACGGAGAAGCGTTCCGGGTCCCCCGCTGTTTTGTGGGGTGCGCTTATCGGATTTTGCTTTTCGTGTGAAAGGTGGGTTGGTAATTGAGTTGTTTTGCTCGGTTGTGCTGAAGAATGGCCTTGGGTCATTTGTAGGGTCGTCGACTTTCTTCTCCTCATCACCACTCGGTAGCATATGAGGGGTAATGTTGGCCATACTTGTCCTTGAGCATGTTTGAACAATCTCCGAGTCCTTTCTTGTTTTCTAGCATTTGGATGGGGTTGTTGTGTGTGGCTCTTTGAGATATTGTTTGCTGTTGGCGTTGTTGAAATCGGCGCTCGGTAACTCTCTCTGCGTGCCCCTTGGTCGCACGTTTGCTCTGTTGAAATCAGCGTTTTGATATGTCGCTCGTTGGCTTTGTCGATGTCGGCTCTTCTCCATATTGTTCAACTCCTCCCTTTTTGCTTGCTTGTGGGGGAGGGGTTGGATTTTCGTGTGAAAGTTGGGTTGTGGCGAGTTGTTTGTTCGGGTGTGCACGAAGAGTGGCCTTGGGTCATTTGTAGGGTCGTCGGCTCTCATCTTCTCTCCATCCCCACTCGGTAGCGCGAGCGGTAATGTTGGCCATGCTTGTCACCAGGAGGCATATGTGAGATGCCTTGTCTGTGTTCTCGGGATTGGATAAGTCGCTCTGTGTGGCTCCTTGAGACAGGCAGTCGGTCGCATATGTTGCTCTCGTGCTCCTTGCTCGCTCGTTGACTCCGTCGATGTCGGCTCTTCGCCATATTGTTCACCTCCTCCTTTTGGTGGGTGGAAGAGGTAGGGCTTTGTCTTGTGACAGTGAAATCGTCTCCTCGGTATGTTGTTCACCTCCTCCTTTCGGTGGGGGAGGGTTAGTTTTCGTGTGAAAGGTGGGTTGTGGCGAGGTTGCTTGTTAGGGTGTGCTGAAGAGTGGCCTTGGGTCATTTGTAGGGAGTCGTCGACTCTCGTCTTCTCTCCATCCCCACTCGGTAGCTTATGACGGTAATGTTGGCCATGCTTGTCACGGGAGGCATATGTAGAAAAAGTTTTCGCTCTGTGTTCTCGGTGGATGAGGTCGCTCTGTGTGGCTCCTTGGGGCTCGCTGGTCGGTCGCATATGTTGCTCTCGTGCCCCTTGCTTGCTGCGTTGGCCTCCGTCGGTCTCCCGGCTCTTCGCCATATTGTTCACCTCCTCCCTTTTTTGGTGGGTGGAAGAGGTGGGCTTTGTCTCGTTGGCTTCGTGAAATCGGCTCCACGGTATATTGTTCACCTCCTCCTTTCGGTGGGGGAGGGTTGGACACTAGGTGAAGGTGGGTTGGTAAGCGAGTTGCTTGTTTGGGTGTGCAGAAAAGTGGCCATGGGTCATTTGTAGGAATTCGTCGACTCTCGTCTTCTCTCCATCCACTCCGGTGGCGCATGACGGTAATGTTGGCCATGCTTGTCTGGGAGGCATATGTGAAAAGGAAGTTACCCTTCGGCTACGTGATGTTCTCGGAGGTGGACGAGGTCGCTCACCGTGTGGCTCCTTGAGACAAGCTGGCTTGGTCGCCTATGTCGCTCTCGGTACTTTTGCCCCTGCTCGCTCGTTAGCTCCGTCGATGTTGGCTCTTCGCCATATTGTTCCTCCTCCCTTTTTTGGTGGGTTTGGGAGAAGGTGGGCTTTGTCTACGTTGGCTTCGTAAAATCGGCTCCTCGGTATATTGTTCACCTCCTCCCCTTTCGGTGGGGGAGGGGTTGGATTCGTGTGAAAGGTGGGTTGGTAGCGAGTTGCTTGTTCGGTTGTGCTGAAGAAGTGGCCTTAGGTCATTTCGCCAAGGTCGTAGAGCCTCTGTCTTCTCTCCATCCCCACTCGGTGACGCATGACGGTAATGTTGGCCATGCTGTCTGAGAGCATATGTGAAAAGAGTTACCCTTCCGCTCTGGTGTTCTCGAGTTGGGCCAGTCCTTCTGTGTGGCTCTGGGCTCGCTGCAGCAGTCGCCTATGTACGCTCTCGTGCCTTGCTCGCTCGTTGGCCTCGTCGATGTTGGCTCTTCGCCATATTCTTCACCTCCTCCTTTTTGGTGGGTTGGAGAGGTGGGCTTTTGTCTCGTTGACCGTGAAATCGGCTCCTCGGTATATTGTTCACCTCTCCCCTTTCGGTGGGGGAGGGTTGGATTTTCGTGTGAAAGGTGGGTTGGTAGCTGAGTTGCTTGTTGGTGTGCACAGAAAGAGTGGCCTTGGGTCTGCGCTTGTAGGTGGAAATGGGCTCTCTTCTCTCCCATCCCCACTCGGTAGCGCACGAGCGGTAATGTTGGCCATGCTTTTCTGGGAGGCATATGTGGAGGTTACCCCTTCTTTCTGTGTTCTCCCAGGTTGGAGCCGAAGTCGCTTTGTGTGGCTCCTTGGGCTGTGGCAGTCGCCTATATCGGCTCTCGTGCCCCTTGCTCGCTCGTTGGCCTCGTCGATGTGTGGCTCTTGTCCTGTGTTCACCTCCTCCTTTTTGGTGGGTTGGAGAGGTGGGCTTTTGTCTCGTTGGCTTCGTGAAATCGGCTCCTCGCTATATTGTTCACCTCCTCCCCTTTCGGGGTGGGGGGAGGGGTTGGATTTTCGTGTGAAGGTAAGGTTGGTAATTGAGTAGCTTGTCGGGTGTGCTGAAGAGTGGCCTTGGGTCATTTGTAGGGTGGTGGTATTCAAGTCTCTCTCCCCACTCGGTAGCACATGAGCGGTAATGTTGGCCATGCTCGTCCTTGGAGGCATGTGGAACAATTCCCCCTTCGCTCTGTGTTCTCGGAATTGGATGGGTTTTTGTGTGTGGCTCCTTGAGGTATTTGTCCTCCTCATTGTTTGGCTCTTCACGGTGCCGGTTTCTTGTGCTTGTACTCTTTAATGGCTCAGCAACATGGTTGAATCGCATACGTTTAAGAGGAATGTGGAGGGTTTTCGCAGTAAGCTTCCCCTCTTGCTTGCTTTTTCCATTGGGCGATGTGAGGCCGGGGTTCTCCTTGTTGTAAAATTAAAGATCTGGAGATTCCTTTCGAGTGCACGTTGTTTGTCCTTGCGTTGGCTTTGAGGTCTTGATAGATGTGGTGGCCCATTTGTTTGCTTTCAGTGGTGGGCTTTTTCCTTGCATCTTGCGTGCATCGTAGGATTATGCGGCTTGGAATGTTGAGACACAAGGTGATGGGCTTTTTCTTGTTTGTTGATCGCTCATGCGATTGTGGTCCAACGGGGATGAGGAGCTTGCTACGTTGATGGCGGGGGCTATATCTGGAAGGAGGACTTGAAGGTGGAACGCTTCGACCTCCCTCCTGCAGTGTGGAGGGTGAGGCTGCGGTGAGAAGTTTCATTGTCCGGTTGAGGCGGGGTCGGTGGGGCAATCTCCCGGGTTGCTTGTATGCGGGGTGTGTGGGGTGCGGTGGTCCCTCCTCTTGTTCGGATATGTTCATGCCTTTTGTAGCGAGCCTCTTGATATGCATTCATTTTATTTCCTCGCCTTCGCATCGAGGTTGCCCCGGGCGATCAAGCGATCGAGGTCCACCGTTGGCTGTGTCTAGGGTGGACTCCTGGGTGGTCTCGGTGCGGGGTGGGGGAAGGGGTTGGAGGGGGGAATTTTTAAGGGGAGGTTGCGGGAATGGTCGTTCTTGTTTTATTTCAGAATCCTTTTGCATCGAGGGTCTTGCTGAGGAGATCAAACGATGGGGTCAACATTCTTCCAACGTAGGGTGGACTCCTGGAGTTGGCTGGGTGCGGGGCGGGAGTGGGTTGGGGTGGCATTTCTAATAGAGGTTGTCGACTTGGTCATTCTCCTTCTACTTCCTTCTTTTTCCTTTACTGATGAGGTGCCGCGGCAATCCGTGTCCGGAGTCCGGCTATTCTTCTTGTCAAGGTGGACTCCTAGGTGGCCTCCTGTTGGGCGGGAAGGGTTGCGGGGAATTTTTAAGAGACGTGGCAGGTGGGGTCGGTTGCTCTCCCTTTGGCCCCTTTTGCTTTCGCATCGGGGTCGCCCGCGAGCGCTCAGTGTTGAGTCCATCGTTCTTTATTTGTCCCGGAGTGGACCTCTGGTGGCCTTGGTGCGGGGCGGGGATGGTTGGGGCGTTTGAGATAGAGATAGAGAGAGAGAGAGATTGTGCGTTGGTCTTTCTCCATTTGTTTACCTTGCCGAGGTCGCCGCGAGCTCTCGGGGTCCACTATTGCCGTTGTCGGAGTGGACTCCTAGGTGGCCTTGGTGCGAGGCGGGGAGGGTTTGGGGGGCATTTCTAAGAGAGTCTGTTCTGTTTTCTCAACACCTGCATTCCTTTGTGCGTTGTCGTGGGTGATAAGGCTTTTGCCATCCTTGGCGGTTGGGGGGTGGTTACCAACTCCTAGGCGGCCTCGGTGCAATGTGACTCGGCGGGTTGACCCATTTTTCGCTTTGTGGATCTTGCATCCATCGTCCATTACGTTTGATGTCTTGCATGTCCTTGGCATGTCTTGTGTGTGGGCTCTAATCCCTTCTTGGGGATGCAAGAGGTGCAGGTATAAGAGCTTTACATGATATGTTGACCTCTCCTTGACTTGATGGGTGTTCAAGTCGGCTCTGTCAGAGAGAACTTTGAATGCCCTTTGAAGTGGGAGGGTGCTACCTGGTTGATCCTACTGCCCGGTAAGTATGCTTGTCTCAAGATTAAGCCATGCATGTCTAAGTATGAACTAATTCGGACGCTGAAGCGCGGATGGCTCATTAAATCGATTATAGTTTTTTTGATGGTACCATACTACTCTCGGATAGCATAGTAGTAATTCTAGAGCTAATACGTGCACCAAGTCACGACTCTTTGGAAGGGATGCATTTTAGATAAAAGGCGGCGCGGGCTTGCCGCCTTCTCGGTGAATCATGATAACTCGACGGATCGCACGGCCCTTGTCTTTGGCGATGCTTCATTCAAATTTCTGCCCTATCAACCGATGGTAGGATAGAGGCCTACCATGGTGGTGACGGTGACGGAGGAGTAGAGGGTTCGATTCCGGAGAGGGCACCGAGAAACGGCTACCACATCGAGAGGCGACCGAGCGCGCAAGTGCAATCACGACATGGGGAGGTAGTGACGATAAATAACAATGCGGAGCTCATCGAGTCTGGTAATTGGAATGAGTACAATCTAAATCCCTTAACGAGGATCCATTGGAGGGGCAAGTCGGGTACCGGCGGCGCGGTAATTCCAGCTCCAATAGTATATTTAAGTTGTTGCGGTTAAAAAAGCTCGTAGTTTGGATCTTGGAGTGAAAGTAAGGTCGGTCCGCCTACTCGGTGTGCACTTGCCCTTCGTCCCTTTTGTCGGCGGCGTGCTCACGGCCTTCTTGGGCGGGTCGGCTCCGGCGGCCCATTTTTTGAAAAAATTAGAGTGCTCAAAGCAAGCTTGTCCTGCGAATACATTAGCATGGAATAACGTGATAGAGGTACGGTCCTATTGTGTTGGCCTTCGAGGACCGGAGTAATGATTAATAGGGAGCGGCATCGGGGGGCATTCGTATTTCATTGTGAGAGGGGTGAAATTCTTGGATTTATGAAAAGACGGACCTTTGTGAAAGCATTTGCCAAGGATGTTTTCATTAATCAAGAACGAAAAGTTGGGAGCTCGAACGATCGAATCGAATCCCCTAGTCTCAGCCCTCGCAGGCCGACCGAGGGATCGGCGATGTTGCTCTAAGGACTCCGCCGGCGCAGCCACATCAGTGTTTGGGTTCGAGGAAGTATGTTCGCAAAGTGAAACTTAAAGGAATTGACGGAAGGGCACCACAGAGTGGGCACAGAGAAGCTGGTGACTCAACACGGGGAAGCTGCCGGGTCCGGACATAGTAAGGATTGACGGATTGAGAGCTCTTTCTTGATTCTATGGGTGGTGGTGCATGGCCGTTCTTAGTTGGTGGAGCGATTTGTCTGGTTAATTCCGATAACGAACGAGACCTCGGCCACCTTTAACAGCTGCGGAGGTTCCCGCCGCGGCCGGCTTCTTAGAGGGACTATGGCCGTTCAGGCCATGGAAGTTGAGCAATAAGTGCAGCTGATGCCCTTAGATCATTGCAGGCCGCACGCGCGCCTGCAACGTGCGACCAACGAGTTTTTCTTCTGGTTCGAGCACTCAAATCTTCTCAAATTGCATCGTGATGGGGATAGACCATTGCAATTGGTCTTCAACGAGGAATTCCTAAAGTAAGCGCGTGTCATCAACTCATGTTGACTGCGTCCCTGCCCTTTGTACACACCGCCGTCGCTCCTCTCGGGTGAATGATCCCAGGTGGAAGTGTTACCGGGTGTGTCGACGACGGTGGTTCGCCATTGTCGACGTGGTAGAAGTTCATTGAACCTTATCATTTAGAGGAAGGAGAAATTATTAACAAGGTTACCGTAGGTGAACACAACGGTAGGATCATTGATAGCGAGGTTTGTTTTTCGTTTGGGTTGTGTGTGGGTTTCGATTGTATGTAATCTAGGAGCCGTGTGGTGTGTCTCTAGGTGAGCGGGTTTGATGTGCTTTGACGGGGTGGTGCCTCTTGCGAAAGAGACTCGCAACATTTTAGTTGCCTATCTTGAGTTCACGCTTGTTGTTTCGTGTACTTGCAAGCGATGCTTGTGCCAATACATCCTTTGTTATTATTTCCCCTAATGTGTTTTTTGTATGGGGTTCGAAAGCTCGTTGCCGGGAGCCCCTCTCCAGCAGGTCCGTTGGGTGGGGCATGGTTCTTGCGGAGACGAGGTGCTTGGGAAACACGATGGAAAAATTCGGACTCGTTACGTAAGCGGCGGTGCTCGGTCCTTTGTTCGTTGGAGAAGATGTGGGCCTCCATAGTTGGTTCTCTCCAAAGGCGGCGGCGGTGGTTTATGTTCTTAGGCGAGCCTTTTTGTTGGTGGTTGGGTCAAGGGAGTGGTTGCGTGCGCTTCTACCTCAACCCTTTCGCGAGGAAAAATGTCGGGGTGGGGTCAAATATGGGATGGATGAAGCGCGGGAGAAATTCGTTGGTGGCCACCTAGTCCTCTCCGGCCCTGTTCCTCGACATGCCCTCGCGGAAGGGTTGGGTCTAGGTAATGAAATAGCCCTCCCTTGGTTGGGCTCCATCAAAATTGCAAGTTTCCTCGTCAATGGGCACGAGGTGGCATTCTTTTCTCGTCCCCCTTTGGTGTTGAGGGAATTCTCGTCCTTTCTTGACCCACTCCCCCCTTCCAAGGAAAAGTGAGCCGGAGTTATGTCCTAGGCCTCACCATTTGGATTGTGGGTTTTTTGCGCGACTTGGTCATTTCTTGGATGTGTCGATTGTTGCAAGCGTTGTGGTGTGCGCTTTGGGGGCTTCCCTCTTTTAGGGTGTGACGTTGCACCGCCGGCGTATTTGTGGCCCTGGGCTTTATCCGACATTGAGTGTCGGCCTAGCGATAACTCCTCTTTGGAGTTTCGGTTGTTGGGCCCCCCTCGAATTTTTTTTTGGTGGAAAGGTTGTCGGGTGCCACGGCACGGAGGGGTGCAATAGCGGGGGTGGGTTTGCTATTAGTGCATTTTTTTGTCGGCCTTGTGTGTGGGTTGGGGGGGTCGTTTACCTCTCGGTAGTAACGTGCTCTAGGCACTTGTCTCGTCGGGGCCCCTCGGCTTTTCTAGTGGTCAAGTTTAGGTTGTGGATTGTCTGCGCGGTTGCTTGATTGTCGCTCGTTATGTCGTGTAGATAGAAAGGATGTTGCGTCGCGATGTAGTATGTGGAAAGGTGCGAAAACGTGGGATGCTTTTGATCGGGTGCCTTGTTTTCCTTCTTTTGGATTAGCCAACGTCCCCTCGCGCGGCGGTGGCCCTGCGATTTTTCTAGCTAGCGTTGCTTGAAATTTGGCCCCCTTTCTCTCAGGTGGATTTTTTGTCGCGAGTGTTATGGTGGGTAATGCTTGGTTTTCTTTCTTTCTTGTCGTCGTTTTCTTCCCTTCCGGTCCCCGGCTTACGGAGAAGCGAGAATTGTTGTGGGTCGGTGTCGGAGAAGGATGAAAACGTGCAAGCTCCCGGGTCAGCCACCCTAGTCCTTCTCGGTCGTCGTTCCTTGCGGAGTTCCCCCTTTTTGCCCGAGGCACGAGGCTTGGAAAATCTTGTCTTGTGTTTGAGCCTCCCCTTGTGATTCGTTTTGTTCCCCCTAGCTTTACGGAGAAAAGTGGGATTCGTGGATTTTGACGTTTTCGGAAGGATGAAAAAGCGATGCGAGTTCTGGCAGGGTATTGGCCTAGTCCTTCTCGGTCGTTGATGCGATAGGTTAGCCTTTTTGCGGGCACGAGACATGGCTTGTTTTGTGTTTGAGCCTCGGCCATGTTTTGGTTCTCTTTTCTTCTCTCTTTTTGGAGTTGCTTTTTTCTCTTCCTCCTTTCGGCCCCTAGCTTTACGGAGAAAGGGTGAATCGTTGAGGATTGGCATTCGCGAAGGATGAAGAAGGCGAGCGCGAGCTCTGGGTTGGCCACCTAGTCCTTCTGGGTGTCGTTCCTTGTGATTCCCCCCTTTTGCGAGGCTTGGGAGCCTCGCGAAGTGTTTGTTATGCATGCTAAGACTCCCTCCTTCGAGGTGGGTGGACAATTTCATTTCTCTTTCTTTCATGTGTTTTTCTTACTTTCCTCGTTCCGACCCCCGTCTTTACGGAGAAAAAGGGGGAGTTGTAGTGGGCTTGATGTTCGTGAAGGACGAAAAGAAGTGCGAGTTTCGAGGTGGCCGCCCTAGTCCTTCTCGGTCATCGTTCTTTACAATTCTACCCTTTTTGAAAGGCATGTGGTTTAGACGACTCTTCTTGCTTGTTACGGGCCTTCCCTTTGGTGAGTGGGTGTTATGGAGTGCGGTTGTCTCGGGGGAAGGGGCTTGTTGCGACGCATTGTACGTTGGGTTGGCTGCAGCCATTTCTTCGTGGGAGTGAATATTTTGGTAACACACGGAAACGACTCTCGGCAACGGATATCTCGGCTCTTGTTACGATGAAGAACGTAGCGAAATGCGATACTTAGTGGTGCGAGAATCCGTGAGATCATCGAGTTTTTGTGAGCATAATTTACGCCGAGGCTTCGGTCGAGGCACGCACGTCTGTCCCCAGGCGTCGCATCCCAATCAAACGCGCTCCTTGCAATATGGTAGGGAGCGGCGGAGGTGACCGTCGTGCCCAATGCGGTGCGGTTGGTGAAATGTGGCAGAGCGATGTTTCGTGGCGTGCGTCGGCAAGCGGTGATCTTGTCCCCTTGGTTGGGAAGTCGGCGTTAGCCGTACGGGCTCTACGTGGCATCCCTGGAACTTGCTGCTCTCTCTTGTCCTCCCATTGGGTAGGGCGGATTTAGCTCCAACTTGCGACCTCGGCTCGGGCGAGAACACCGTGAGTTTAAGCATATAGGTAAAGCGGAGGAAAAGAAACTTACAAGGATTCCCTAGTAGCGGCGAGCGAACCGGGAAGAGCCCGACGCAGAAAATCGGGTGGCGGCGTCGCACGAATTGTGAGTACGTAGAAGCGTCCTCGGCGGCGGACCCGGGCCAAGTCCTTGGAAGAGGGCGCACGAGAGGGTGGCCGGCCCGTCGGGCCGGGACCACGCCGCATCACGAGGCGTTGTCGGCGAGGTCGGGTTGTTTGGGAATGCGGCCCTAATTGGGTGGTAAATTCCGTCCAAGGCTAAATACGGGCGAGAGACCGATAGCGAACAAGTACCGCGAGAAGATGAAAGGGACTTTTGAAAGAGAGTTAAAGAGTGCTTGAAATTGTCGGGAGGGAAGCGGATGGAGAGGTATTCGATGCGTCTCGGTCGGATGTGGAACGGCTCGGGGTGGTCCGCCGCTCGACTTGAGTGCAAACCAACACGGAGCTCTTTGCACATCGTCACAAGCGCGGGTGGAGTACCGCACAATCGGTTTGCGTGCGGTGGTCGAGGGGACGAGCGCGCGCCCTTGTGGCGGGCCGTGTGCACACGCGCTCGTGGTGTTGGTTGGCGGGCTTTCCATTCGGCCCGTCTTGAAACACGGACCAAGAGTCCCTAGCATGTGTGCGAGTCGGCGGGTTTGAAAGCCTGCCGAGCGCAAGGAAAGTGACGGGCGAGATCCCCTCTTTGCGGGGTGCATCGTCGACCGACCTTGAGCTTATGCGAAGGGTTCGAGTGCGAGCACACGGTAGGGACCCGAAAGATGGTGAACTATGCCGGGCGGGGGCGAAGCGAGAGGAAACTCTGGTGGGCTCCGTAGCGATGCGCGTGCAAATCGTTCGTCGACTTGAGTATAGGGCGAAAGACTAATCGAACCATCTAGTGGTTGGTTTCCTCCGAAGTTTCCCTCGGGATATTTGGAGCTCACGCGCGAGTTTTATCGGGTAAAGCAAATGATTAGAGGCATCGGGCGTAACGCCCTCGGCCTATTCAAACTTTAAATAGGTAAGAGGGTGCGGTACAACCCCGTGAACGTGCCATGGAATCGAGAGCTCCAAGTGGGCCATTTTTGGTAAGCAGAGCTGGCGATGCGGGATGAACCGAAAGTTGAGTTACGGTGCCGAATTGCGCGCTAACCTAGATCCCACAAAGGGTGTTGGTTGATTAAGACGACGAGGACGGTGGTCATGGAAGTCGAAATCCGTAAGTGTGTAACAACTCACGCCGAATCAACCAGCCCCACACAGAAAATGGATGGCGAAGCGTGCAACCTATACTCTACCGTCGGAGCAATTGCCTGGCTTCGATGAGTAGGAGGGCGCGGGGGTCGTTGAGGAAACCTCGGGCGTGAGCTTGGGTGGATCGGCCCCCGGTGCGGGCAGGTGGTAGTAGCAAATATTCAAATGAGAACTTTGAAAATTTGAAGTGGGGAAAGGTTCCATGTGAACGACACTTGGACATGGGTTAGTCGATCCTAAGAGATGGGGAAGCCTTGTATCAAGGGTGCACTCTGCACGAGCATCGAAAGGGAATCGGGTTAATATTCCCGAACCGGGACATGGCGGCGGGCGGCCACGTTAGGAAATCCGGAGACGTCGTCGGGGGCCCGGGGAAGAGTTATCTTTTCTTTGCTGACTTGCCCACCACGGAATCGGTTCACCGGAGATAGGGTCCGGCGAGTGGAAGAGCCACCGCACGTCTTGCGGTGTCGAGTGCGCCCTCGGCGGCCCTTGAAAATCTGGAGGACCCGGTCTAGTTCATGCCGGTCGTACTCATAACGCATCGAGTCTCCAAGGTGAACGACCTCACGGTCAATAGAACAATGTGAGTAGGAAGTCGGCAAAATGGATCCGTAACTTCGGGGAAAAGGATTGGCTCTGCGGCCCGGGCCTGGGGTGCGCGCCCTCAACTCGTGGGGTTTGTCGGCGATGCGCGAGCGCTCTCGCGGCGGGCGGGCGATCCGCGCCCGTCTTGGGACAGATACGGGCGTGAATGCCCCCTCGGGGGCTTTTCCCTGGGCGGCGAACGGTCGACTCGGAAGCTGGTACGGACAGGGGAATCCATTTGTTTAATTAAAACAAAGCATTAGATGGTCACACAACGGATCTTTGACGCAATGTGATTTACCTTGATGCTGCGAATGTCCAAAGTGAAAGAGAAATTCAGCAGCCAGCGGGTAAACGGCGGGAGTAACTATGACTCTCTTAAGGTAGCCAAATGCCCCGTCATCTAATTAGTGACGCATGAATGGATTAACGAGATTCCCACGCTTGTCCCTATCTACTGTCTAGCGAAACCACAACCAAGGGAACGGGCTTGGCGAAGTCGGCGGGGAAAAGACCGTTTGTTGAGCTTGACTCTAGTCCGACTTTGTGAAATGACTTGAGAGGTGTAGAATAAGTGGGAGCCGTTTTCGGCGCAAGTGAAATACCACTACTTTTAACGTTATTTTACTTATTCCGTGGGGCGGAGACGGGGCACGCCCACATTTTGGCCTTAAGGCACGTTTCGAGCGGAGTCGATTCGGGGCGGAAGACATTGTCGAGGTGGGGAGTTTGGGCTGGGGCGGCACATACATTAAAAGATAACGCGGAGTGTCCTAAGATGAGCTCAACGAGAACGAGAGGCTCTCGTGTGGAACAAAAGGGTAAAAGCTCA
Source organism: Pinus albicaulis (assembly GCA_034641835.2). Classification (NCBI taxonomy): domain Eukaryota; kingdom Viridiplantae; phylum Streptophyta; class Pinopsida; order Pinales; family Pinaceae; genus Pinus; species Pinus albicaulis. Next base: position 857,509,568 of record CM076580.1, on the reverse strand, counting down.
TTTGATTTTGATTTCGGTACGAATACACAAACGAGTGACGTGGCCTATCGATCCTTAGACTTTCGGAATTTGAAGCTAGAGGTGTCGGAAAAGTTACCACGGGGATAAACGGCTTGTGGCGGCCAGCGTTCATAGCGACGTTGCTTTTTGATCCTTCGATGTCGGCTCTTCCTATCATTGTGAAGCGAGAATTCACCAAGTGTTGGATTGTTCACCCACCAATAGGGAACGTGAGCTGGGTTTAGACCGTCGTGAGACGAGGTTGGATTTTACCCTCTTGATGAACCGCACCGCAATAGTAATTCAACTTAGTACGAAAAGGCTTAGTTGATTCACACAGAGGTGGTCACATCGCGGCAGTTTAGCCGGTGGCGCGAAGCTGCGTGTGTCGGATTATGAGCGAACGCCTCTAAGTCGAATCCACGCTGAAAGCGGTGCATGTCACTCTTCGACGCCTTCTCGACCCGCGGTAGGGGCGTCTCTTTGTCGCCCCGGGGCCGTGTCATTTGCGAGCCGCGATCGTGGGGGCTCGGTCGAGCGGCTTTTGAAGTTCAATTTCAAACGGTCGTTGAGAAGAATCCTTTGCGGAACGGCTTAAATACGCGACGGGGTATTGTAAGTGGCAGAGTGACGCTAACACCACGATCCTTGGTCGGTATGATCGCCTCGATTGAACTTCGCTCTTGTCCTTTACTCTCAAAATTCGGACGACTATCCCCATTTCACCTTCGGTCCTTTTCATTCAAACGTCGTTTCTTTTGTTCGCATCTTCGAAAATACATTTCTTGCTTGGGGGCGGGAAATTTGGGGTTTCCATGCCGCCGGCTGAGAGGGGTCGCCCGGTCTGCCGGAACTTGTGGTCGGTGGCATGGAAACCCCAAATTTCCATGTCGCGGCACGGCGTAAACCGACAGTCTGCGGAACTTGGGGTTTCCGCGTCCTCCGCCCCGAGGGGAAACACGCTAGGGCGGGGTTTCCATTTCGCGCACAGGCGGAGGGCCGAAACCCCGAGGGAACTTGGGGTTTCCATGTCCCGCCCGGACGAAAACCGCGGGTTTCCATGTTTTTTACGCCACCGAAACTTGGGGTTTCCATGGCTTGATGGAAACCGTCGCCCGAGTCTAGAGAGCTGGTGGTGTTTCGAAACCGCGGATCCAAGCCTCAGGGAACTCCGGGTTTTTTTTTTTTTTTTTTCCATGTCGCGGCGCATACAAACCCGCTTCCATTTCGCCACACGACGGACAGTAGCCCCAATTTGGAGAAACTCGGGAGTTTCCATTTCGTGGCACGGCGGAAAATTTCCCCAAGTGCGGGAAACCTGGGGTTCCCATGTCCCGCCGCGATGGAAACCGCAACCCCCGGCCACGAGAATTGCCAGGGGAGTCCATGCCGCCGACGTGGCAGCCGCCGCCCCGAGTATGGGGAACTTCGAGTTTCCATGTCGGCGCGATGAAACGCCACCGGGTCCGCGGAGCTCGGGGGTTCCCATTTTTTGCGGCACGACGGATACCACCCAATTCCGGGGAAACTCGGGGATTTCCACATCCGCCACGACGAAGCCGTGGCCTCGGTGCGGGGAGCTCGGGTTTCCATGTCGCGGCACGACGGGAGAACCGCCAAGCTGCGGAACTTTGGGACACGTTTCGTGGCACGAGAGAGCCGCCTAGTTACGGGAACCTTTGCGGTTTCCATCTCCGCCCGACGAAAACCGCGCCCACGGAGTCGGGGGGGGGGCAGGTTTCCATGTCGCGGCACGGCCGTAATCGCCCAAGTTTACGGAACTCGTGGTTTCCGTCGCGCGGCACGACGAAGAACCGCCCAAGCCTGGCGAACTTGGGTCTCCCCATTTCGGCGCGGCGGGGAAACCGCTCCCCTGGTCCGTCTCGAGGAACTTGGGGACTCCACGCCTCGTCGCGGCGAGGCTTAGGTCAAATGCGGGGAAGGTTGGGTTTTGCAAGGCCCCAAGAATTCATGGCGCGTTCGTGGTAACGGGCGCGCCCGTCGGGGCGTTCGGGCGCCGTGCGGCGCTAGGGCGAGCCGCCGCACGGTGGCCGCACGGGGCGCGGGTGTGTGGCGGCGAGCGGCACGGGCGCGTCGCACATAGCCGGCGGTGGCATTAGCGCCGGCGTTACGGGCGAAACGTCACGGCATGGCGAGGTCATAGAGGCAGAGCGCACGAGTTGAGCGACGACGCTACACGAGTGGGCGGACGGCGAAACGATGGGGGTCGTCTCGGGTCGGCAGAGTGACCCACGACACGCCGCATGATACGCGTGAGGAAGTATGCGTCGTGCGGTCAGCGGAGAAGTCAACCAGCGATCAAGCAAGCATGCGGTGCGGCGCATTGGAGCACCACGAGCTTAAGCCAACGGCTCGTTGGTGAAGGAAACACGGCGGCGGTGAACGCGGGCGGCGCGGGTCGAGGCCGGGTTGTTGACGTGGGGGCGTGCGGAATTCCTCCGCGGGGCATCCGCACCGCGGGGGCCCGGGTCGAGTCGGGCGGCGCGCGGTCGAGTCGTGCGACATACGTGCGGGCGTGCGGAGCTTCTCCGCGGGCGTCCGCACGATCCGGGCTTCGGTTCGGAGGTCGTTACGAAGGCATCGTGAGTCGAAATTGAGTGCGAAAGTTGAAGCGGGTGCGTTTTGATGGGACGGAGCTAACCACATAGATGGGGGAGGCGGATTGGACGACGGAGAGCTCGCGGGAGGTCGAAACCATTTGCGGTGCCAACCGGTGACACGGCGACGCAGGCCGGTTTTATGCGGGATATTCCCGAGAGGTGAATTCTAGTGCGTAAACGATTGTTGTGGGCTAGTTAATGATTGTCAAGCATTGTAAGCTTGGACAAAAAGTGACTTGCCTTGCCAAAGAAACAAAGGGGTCTTTTTCTTTGGATTGGAACTTATACTCTATTTCGTACTTATGAAACATATTATCGGGCAGTCCATTATTAGCTGGTGCCTCATATATCTTAATGAGTACCTTTGTGGATGTGATGATGATGTTCATGTTTTCCGCACATTGAAGAACATTTGATTAACTAATTTAACAAGTGTTGCTAAAGGCGCGATCTACATACTTGAGTATTACGAAAAGGAGAAGTACGGTGATGGTGCCGCACCGTCTATAGCACGGTTAGAAAGTCCACCCGAAGGTCACAGGGGCGTGATAGGTTTCCTCGCCCCGCCGTGACGAGCGATCTCGCCCAAGCTTGTGCGAAATGCAAATTTCCATGTCCTGCTCAATGGACACGCGTCAATTATGCGCCGCCAGCGAGCGAGAGCCGCCTGTAAGACCCACGAGCCGAGGACGACGACGGAGAGGCGTTGGAAGCGTTCGGTGGACATGCGACGAACGACGGAAACCACGACGGAAGGTTAGACGGGGCGCGCCGACGAGACGAGAGCATCGTCGCTACTATGCAACGTTATCACGGTGGCCAGGTGCGACGTTTAGGAGCGACGTGCATAAACGCGCCCAAAAATGGCCGTGTGTTGGCTTGGAGGTTTATAGGCGGCGAGTGGTGGCAAGCCGACGTTAAGGAGGAAATGCCACGTCGTAACCAAGGCTTTATGGGCGTTTGCGGGTCGGCCTCATATGGGTCAAGCCCCACCCATGGAAAGCAATGTGTGGGCAAAGGCACATACGAAAGGAGGACGTGCGATGGACGATAAAGGAAAGAAGAAGGACATCAACATCACTGGCCGGTTCACATTGGAAAGCTAATGCTCGAGCCGGAAGCGAAGGTCGAGGGTGGAGGGCGGCGAAGCCGCGACGGGGAAACGGATGCAGGTTGAGTCGGGTAAAACCCGTTCGGCGTTCACCGCCGGGTCGAGTCGGGTTCCTTCCGCGAGACGCGTGCGGTGCGGTGTTTAGTGCATGGTCGAGTCGGGTTCCTTCCGCGGGGCGCGTGCGGTGCGGTGTTTAGTGCATGGTCGAGTCGGGTTCCTTCCACGGGGCGCGTGCGGTGCGGTGTTTAGTGCATGGTCGAGTCGGGTTCCTTTCGCGAGGACGCGTGGAGAACGGTGTTCGGGCGGGCGCGTTCGGGTCGAAGTCGGGTTCGTGCGGCACGCCGCGTTCGTGCGCGCGGAACGGTGTTTGAAGGCGCGGAGTTCGTTCGGCGGGGTCGGGTCGGGTCGAACGCGTTCGGGGAAAACGCGTGCGGACGCGTGACCCCGGTGACCCGCGTGCGGGCGCGTTCGGGGTGCCGAGGCGTCTGTGACCGAGTGACCCTCGACGAGAATCGCGCGGACTTCGAGAGCATGTTACGAAGGGAATTTTGGGGTTCCTTTGGATTTTTTGCCTTGTTGGGAAGGCATTAAGGCTAGACCCGGGTACAAGCACATTTGTAGAAGCATAAATGGTTTATGGAGGCTTATTTAATATAGTTATTGCGGATTGTACATATTTATTGAAGCATAATGCGGCGGACTTATTAACGGGATTTTCCCCTCCCTTGAATGTATGGGCGTTCATGTGGTTTGATATTGATGTTTATTAACATTTTTATTTCCGCACGGGAGACACTTTGGAAGATTAATTAAACAAGTGTTGAGTTAGGCGTAGTCTACTTATTGAGTATTTGAAAAAGAGAAAAATAAGGTAGTGCAGCACCTAGTCTATAGAGCGGTTGGGAGACTACCACGGGTATAAGGGCGTGACGGTTGGTATCGGAGGCTACATTTTTGTGGCTTTATTATTATTATTATTATTATTATTATTATTGAGACGGGGATACGTTGCGGCGTTGCGGTGGTATTGACTTGATGGATGAGTTTGTTTCATTGGAAATGAACTTCAAAGAAATTAAAGAGAAGTCGAAGGAAGTGGAAAAGGAGTTTGATGAGGCGAGTCGGACCATTGATACATTGTGCAAGAGGAGGACATACGGCATGAGAAAAGATGAAATGTTTCGACTTATGAAGAAAGTGAGAATTCTCCCGTGAGAAATGGACAAGGTGGAAGAAGAGCGAAGGGAAGTTGAATTGATAAACTTCTCAAGCTTAGAGACCTTGGAAAGATGGTATGATGGCATGAAGCCTTTGTGGGGGAACCAAAGGATGTTGTAGATGTGATTGAAGTCAAGGAAAAAACTGATGAACAAGTTGGACGGGGACAAACACATTACAAGCATTGATGGTGGACGATTCTCATGAGGATGTTGCGGATGTGTTAGAAGTCGAGGGGCCGAACTTGATGAACCGGGGTTGGACCCGGGGGTTGTCATCGCAAGCATCGGTGATGGATGATTCGCAGGGGAGGATGTTGAGGATGCGGATATGATCGAGGAAGAACTCGTGGAACAAGTTGAACACGGACCAAGCACATTGCGGGCATTGGGGATGAACCACATGAAAATTTTGCGAAATTGTGATGATCGAGGAGGAACTTTATGAGCGGGCGGTACCGGGATCGGAAGCATTGCAAACATTGAGTAGGGACGGAGGACACTTGCTTAAGAGATTCTTCATGAAGACATGGCTCGTGTTTCAATTGAATACGGGAGATGGACCGTATGCGGGGATGGGAAAGAAGATGACTTCTTTTCCAATACCATGGAGGACCTTTCCTCGGATGACTATGATGGAGACCTTGTACATTGGAGAAGCAGAGGCATTTCTTGTTGTAGACGTATGATAGGGAAATTTGGCGGCCTACGCTCTAGTAGGTTCAAATTCCCGTGACAAGGGTGGAAACTTGATGATCTGCAGCTGATAGATACGAGTCATGCTTAGCCACATGGAGGCCGGCTAGGTGCCGGCATGACTCATGGTACCTTGGTGGTAGGGCACGTATGCAGGTAGACTTCTTCATGGCTTACAACCAGAAGAAGACTCTTGGTGCACCTTTAGCGGGGAGAAGCCTTGGAGGAAGTACCCATGATGATGATGGTAGAAGTGACCGAGGGCACTTAACACATGCAACATACATGATGATGGTGGCAGGGTTGAGGCGAGTCTACTCTTGATGGACACATGGGAAACCAAAGTCATGTACATTGACACGAGGGCATGGCGGGACATTATGTGGAGACATTATGCGAGTGCACTCTTGGTGCCCACTTATGAGCATCATGGAGGAGTGTCGAAGGAATATCTTGAGCATGATCGATTGTTGGTGCTACATGGAGATATTTTATAGATCGTTGATGGACGATTGTTCACTTTGAGCAACAAGACATTGGTTGGATGAAGCCGACCTACGAGCACATTCATATGACTTGCGGGGTGAGAACAACTTGTGGTGGCACTCGCCGGAGCCAATACAAGTATGCTTGCCAACGCTTTGGATAGGATGATGCGTGGGAGTTCATGGTGGAGTTTCATTCATTGGAGGCTTCATACTACAATGATCCTTGCGATATCCCCAGTTCAGCGAGGAGCGAGATCGAGGCTGGTCTTGATTTTGATGCACTATGGGATGCATACCTTCGAGCGGGGAAACGCGCGTTCGGTCGGGTCGGGTCGCGTGAGGCGCCCGAGGGAAATGCGTTCGGGTCGGGTCGTGTGAGCGGCCGTATAAAAAATGCTAAGTTGTGACCGCCCGCGTGCCTTGTGCACGTTCGCGCGGCAGGTTTCCGTTGCTCCCTTGTGCCTTCGTTCGGGCGGGTCGGGTCGGTCATGCCGTGCGAGGGAGACGCGTATAAAATGCTAATCGTGAGCGCTCGTGTGCCTTGTGCACGTTCGTGCGACCCGTTTTCCGTTTGCTCCCTTGTGCCTTCGTTCGGGCGGGTCGGGTCGTGCCGTGTGAGCGCCAAGGAAACGTGTTCGGGTCGGGTCGTGTGGAAGGAGGCCGTATAAAATACTAAGTTGTGACCGCCGCATTGCGCTGTGCACGTTCGTGCGACCGTTACCGTTTGCTCCTTTGTGCCCTCGTTAGGGGCGGGTCGAATTCGTGCCGTGTGAGGGCGCCCAAGGGAAACGCGTTCGGGTCGGGTCGTGTGAGGGAGGCCGTATCGAAAATGCTAAGTTGTGACCCCGGGACACTGGATTGTCACGCCCCTATACCTTCGGTGTCTCCAACCACGCTATAGACGGGTGCGCTTTCTAGTACTTTTTCTTTTTCCAAATACTCAAGTATATAGACTACGCCTTTAGCAACACTTGTTAGTTATTAACAGAGTTCTCTCTATATGCGGAAATAAGCATAAACATCATTATCAATCCATGAAGTATGCTCATACATACAAGGGAGGGGCAATTCCTGTTAATAATGATAAATATGAAATAATAAGTTCCAATCCCGGCGAAGCCACTTATCGCAGCAAGGCAAGTTAGCCTTTGACCAAGCCCTAAGGCTTGTCAACCATCAAGCCTTCTGACAATCATTTACAATCATCGAAATTCACCTTGGGAATATCATAACACAAAACTACCCAAGTCTTTGTAGGGTCCTCAAATCGGCACTACAAATCAGTTTAGACCGTCCCTCGAGCTCCTGTGTGTCCAATCTGCTTCCCAAGCGTACGGTTAGATGCGGCCCGTACGTACGCACATTACGCAATTTACGGCACTCAATTAAACTCACGGACGCTCCGGAATATGGCTTCGCCTTGTGATGCGGTTCGTGCGAGACGCCGGTCTTGGGTCACCCGACTCCACCCCGTCGCGTTCGGGTCGGGTCGGGCGCGTCGGGTGAGGCGCCGGCCAAGGCGTTCGGGTCGAGTCGTTTGGTAAGGGCGCCCAGTGTCAGTTTGCTAAGTTGTGGCCGCGGTGCCTTGTGCCTTGTCCAGGGCGGCTCCGTTCTTGGTTGCTCCCATGTGCGTCCGTTCGGTCGGAAGGCGCGGGTCGTGTGGCACCGGGTGAGGGCGTCGCGTCCGAGGTCGGGCCGTTTGGTCGGAGGGCGCCCGTGTCGGATTGCTAAGTTGTGACCGCCGGGTGCCTTGTGCACGTCCGTGCGGCCCGTTTACCGTTTGGTCCCATGTGCGTCCGTTCGGGTCGGATGGGGTCGTTCGGTCGTGCGGGTGAGCGTCCGTTCGGGTCGGGTCGTTTGGTCGTGGCGGGTGAGGGCGTCCGTTCGGGTCGGGTCGTTTGGTCGTGGCGGTGGCGTCCGTTCGGGTCGGGTCGGGTCGTTTGGTCGTGGCGGAGTGAGCGTCCGGATTCGGGTCGGTCGGGTCGTTGGGCGAAGCGTCCGTTCGGGTCGGGTCGGGTCGGGTCGGGTGGGCGTGCGGGTGAGAAGCGTCCGTTCGGGTCGGGTCGGAGTCGGGTGGGCGTCTTTGGGTGAGCGTCCGGGTCGAATCGGGTCGGGTCGGGTGGGCGTGCGGTGAGCGTCCGTTCGGGTCGGGTCGGGTCGGGTCGGGCTCAGATGCGTGTCCGGGTGGCGTCCGTTCGGGTCGGGTCGGGTCGGGTCGGGTGGGCGTGCCGGGTGAGGGCGTCCGTCCGGGTCGGGTCGGGTCGGGTGGGCGTGTCGGGTGAGGGCGTCAGATTCGGGTCGGGTCGGGCCGGGTCGGGTCGAGGTGAGCGTCTTGGGTGAGCGTCCGTTCGGGTGGGCCAGGTCGGGTCGTTTGGTCGTCTGCAAGGTGGCGTCCGTTGGTCGGGTCGGGCGGGTCGTTTGGCAAAAGCGCCCGTGTCAGTTCTGGGTTGTGACCGCCGGGTGCCTTGGTGCCGTCCGGCCCGGCCCGTTCTTGGTTGCTTTCCATGCTTGGATTTAGTCGGGCGCGCCGAGGGTGAGCGTCCGTTCGGAGTCGGGTCGTTCGGTCGTGCACGGGCGAGGGCGTCCGTTCGGGTCGGGTCGTTCGGTCGTGGGGCGGCGGCCGTCCGTTCGGGTGAGCGTGCGTCGGGTCGAGTCGTTCGGTCGTCTTGCCGAGACGAAGACGTCGCGGATTCGGGTGGCGTCTTTGAACGGCGTCCGTTCGGGTCGAGGTCGGAGTCGTTTGACGAGGCGCCGTGGGGGTTGCTAAGTTGTGACCGCAGGGTCCTGCCCGGCCACCGCGTCCGGGCAGCCATTAGATTTGCTCCTGTGGGCGTCCGGATTCGGGTCGGGTCGTTCGGTCGTCTTCGTAGCGAGGGCGTCCGTTCGGGTCGAGTCGTTCGATCGTCTTGGGGGTGAGCGTCCGTTCGGGTGAGCGTCCGTTCGGGTCGGGTCGTTCGGTCGTCTTGAGAGCGACGTCCGTTCGGAGTGGGCGTCTTCGACGAGCGTCCGTTCGGAGTCGAGTCTCGGTGCGATTGTTCGCTCCATCGGTACTAGTTGTGTGCTTGGGGTGCCCTTGTGCACGTCCGGGCGACCCGTACCGTTGCTCCCATGGGCGTCCGTTCGGGTCGGGTCGTTCGGTCGTGCCGGGCGAGGGCGTCCGTTCGGGTCGGAGTCGTTCGGTCGTGCGGCGAGCGTCCCGTTCGGGTCGGGTCGTTCGGTGCGTGCGGGTAGCGTCCGGGTGGTCGGCGTTCGTTCGGAGTCGGGTCGTTGGGTCGTGCGGGGGCGAGGGCGTCCGAGCCGGGCGGCGTCGTTCGGTCGGAGTCGTTCGGTCGTGCCGGGCGAGGGCGTCGGTCGGGTGGCGTGCGGGCGAGGGCGTCCCGTTCGCGTCGAGTCGGGTCGTTCCCAGCCCGAGGGGCGCCGTCGGCCTGGGTGTGACCTTGGGGTGCCTTGTGCACGTCCAGGGCGGCCTTCGTTCGTTTGCTCCCATGGGCGTCCCGGATTGGTCCGGGTCGTTCGGTCGTGCCGGCGGCGTCCGTTCGGGTCGAGTCGTTCGGTCGTCTTGGGGTGAGGGCGTTCGGTCGGGTGAGGGCGTCGTTCGGGTCGGGTCGTTCGGTCGCCCGGGCGGCGTCGTTCGGGTGGGCGTCTTCGGCGTGGTCGGTCGGAGTCGGGTCGTTTGACGAGGCGCCCGTGTCCAAGTTGCTAAGTTGTGACACTTGAGGTGCCTTGTGCACGTCACGGTGACCCGTTGCCGTTTGCTCCCATGTGCGTCCGTTTGGTCGGGTCGTTCGGTCGTGGGGCGGGCGTCCCGTTCGGGTGGTCGTTCGGTCGTGCGGGTGAGGGCGATCCGTTCGGGTGGTCGTTTGGTCGTCTGGCTCTGATAAGCGTCCGTTAGTCGGCCGTGCAAACCGAGCGTCAGGTTCGAATCGGGTCGGGTCGTTTGGCGAGAGGCGCCCGTGTGGTTGCTAAGTTGTGGCCGCTTACGGTGCCTTATTACCGTCAGGCTGACCCGTTTACCGTTGCTCAATGTGCGTCCGATTCGCGGTCGTGCGAATGAGAAGCGTCAGATTAAATTAATAAATGTCGTTTAATTAAATCGCAACCTGATAAGCGGCCATTCGAATGGCAATCTCTTGGCTTGAGAAAGCGTAATTCAGGTCAGGTCAGATGCGTTGGGCCAAAGAGGCGCCCGTCATCAGTTTGCTAAGTTGTGACGCTAGGGTGCCTTGTGCCCACGTCACGACGCCATTACCGTTTGCTCAATGTCGTCAGATTGATAAATACCGAGTAATCAATTCGTGTCGTGTCGTTGCAATTGATAAACGCGATGGCAGCGCTGGTCAGGTAAACGTCACCGGCGAAGCGTCAGATTGGTCAGGTGAATGCGTTGGTGGCGCCCGTGTCAGTTGCTAAGTTGTGACATGGGTGCCTTGTGCACGCGTCAGGCGAACGTTAGATGCTCCCGCGCCGTTCGTTTGGTCGGGCGTGCCGTGTCGCGCCGGGCGTCCGTTCTGTGGGCGTGCGGGTGAGGGCGCGTCCGTTCGTGTCGTGTCGTGGCGTCGTGCGGCACGATGGCGTGCCCGTTCGAGGTGGGCGTGCGGCGAGGGCGTCCGTTCGAGTCCCCAGTCGGGTCGTTCGGGCGAGGGCGCCCGTGTCGGGCCTGCTAAGTTGTGACCGCCGGGTGCCTTGTGCACGTCGGGCGGGCACGTTGCCGTTTGCTCCCATGTGCGTTCGTTTGGTCGGCCGTCTTATGTCGCGCGGAGTGAGGGCGTCCGTTCGTGTCGACTGCCGGGGTGAGGGCGTCCGTTCGTGTCGTTACGTTTGGTCGTGCGGCACGATGGCGACCGTTCGAGAGTGGCGTGCCGGGCGAGGGCGTCCGTTCGGGTCGGAGTCGGGTCGTTCGCCGGCGCCGTGTCGGATTTGCTAAGTTGTGACCGCCGGTGCCTTGTTGCACGTCGGCGGCGGCCACGTTTGCCGTTTGCTCCCATGTGCGACCGTTTGGGTGGGCGCGTGCGTGTCGCCGCCCGGCCCGAGTTGTCCGTTCGTGTGGGCGTGCCGTGTGGGGGCGTCCGTTCGGTGTCGTGTCGTTTGGTCGTGCGGCACGATAAGCGGCTTTCGTTCGAGTGAGCGTCTTGAGAGCGAGGGCGCGCCGTTCGAGTCGAATGGGTCGAGGGCGCCAGGTGTCGGTTGCTAAGGTTGTGACCGCCCGGGTGCCTTGTGCTGCCGTCCCGCGGGCGAGGCCCGTTTCGTTTGCTCCCATGTGCGACCGTTTTGGAGTGGGCGCGTCGTGTCGTCTTAGGAGTGAGAAGCGTCCGTTCGTGTGGTACGTGCCGACGACGTCCGTTCGGGTCGGGTGGTATGGGCCCGAAGACGCCGTGTCGGTTGCTAAGTTTGGCGACCGCCAAGATTGCCTTGTTGCACGTGTGGCGGCCCGTTTGCCGTTTCTTTCCATCGTACGGCAGGTTGGGTGGCGTGTCGTGTCGTCTTAGGGTGAGCGTCCGTTCGGGTCGGGTGGTTTGGCAAAGCGCACGTGTCGAAATTTCTTGGGGTTGTGACCGCCGGGTGCCGCGGTACACGTCCGAGCGGCCCGTTTGCCGTTTGCTCCAATGTGCGTCCCGTTCGGGTCGAGCGCCCGTGTCGTGCGGGTGAGAAGCGTCCGTTCGAACGTAGGTGCCGAGAGGTCGTCCGTTCGGGTAAGTGCGTTGGCCGAGGCGCACGTGTGGTTGCTAAGTTGTGACCGCCGGTGCCTTGTGCACGTCCGGGCGGCTTGGATGCCGTTTGCTCCCATGTGCGTCCTTACGGGTAAGGCGTGTCGTGTCGTGCCGGGTGAGGGCGTCCGTTCGAGTCGGGTCGTTTGGGCCGAGAAAGGCGCCGTGTCGGATTTGCTAAGTTGTGGCCGCCCGGTGCCTTGTGCACGTCGGGCGGTTCGTTTGCCGTTTGCTCCCATGAGGGTCGGTTCGGGTCGGGCGTGTCGTGTCGCGCCGGGTGATGGCGTTCGTTCGGGTGGGCGTGCCGGGTGAGGGCGTCCGTTCGGGTCGGGTCGTTTGGCCGAGGGCGCCGTGTCGAGTTGCTAAGTTGTGACCGCCGGGTTCCTTGTGCCCACGTCACGGCCGGCCGGGTTCCTTGTTTGCTCCCATGTGCGTCCGTTCGGGTGGGCGCTCCGTGTCGCCCCGGGTGAGGGCGCACGGACGGGGGCGTTCGGGTCCCCCTGTTTTGTCCGAGGGTGCGCTTATCAGATTTTGCTTTTTGTGTGAAAGGTGGGTTGGTAATTGAGTTGTTTTGCTCGGTTGTGCACCGAAGAATGGCCTTGGGTCATTTGTAGGGTCGTCGACTTTCTTCTCTCCATCACCACTCGGTAGCATATGAGGGGTAATGTTGGCCATGCTTGTCCTTGGAGGCATGTTTGAACAATCTCCCGTCCACTCTTGTTTTCTAGCATTTGGATGGGGTTTTTGTGTGTGGCTCTTTGAGATACAGTAGCTGCACATTGGCGTTGTTGAAATCGGCGCTGCGGTAACTCTCTCTCGTGCCCCTTGGTCGCACGTTTGCTCTGTTGAAATCGGCGTTTTGATATGTCGCTCGTTGGCTTTGTCGATGTCGGCTCTTCTCTATATTGTTCTTCTCCTCGTTTGCTTGCTTGTGGGGGGGAGGGGTTGGATTTTCGTGTGAAAGGTGGGTTGGTAAGCGAGTTGTTTGTTCGGTGTGCACAGAAAAGGTAGCCTTGGGTCATTTGTAGGGTCGTCGACTCTCACATCTTCTCTCCATCCCCACTCGGTAGCGCATGAGCGGTAATGTTGGCCATGCTTGTCCTGGGGAGGCATATGTGAAAGAGTTACCCTTTTTGCTCACGTGTTCTCGAGTTGGATGAGGTCCGCTCGTGTGGCTCCTTGAGACAGCCCGGTCGGTCGCATATGTTGCTCTCGTGCTCCTTGCTCGCTCGTTGGCTCGTCGATGTCGGCTCTTCGCCATATTGTTCACCTCCTCCCTTTTTGGTGGGTGGAAGAGGTGAACGTCTCGTTGGCTTCGTGAAATCGGCTCCTCGGTATATTGTTCACCTCCTCCTTTCGGTGGGGGGAGGGTTGGATTTTCGTGTGAAGGTGGGTTGGTAAGCGGGGTTGCTTGTTCGGGTGTGCCGAAGAGTGGCCTTGGGTCATTTGTAGGAATTCGTCGACTCTCGTCTTCTCTCCATCCCCACTCGGTAGCGCATGAGTGGTAATGTTGGCCATGCTTGTCTTTTGGGAGGCATATGTGAAAAGAGTTACCCTTTCGCTACGTGTTCTCGGGAGTGGATGAGGTCGCTCTGTGTGGCTCATGAGACAGGCGAGGTCGGTCGCATATGTTACTCTCGTGCCCCCTTGCTCGCTCGTTGGCTCCGTCGATGTCGGCTCTTCGCCATATTGTTCACCTCCTCCCTTTTTGGTGGGTGGAAGAGGTGGGCTTTTGTCTCGTTGGCTTCGTGAAATCGGCTCCTCGGTATATTGTTCACCTCCTCCCTTTCGGTGGGGGGAGGGGTTAGTTTTCGTGTGAAGGTGGGTTCGTGCTTGAGTTGCTTGTTCGGGTGTGCTGCGAAGAGTGGCCTTGGGTCATTTGTAGGGTCGTCGACTCTCGTCTTCTCTCCATCCCCACTCGTTAGCGCATGAGCGGTAATGTTGGCCATGCTTGTCTGGGGGCATATGTGAAAAGAGTTACCCTTCCGCTCTGTGTTCTCGGAAGGTGGACGGAGTCGCTCTGTGTGGCTCCTTGAGACAGAGCGGCGTCGCTATGTCGCTCTCGTGCCCCCCTTGCTCGCTCGTTGGCTCCGTCGATGTTGGCTCTTCGCCATGTGCTACCTCCTCCCTTTTTGGTGGGTTGGAGAGGTGGGCTTTTGTCTCGTTGGCTTCGTAAATCGGCTCCTCGGTATATTGTTCACCTCCTCCCCTTTCGGTGGGGGGAGGGGTTGGACACACGTGTGAAAGGTGGGTTAGTAGCGGAGTTGCTTGTTCGGTTGTGCACCGAAGGAGTGGCCTTGGGTCATTTGTAGGGTCGTACGACTCTCGTCTTCTCTCCATCCCCACTCGGTAGCGCATGAGCGGTAATGTTAGCCATGCTTGTCACGGGAGGCATATGTGAAAGAGTTACCCTTCGCTCTTGTGTTCTCGAGTTGGACGAGGAGGTCGCTCGTGTGGCTCCTTGAGACAGGCGGCCGGTCGCCATCGCTCTCGTGCCCCTTGCTCGCTCGTTGGCTCCGTCGATGTTGTGCCATGCATATTCTTCCTCTCCCTTTTTGGTGGGTTGGAGAGGGTGGGCTTTGTCTCGTTGGCTTCGTGAAATCGGCTCCTCGGTATATTGTTCACCTCCTCCCCCTTTCGGTGGGGGGAGGGTTGGATTTTCGTGTGAAAGGTGGGTTGTGCTTGAGTTGCTTGTTGGGTATTACGAAGAGTGGCCTTGGGTCATTTGTAGGGTCGTCGACTCTCGTCTTCTCTCCATCCCCACTCGGTAGCGCACGAGCGGTAATGTTGGCCATGCTTTTCCTGAGGAGGCATATGTGAAAAGGTTACCCTTCCGCGCTCTGTGTTCTCGGAAGTTGGGCCGAGTCGCTTTGTGTGGCTCCTTGAGACAACCGGCCGGTCGCCTATGTCGCTCTCGTGCCCCTTGCTCGCTCGTTGGCTCCGTCGATGTTGGCTCTTCGCCATATTGTTCACCTCCTCCCTTTTTGGTGGGTTGGAGAGGTGGGCTTTTGTCTCGTTGGCTTCGTGAAATCGGCTCCTCGCTATATTGTTCCCACCCCTCCTCCCCCTTTCGGTGGGGGGAGGGGTTGGTTTTCGTGTGAAAGGTGGGTTGGTAATTGAGTAGCTTGTCGGGTGTGCCGAAGAGTGGCCTTGGGTCATTTGTAGGGTGGTCGACATTCAATTCTCCATCCCCACTCGGTAGCACACATGAGCGGTAATGTTGGCCATGCTCGTCCTTGGAAGCATATGTGAGCAATTCCCCCTTCGCTCGTGTTCTCGGAATTGGATAGGTTTTTGTGTGTGGCTCTACGCAGACTGTTGTCCTCCTCATTGTTTGGCTCTTCACGGTGCCGGTTTCTTGTGCTTGTACTCTTTCTATGTCGACCTTGTGGGTTGAGATACATACGTTTAAAGAGGAATGTGGAGGGGTTTTCGCCGTAAGCTTCCCCTCTTGCTTGCTTTTTCCATTGGGGCGATGTGAGGAGCGGGGTTCTCCTTGTTGTAGTGGGTACGGGGTATTCCTTTCGAGTGCACGTTGTTTGTCCACAACGTTGGCTTTGAGGTCTTGATAGATGTGGTGGCCCATTTTGTTGCTCGAGGAGTGGTCGGCTTTTTCCTTGCATCTTGCGTGCATCGTAGGATTATGCGGCTTGGAATGTTGAGACACAAGGTGATGGGCACATTTCTTGTTTGTTGATCGCTCATGCGATTGTGGTCCAACGGGGATGAGGCTTGCTACGTTGATGGCGGGGGCTATATCTGGAAGATGGACTTGAGTGGAACGCTTCGACCTCCCTCCTGTGTGGAGGTAGGCGCGAGGTGGTTTTCTGCATTGTCCGGTTGGTAAGTCGGTGGGGCAATCTCCCGGGGTTGCTTGTATGCGGGGTGTGTGGGGTGCGGGAGCTGCTGATCCCTCCTCTTGTTCGGATATGTTCATGCCTTTTGTAGCGAGCCTCTTGATAATACATTCATTTTATTTCCTGCGCGCCGCCTCGAGGTTGCCCCGGGCGATCAACGTCGGGGTCCTGTCTTGCTGTCGGGTGGACTCCTAGGTGGTCTCGGTGCGGGGTGGGGGGAGGGTTGGAGGGGGAATTTTAAGGAGGTTGCTGGAATGGTCGTTCTTGTTTTATTTCCGTCCTTTTGCATCGAGGGTGCCGCGGGAGATCAAACGATCGAGGTCAGGACTGTTCTTTTTGCTGGCCAAGGTGGACTCTAGGTGGTCTCGGTGCGGGGCGGGGTGGGTTGGGGTGGCATTTCTAATAGAGGTTGTCGACTTGGTCATTCTCCTTCTACTTCCTTTTTCCTTTGCGGTGAGGTTGCCGCGAGCGTCAAGTGATCGAGGTCCGGCCCCATTATTCAGCATCGGGTGGACTCATAGGTGGCCTCCCTGGCGGGGCGGGAAGGGTGCGGGGTACAGAGACGCCGTGGGGTCGATTTGCTCTCCCTTTATTTACTTTGCTTTCGCATCGAGGTCGCCGCGAGCGCTCGGAGTGATCGAGTCCATCGTTCTTTAATGCGGGTGGACCTCTGAGTGGCCTGGGTGCGGGGCGGGGATGGTTGGGAGGCGTTTGAGATAGAGATAGAGAGAGAGAGAGAGATTGTGCGATTGGTCTTTCTCCATTTGTTTGCCTTTGCATCGAGGTCGCCGCGAGCTCGGGGTCACTATTCTAGTTGTCGGAGTGGACTCCTAGGTGGCCTTGGTGCGAGGCGGGGAGGGTTTGGGGGGCATTTCTAAAGAGTCTGTTCACATTTTCTCCCCTTTAATGCATTCCTTTGTGGGCTGTCGTGGGTGATAAGGCTTTTGCCATCCTTGTGGCGGTTGGGGTGGTTACCGCTCTAGGCGGCCTCGGTGCAATGTGACTCGGCGGGTTGACCCATTTTTTCGCTTTGTGGATCTTGCATCCATCGTCCATTACGTTTGATGTCTTGCATGTCCTTGGCATGTACGTAATCGGGCTCCCAATCCCTTCTTGGGGATGCAAGAGGTCACGAGTATAAGAGCTTTACATGATATGTTGACCTCTCCTTGACTTGATGGGTGTTCAAGTCGGCTCTCTGTAGAGAACTTTGAATGCCCTTTGAAGTGGGAGGGTGCTACACAGTTGATCTGCCGGTAGTCATATGCTTGTCTCAAAGATTAAGCCATGCATGTCTAAGTATGAACTAATTGAGGCCCAATGAAGCTGCGGATGGCTCATTAAATCGATTATAGTTTTTGATGGCCTGCCATACTACTCGGATAACGAAGTAGTAATTCTAGAGCTAATACGTGCACCAAGCCCCGACTCTTTGGAAAGGGATGCATTTTTTAGATAAAGGCCGGCGCGGGCTTGCCTTCTCCCGGTGAATCATGATAACTCGACGGATCGCCGGCCCTTGTGCGCGTGCACTTCATTCAAATTTACGCCCTATCAACTTTCGATGGTAGGATAGAGGCCTACCATGGTGGTGACGGGTGAAGGAGGAGTGGGTTCGATTCCGGAGGGGCACCGGCTTGACCACCACATCCAAGGAAGGCGACGGGCGCGCAAATTACCCAATCGACATGGGGAGGTAGTGACAATAAATAACAATGTTTGGGCTCATCGAGTACGTAGTGGAATAGTACAAATCCTAAATCCCTTAACGAGGATCCATTGGAGGGCAAGTCTGGTGCCCGGCGGCCGCGGTAATTCCCGGCTCCAATAGCGTATATTTAAGTTGTTGCGGTTAAAAAAGCTCGTAGTTGCGGATCTTGGGTCGTAGGGGTCGGTCCCGCCTACTCGGTGTGCACCACCTTGTCGTCCCTTTTGTCGGCGGCGTATACGGCCTTGGCCCAGGCCGGGTCGCGGCTCGGCCCCATTACTTTTGAAAAAATTAGAGGTACTCAAAGCAAGCTTATGCTCTGAATACATTAGCATGGAATAACGTGATAGGAGTTTGGTCTATTGTGTTGGCCTTCGGGACCGGAGTAATGATTAATAGGGGCTGTCGAGGCATTCGTATTTCATTGTCGAAGGGTGAAATTCTTGGATTTATGAAAGACGGACCCTTTGCGAAGCATTTGCCAAGGATGTTTTCATTAATCAAGAACGAGAAAGTTGGGGGCTCGAAAGCGATCCCGGATACCGTCCTAGTCTCAACCATAAACGATGCCGACCGAGGATCGGCGGATGTTGCTCTAAGGACTCGCCGGCACAGCACGAGAAATCGGAGTGTTTGGGTTCGGGGGAGTAGTGGCAAGGCTGAAACTTAAAGGAATTGGCGGAAGGGCACCACCGAGTGGAACTGCTGACAATTTGACTCAGCACGGGGAAACTTACCGAGTCCCGGACATAGTAAGATTGACGGAGTGAAACTCTTTCTTGATTCTATGGGTGGTGGTGCATGGCCGTTCTTAGTTGGTGGAGCGATTTGTCGGTTAATTAGATAACGAACGAGACCTCGGCCTGCTAACTAGCTGCGCGGAGGTTCCCCTTCGCGACGGCTTCTTAGAGGGACTATGGCCGTTTAGGCCATGGAAGTTTGAACCTTCTGCAATTCTGTGATGCCCTTAGATGTTCTGAGCCGCACGCGCTGCCCCGTACGACGGCGAGTTTTTCTTCTGGTTCGAGAGCATCGGGAAATCTTCTCAAATTGCATCGTGATGGGGATAGACCATTACGGTGTGGTCTTCAACGAGGAATTCCTAGTAGCGCGTGTCATCAACTCGTGTTGACTACGTCCACCCTTTGTACACGCGCCGGCTCCCTCACCCAGATTGAATGATCGGGGGTGAAGTGTTCGGATTGCGTCGGCGACGGTGGTTCGCCGGCGTCGACGTCGTGAAAGTTCATTGAACCTTATCATTTAGAGGAAGGAAAGTCGTAACAAGGTTACCGTAGGTGAACGTGCGGTAGGATCATTGATAGCGAGGGTTTTGTTTTCGTTTGGGTTGTGTGGGTTTCGATTGTATGTAATCTAGGAACGTGTGGTGTGTCTCTAGGTAGAGCGGGTTTGATGCTTTGACGGGGTGGTGCCTCTTGCGAAAGAGACTCGCAACATTTTTTAGTTGCCTATCTTGAGTTCACGCTTGTTGTTTCGTGTACTTTGAAAACGTGCTTGTGCTTGTCCCATGCTTTGTTATTATTTCCCCTAATGTGTTTTTTGTATGGGGTTCGAGCTCGTTGCCGGGAGCCCCCTCTCCAACGGTCCGTTCGGCGGGGCATGGTTCTTGCGGACGAGGTGCTTGGGAAACACGATGGAAAAATTCGGACTCGTTCGTAGCGGCGGTGCTCGGTCCTTTGTTCGTTGGAAGTGTGGGCCTCCATAGTTGGTTCTCTCCAAAGGCGGCGGCGGTGGTTTATGTGTTTGCTTGAAGGAGCCTTTTTGTTGGTGGTTGGGTCAAGGGGAGTGGTTGCGCGTGCGCTTCCTACCTCAACCCTTTCGCGAGGGAAAATGTCGGGGTGGGGTCAAATATGGGATGGATGAAGCGCGGAGAAATTCGTTGGGCTGGCCACCCTAGTCCTCTCGGCTTGTTCCTCGGCATGCCCTCGCGCGGAAGGGTTGGGTCTAGGTAATGAAATAGCCCTCCCTTGGTTGAGCTCCATCAAAATTGCAAGTTTCCTCGTCAATGGGCACGAGGTGGCATTCTTTTCTCGTCCCCCTTTGGTGTTGAGGGAATTCCTCGTCCTTTCTTGAACCCTCCCCCCTTCCAAGGAAAAGTAGAGCCGGAGGTTATGTCCTAGGCCTCCTCATTTGGATTGTGGGTTTTTTGCGCGACTTGGTCATTTTCTTGGATGTGTCGATTGTTGCCAAAGCGTTGTGGTGTGCGCTTTGGGGGCTTCCCTCTTTTTAGGGTGTGACGTTGCGGCGTATTTGTGGCCACGGGCTTTATCGACGTGAGTGTCGGCTGCGATAACTCCTCTTTGGAGTTTCGGTTGTTTGGGCCCCCCTCGAATTTTTTTTTGTTTGGAAAGGTTGTCGGGTGCCATTTGTACACGGAGGGGTGCAATAGCGGGGTGGAGTTTGCTATTAGTGCATTTTTTGTCGACGCCTTGTGTGGGTTGGGGGGTCGTTTACTCCCGAGTAGTAACGTGCTCTAGGCACTTGTCTCGTCGGGGCCCTCGGCTTTTCTAGTGGTCGAGAGTTTGGGTTGTGGATTGTCTCTGCTTGGTTGCTTGATTGTCGCTCGTTATGTCGTGTAGATAGAAAGGATGTTGCGTGCTTAATGTAGTATGTGGAAGGGTGCGAAAACGTGGGATGCTTTTGATCGGGTGCCTTGTTTTCCTTCTTTTTGGTTAAGCCAACGTCCCCTCGCGCGGCGGTGGCCCTCTTGTTTTTCTAGCTAGCGTTGCTTGAGGTTGGCCCCCTTTCTCTCAAATTGGATTTTGTCGCGAGTGTTATGGTGGGTAATGCTTGGTTTTTCTTTCTTTCTTGTCGTCGTTTTCTTCCCTTGGGTCCCCGGCTTGCGGAGAAGCGGGGTGTGGGTCGGTGTCGGAGAAGGATGGCTTGATGCAAGCTCCGGGTTGGCCACCCTAGTCCTTCTCGGTCGTCGTTCCTTGCGGTTCTCCCCTTTTGCCAAGGCACGAGGGCTTGGAAAATCTTGTCTTGTGTTTGAGCCTCATACTGAAGTTCGTTTTGTTCCCCAGCTTTACGGAGAAAAGGTGGGATTGCGAGGTGGATTTTGGCGTTTCGGAAGGATGAAAAAGCGATGCGAGTTCTGTTGGGGTGGCCGCCCTAGTCCTTCTCGGTCGTCGATACGGCGGTTCCCGCCTTTTTGCGAGGGCACGGGGCCTTGAAAGCTTGTTTTGTGTTTGAGCCTCGGCCATGTTTTGGTTCTCTTTTTCTTCTCTCTTTTTGGGTTGCTTTTTTCTCTTCCTCCTTTCGGCCCCTAGCTTTACGGAGAAAAGGGTGAATCGTTGAGGATTGGCATTCGCGAAGGATGAAAGGCGAGCGCGAGCTCTGGAGTTGGCCACCCTGGTCCTTCTAGATTGTCGTTCCTTGTGATTCCCCCCCCTTTCTGCGAGCTTGAGACTCCCTTGAAGTGTTTGTTATACGTACGGGCCTCCTCCTTCGAGTGGGTGGACAATTTTGTTTCTCTTTCTTTCATGTGTTTTCTTACTTTCCTCGTTTCGACCCCGTCTTTACGGAGAAAAAAGGGGGAGTTGTAGTGGGCTTGATGTTCGTGAAGGACGAAAAGAAGTGCGAGTTTTCGGGGTGGCCACCCTAGTCCTTCTCGGTCATGCGTTCTTTACAATTCTACCCTTTTTGAAAGGCATGTGGTTTTGAGCCGGCTCTTCTTGCTTGTTCGAGCCCCTTCCCTTTGGTGAGAGTGGGTGTTATGGAGTGCGGTTGTCTCGAGGGGAAGGGGGCTTGTTGCGCGACGCATTGTCGTTGGGGTTGGCTTTTAGCCATTTCTCGTGGGGGTGCGATATTTTGGTAACACACGGAAACGACTCTCGGCAACGGATATCTCGGCTCTTGTTACGATGAAGAACGTAGCGAAATGCGATACTTAGTGTGAATTGCGGGAATCTGATGAATCATCGAGTTTTTGAACGCAATTTGCGCCGGAGAAACGGTCGAGCACGTCTATGCAGGCGTCGCATCCCCGTCAAACGCGCTCCTTGCGGTATGGTAGGGACGACGGAGGTGATCGTCCCCGTGCCCAATGCGGTGCGGTTGGCTGCAATGTGGCGGCCGATGTTTCGTGGCGTGCGTCGGCAAGCGGTGATCTTGTCCCCTTGGTTGGGCGATCGAGGCGTTAGCCGATGCGAGGCCTCTCTGTGGCATCCACGGAACTTGCTTTGCTCTCTCTTGTCCTCCCATTGGGTAGGGGGCGGATTCCAAGCTCCAACTTGCGACCTCGAAGCTCGGGCGAGAACACCCGGCGAGTTTAAGCATATAATTAAGCGGAGGAAGAAACTTACAAGGATTCCCTAGTAGCGGCGAGTGAACCGGGGAAGAGCCCGACATGAAAATCG
This sequence comes from Pinus albicaulis, assembly GCA_034641835.2. NCBI lineage: Eukaryota > Viridiplantae > Streptophyta > Pinopsida > Pinales > Pinaceae > Pinus > Pinus albicaulis. The sequence continues at coordinate 857,487,786 of CM076580.1, read as the reverse complement.
GGTGGCGGCGTCGCCTGGATTGTAGTACGCTTAGAAGCGTCCTCGGCGGCGGACCGGGCCAAGTCCCGCATGGAAGGGGCGCTGAGAGGGTGGCAGAGCCCGTCGGGCCGGGACCACCGCATCACGAGGCGTTGTCGGCGAGTCGGGGTTGTTGGGGAATGCGGCCCTAATTGGGTGGTAAATTCCGTCCAAGGCTAAATACGGGCGAGACCGATAGCGAACAAAGTACGCGAGGAAAGATGAAAAGGACTTTGAAAAGAGAGTTAAAGAGTGCTTGAAATTGCCGGGAGGAAGCGGATGGAGAGGTTTGTCGATGCATCTCGGTCGGATGTGGAACGGCTCGAAATTTGGTCCGCCGCTCGACTTAGGGTGCAAACCAACGGTACAACATCGTCCCTGGGGGGTCGTCTGCTTGTCGGTTCTTAGGTGCGGTGGTCGAGGCGAAGCGCGCGCCCTTGTGGCGGGCCGTGTGCACGCGCGCGCTTGTGGTGTTGGTTGGCGGGCTTTCCATTCGGCCCGTCTTGAAACACGGACCCAAGAGAGTCTAACATGTGTGCGAGTCGGCGGGTTTGAAAACTGCGGCGCAAGGAAGGTGACGGGGCGAGATCCCTCTTTGCGGGGGGGTGCATCGTCGGCCAGGCCTTGGGCTTATGCGAAGGGTTCGAGTGCGAGCACACTGTTGGGACCCCGAAAGATGGTGAACTATGCACCGAGCGGGGGCGAGACGGGAGGAAACTACGGTGGAGGGCTCGTAGCGATCTTGAGAGTGCAAATCGTTCGTCGACTTGGGTATAGGGGCGAAAGACTAATCGAACCATCTAGTAGGCGGTTTCCTCAGAAGTTTCCCTCGGGATAGGTTTTGGAGCTCACTGTGGCAGTTTCATCGGGTAAAGCAAATGATTAGAGGCATCGGGCGTAACGCCCTCGACCTATTCTCAAACTTTAAATAGGTAAGAGGTGCGAGTTTGCTCCATTGAGCCGTGCCATGGAATCGAGAGCTCCAAGAGTGGGCCATTTTGGTAGCGGGGCGGCGATGCGGGATGAACCGAAAGTTGAGTTACGGTGCCGAATTGCGCGCTAACCTAGATCCACAAGGGTGTTGGTTGATTAAGACGACGGGACGGTGGTCATGGAAGTCGAAATCCGCTAAGGAGTGTGTAACTCACTGCCCGAATCAACTAGCCCCGAAAATGGATGGCGAAGCGCGCAACCTATACTCTACCGTCGGAGCAATTGCACGGCTTCGATGAGTAGGAGGAGACGCGGGGGTCGTTGAGAAACCTCGGGCGTGAGCTTGGGTGGATCGGCCCTAGGATAGATCTTGGTGGTAGTAGCAAATATTCAAATGAGAACTTTGAAGGCGGGAAGTGGGGAAAGGTTCCATGTAGACGACACTAGGACATGGGTTAGTCGATCCTAAGAGATGGGGAAGCCTTGTATCAAGGGTGCACTACGCACGAAATCGAAAGGGAATCGGGTTAATATTCCCCGAGCAAGGGACATGGCGGCGGGCGGCAACGTTAGGAAATCCGGAGGCCGGGCGTCGGGGGCCCGGGAAGAGTTATCTTTTCTTTAACGGCTTACCCACCACGGAATCGGTTCACCGAGGAGATAGGGTCCGGCCAGTGGAAGAGCACACGTCTTGCGGTGTCCGGTGCGCCCTCGGTGGCCCTTGAAAATCTGGAGGACCGAGTACGCGTTCATGCCCGGTCGTACTCATAACACCGCGCTCAGTCTCCAAGGTGGAAACGGCCTGCGAGTCGATAGAACAATGTAGGTAAGGGAAGTCGGCAAACGGATCCGACGCCGGGAAAAGGATTGGCTCACAGTACGGGCCTAGGGGTGCGCCCTCAACTGCGTGGGGCCCCGTCGGCGGTACGCATTTGCTCTCGCGGCGGGGGCGGGCGATCGCGTGCCGATTGGGCTACGGGCGTAGAATGCCCCCTCGCGGGGGCTTTTCCCTAGGCGGTGAACGGTCGACTCGGAAACTGGTACGGACAAGGGGAATCCGGCTTGTTTAATTAAAACAAAGCATTGCGATGGTCCACTGGATGCGACGCAATGTGATTTACGCCGATTAACACGAATGTCAAAGTGAAGAAATTCAACCAAGCGCGGGTAAACGGCGGGGCCTTATGACTCTCTTAAGGTAGCCAAATGCCTCGTCATCCTGGTGGTGACGCGCATGAATGGATTAACGAGATTCCCCTTTGTCCTATCTACTATCTAGCGGAAACCACGGCCAAGGGAATGGGCTTGGCGAATCGAGCGGGGAAAGACCTGTTGAGCTTGACTCTAAGTCAGACTTTGTGAAATGACTTGAGAGGTGTAGAATAAGTGGGAGCCGTTTTCGGCTCGTGAAATACCACTACTTCCAACGTTATTTTACTTATTCCGTGGGGCGGAGACGGGGCACGCCCACATTTTTTTGGCCTTAAGGCACGTTTCGGCGGGTCGATCCGAGTGGAAAGACATTGTCGGGTGGGGAGTTTGGGTGGGGCGGCACATCTGTTAAAGATAAACGCGGTGTCTTTAAGATGAGCTCAACGAGAACGAAATCTCGTGTGGAACAAAGGGTAAAAGCTCATTTGATTTTGATTTTCAGTACGAATACAAACCGTGAAAGCGTGGCCTATCGATCCTTTAGACTTTAGATTTGAAGCTAGAGGTGTCGGAAAAGTTACCACGGGGATAGCGGCTTGTGGCAGCCAGCGTTCATAGCGACGTTGCTTTTTGATCCTTCGATGTCGGCTCTTCCTATCATTGTGAAGCGAATTCACCAAGTGTTGGATTGTTCACCCACCAATAGGGAACGTGGCTGAGTTTTAGGCGAGTAAGTGAGACGAGGTTAGTTTTACCCTCTTGATGAACCGCACCGCAATAGTAATTCAAACGTACGAGAGGGGCAGTTGATTCACACAATTGGTCATCGCGCTTGGTTGAAAAGCCGGTGAGCGCGAAGCTACGTGTGTCGGATGCCGGCCCCGAACGCCTCCCGTGGAGATCCACGCTAGAAGCGGTGCATGTCACTCTTCGAGCGTATCTCGACCCGCGGTAGGGGCGTCTCTTTGTCGCCCCCGGGGCCCGTGTCATTTGCAAGCCGCGATCGTGAAGCATCTCGGTCGGGGCGGCGCTGAGAAGTTCAATTTCAAGCGGTCGTTGAGAAGAATCCTTTGCGAGGGGCGACTTAAATACGCGGCAGGGGTATTGTAAGTGGCGAGTGGCCTTGCGCCACGATCCGCGAGATTCGGCCCTTGGTCGCCTCGATTAGGAGCTTCGCTCTTGTCACTTTACTCAAAATTCGGACGACTATCCCCATTTCACCTTCGGTCCTTTTCATTCAAACGTCGTTTTTGTTCGCATCTTCGAAAATGCATTTCTTGCTTGGGGGCGAGGTTGGGGGGTTTCCATGCCGCGTGCCGAGAGGGTCGCCCGGTCTGCGGAACTTGTGAGTCGGTGGCATGGAAACCCCAGAATTTCCATGTCGCGGCACGGCGTAAAACCAGCCCGGGCACACGGAACTTGGGGTTTTCCGCGTCCTCCCGCGCCCCGAGGGAAGCACGCTAGGCCCCCCGGGGTTTCCATTTCGCGGCACACGGCGGAGGGCGACGCCGAGCCGGGGAAACTTGGGGTTTCCTTGTCCCGCCCCCAGGACGAAAACCGTGGGTTTCCATGTTTTTTACGCCACAACGGAAACTTGGGGTTTCCATGACGATGGAAAGCTATCGCCGAAGTCTAGGGAAGTTTGGTGGTGTTCGAAACCGCGGATCCAAGCCTGCGGGAACTCGGGTTTTCCATGTCGCGGCGCATACAAACCCGCTTCCATTTGCCACACGACGGACGGCGCCCCAATTTGGAGAAACTCGGGGTTTCCATTTCGTGGCACGGCGGAAAATTTCCCCAAGTCACGGGAAACTTTGGGGTTCCCATGTCCCGCCGCGATGGAAACCGCAACCCCCGGCACGGGGTACTTGGGGGGTCCATGCGCGGCGTGGCGAAACCGCCGCCCAAGTATGGGGAACTTCGGGTTTCCGTGTCACGGCGCGACGGAAAGCAGCCACCGGGGTCCGCGGAGCTCGGGGGTTCCCATTTTTGCGGCACGGCGGATCGCAATTCCGGGAGAGCTCGGGGATTTCCCGTCCCGCCACGAAGCGAAACCGTGGCCTCGGTGCGGGGGAGCTCGGGTTTCCATGTCGCGGCACGAACGGAGAACCGCCCAAGCACAACGGGGCTGGAAACTACCGTTTCGTGGCACGAGGGAGGCACCCTTTAGTTACGGGAACCTTGCGGTTTCATCTCCGCCCGGCGAAAACCGGCGCCCACGGTCGGGGGAACTTGGGTTTCCATGTCGCGGCACGGCGGGTGGCTCCGCCCAAGTTTACGGAACTCGTGGTTCCGTCGCGCGGCATGGCGGCGAAACCGCCCCAGCGCGGAACTTGGGGCTCCCGCGGCGGCGAGCCGCTCACAGTCCCGTCTCCGAGACTTGGGGTTTCCACGCCCTCGTCGCGGCGGAAGCCGTCCAAATGCGGGGAAAGGTTGGGTTTTGCAAGGCCAGACTTCATGGCGCGTTCGTGGTAACGGGCGCGCCGTCCCGGGCGTTCCCGGGCGCCGTGCGGCGTTACGGGCGAGAGCCGCGCACGTGCGCACGGGCGCGGGTGTGTGTGGCCGGCGGCACGGGCGCGTCGCACATAGCCGTCGAGTAACGTGGGAAAAAGCGACGTTACGGGCGCGTCACGGCATAGCTGGAGTCATAGAACCGACGCACGAGTTGAGCGGCGACGCTACACGAGTGGGCGGACGGTGAGAACGTGGGGTCGTCTCGGGTCGGCCAGAGTGACCCCGACACGCACATGATGCGCGTAATACGTCGTGCGGATGACGGAGAAGTCATCCAACCAACGATCAAGCAAGCATGCGAGTGCGAGCGCATTGGGCACCACGAGGGCTTAAGCCAACGGCTCGTTGGTGGAAAGAGCTTACGGCGGCGGTGAACGCGGGGCGAGCGCGGGTCGAGCCGGGTTGTTGACGTGCGGGGCGTCGAATTCCTCCGCGGGGCATCCGCACCTGGGACGGGTCGGAGGTCGGGCGGCGCGCGGGGTCGAGGTCGTGCGACATACGTGCGGGGCGTGCGGAACTTCTCCGCGGGGCGTCCGCACGATCCAAGCTTCGGTTCGAGAGGTCGTTCGAAGGCATCGTGAGTCGGGTGAGTGCGAAAGTTATGACCGAGGTGCGTTTTGATGGGACGGAGCTAACCACATAGATGGGGGAGCGGATTGGACAGACGGAGAGCTCGCGGGGAGGTACGAAACCATTTGCGGTACCGACCCGGTGACAGCAGCCCCTTGGGCGGTTTTATGCGGGATATTCTAGAGGTGAGATTCTAGTCTTTGTAAACGATTGTTGTGGGCTAGTTAATGATTGTCAAGCATTGTAAGCTTGGACAAAGTGACTTGCCTTGCCAAAGAGCAAAGGGGGTCTTTTCTTGGATTGGAACTTATACTCTATTTCGTATTGTTATGAAACATATTATCGAGCTGACCCATTGTGCGGGAGTTGCCCCTCCCGCTATGTATGGGCGTGCTGCTTGTGGATGTGATGATGATGTTCATGTTTCCGCACATTGAAGAACATTTGATTAACTAATTTAACAAGTGTTGCTAAAGGCGCAGTCTACATACTTGAGTATTACGAAAAGGAGAAGTACGGTAGAACACGCACCCCGTCTATAGCACGGTTGAAAGGTCCACCCAGAAGGTCTAGGGGCGTGACGGGTTTCCCTCGCGCCCCGCGTGGCGGCAGTCGCCCAGGCGATGCGAAATGTAAGGTTTCCATGTCCCTGCTCAATGGACACCCCGTCAATTATACGCCGCGCGACGGAAACCGCCTATGCAGACCCACGAGCCGAGGACGACGACGGAAGGCGTTGGAAGCGTTCGGTGGACATGCGACGAACGACGGAAACCACGACGGAAGGTTAGACGGGGCGCGGCAAACCCGGACGAAAAACATCGTCAGAGGCTACTATCTACAACGTTATCACGGTGGCCGTCGACGTTTAGGGCGACGTGCATAAACGCGCCCAAAAATGGGCAGGTGTGTTGGCTTGGAGGTTTTATAGGCCGGCCGTGGTAGCCATGAAGCGTTAAGGAGAAATGTAACGTCGTAACCAAGGCTTTATGGGCGTTTGCTAGGGTCGGCCTCATATGGGTCAAGCACCCATGGAAATGATGTGTGGGCAAAGGCACATACGAAAGGAGGACGTGCGATGGACGATAAAGGAAAGAAAGAAGGACATCAACATCTTGCGGATTCCACCATTGGAAAGCTAATGCTCGAGGAGCCGGAGAAGCGAAGGTCGAGGTGGGAGGGCGAAGCCGCGGCGAACGGAGTTTGGGTCGAGTCGGGTAAAAACCCGTTCGGCGTTCACCGCCCCGGGTCGGAGTCGGGTTCCTTCGCGGGCGCGTGCGGTGCGGTGTTTAGTGCATGGTCGAGTCGGGTTCCTTCCGCGGGGCGCGTGCGGTGCGGTGTTTAGTGCATGGTCGGAGTCGGGTTCCTTCCGCGAGCGCGTGCGGTGCGGTGTTTAGTGCATGGTCGAGTCGGGTTCCTTAGCGGGAGCGCGTGGAGAACGGTGTTCGGGGCGGGCGCGTTCGGGTCGAGGTCGGGTTCGTGCGGCGCGCCGGCGTTCCGGACGCGCGGAGCCGGTGTTTGAAGGCGCGGGTGGGTCGGCGGGGTCGGAGTCGGGTCGAACGCGTTCGAGAACGGCGTGGGGCCGTGACCCCGGTGACCCGGGTGCGGAAACGCGTTCGAGGTCAGGGCGTACGTGACCCGAGTGACCCACTCGGAGCCCAGGTCGCGCGGACTTCGAAGCACATGTTACGAAGGGAGTGCTGAGGTTCTTTGGATTTTTGCCTTGTTAGGGGGAAGGCTGTTGGCTAGACCGAGTAAGCATTGGCAGAAGCATAAATGGACATGGAGGCTTAATTTGTATAGTTATTGCAGATTGTACATATTTATTGAAGCATATCTTGTGACTTATTAGCAGGTTTCCCCTCCCTTGAATGTATAGGCATTCATGTATTGTTTGATATTGATGTTTATTCTTTGTTTATTTCCTGCAAAGACACTTTGGAAGATTAATTAAACAGAAGTGTTGAGTTAGGCGTAGTCTCCTTGTGGAGATATTTGAAAAGAAAAATAAGGTAGTGCGCACCGTCTATAGAGCGGTTGGGAGACTACCACGGAGTATAGGCGTAATGATTGTTCTCCAGACTACATTTTTGTGGCTTTATTATTATTATTATTATTATTATTATTATTATTATTTGACGGGGATACGGTGGCGTTGCGGAGGTGGTATTGAGCTTGATGGAGTGAGTTTGTTTCATTGGAAATGAACTTCAAAAATTAAAGAGAAATTGAAGAATGGAAAAGGAGTTTGATAGGCGAGTCGGACCATTGATACATTGTGCAGGAGGACATACGGCATAGAAAAAGATGAAATAGACTTGGAAACACTGAAGAAAGTGAGAATTCTCCGGCAGTGGACAGGTGGAAGAGAAAAGAGTTAATTGATAAACTGAGCCAAGAACATGGAAAGATGAAGCATGGTCGCATGAAGCCCCACTTCGTGGGGAACCAAAGGATGTTGTAGATGTGATTGGGAAGTCAAGGAAGAAAGTGATGAACAAGTTGGATAGGACCAAGCACATTACAAGCATTGATGGTGGAGCCCGGTCTCACAAGGATGTTGCGGATGGTAGAAGTCGAGGACGAACTTGATGAGCAGGTTGGACCGGGGCCAAGCACATCGCAACATGGTGATGGATGATTGCAGGGAGGATGTTGAGGATGCGGATATGATCGAGGAAGAACTCGTGGAACAAGTTGAACTTTTGGACCAAGCACATTGCGGGCATTGGGATGAACCACATGAAAATTTTGCGAAGTGACAATGATAGAGGAGGAACTTTATGAGCGAGGCGGTACCGGGATCGGAAGCATTGCGGACATTGATGAGGACGGAGGACACTCGCTTAGAGATTCTTCATGAAGACACAGCTGTGTTTCAATTGAGCATCGGGAGATGGACCGTATGCGGGGGATGGGAAAGAAGATGGCTTCTTTTCCAATACCATGAGGACCTTTCCTCGGATGACTATGATGGAACCTTGTACATTGGAGAAGCAAGGGGAGCATTTCTTGTTGTAGGCCTTGATAGGGAAATTTGTGACCTCGCTCTAGTAGGTTCAAATTCCCGTGACAAGGGTGGAACTTGATGATCTCGTGATAGATACGGGTCATGCTTAGCCACATGGAAGGCGGCTGGGTGCCGGCATGACTCATGGGCTTGCCTTGGTGGTAGGGCACATTAATGCAGGTAGACTTCTTCATGGCTTACAACCAGAAGGAACTCTTGGTGCACCTTTAGCGGGGGAGAAGCCTTGGAGGAAGTACCCATGATGATGATGGTAGAAGTGACCGGGCACTTAGCACATACACTATACACATGATGGTGGTAGGGTTGGGCGAGTCTACTCTTGATGGACACATGATAAAGTCATGTACATTGACACGAGGGCATGGCGAGGACGTGTAGCTGGGGCATTATGCGGTGCACTAACGGGTGCCCACTTATGAGCATCATGGAGGAGTGTCAAGAAGGAATATCTTGAGCATGATCGATTGTTGGTGCTACATGGAGATCTTTTATAGATGGGCTGATGGACGGTTGTTCACTTTGGCTTGACAAGACATTGGTTGGATGAGCGACCTACGAGCACATTCATATGACTTGCGGGGTGAGAACAACTTGTGGTGGCACTCGCGGGCAATACAAGTATGCTTGCCAACGCTTTGGATAGGATGATGCGTGGGAGTTCATGGTGGAGTTTCATTCATTGGAGGCTTCATCTCTGTGATCTTGCGATATACGGTTCCTTTGAGGCCCGAGATCGAGGCTGGTCTTGATTTTGATGCACTATGGGATGCATACCTTCGAAGCGAGGAAACGCGTTCGGTCGGGTCGGGTCGGCGTGAGGCGCCAAGGAAACGCGTTCGGGTCGAGTCGTGCGAGGGCGGCCGTATAAAAAATGCTAAGTTGTGACCGCCGCGTGCCTTGTGCACGTTCGCGCGGCTTCGGTTCCGATTTGCTCCCTTGTGCCTTCGTTCGGGCGGGTGGGGTCGGGTCGGTGCCGTCTTGTTGTATAAAAAATGCTAAGTCGTGTGCTCGTGTGCCTTGTGCACGTTCGTGCGACCCGTTTTCCGTTTGCTCCCTTGTGCCTTCGTTCGGGGCGGTCGGGTCGTGCGCGGGCGCCCCGAGGAAACGTGTTCGGGTCGAGGTCGTGTGAAGGAGGCCGTATAAAAATGCTAATTTGTGACCGCCCGCGTGCCTTGTGCACGTTCGTGCGACCCGATTGCCGTTTGCTCCTTTGTGCCCTCGTTAGGGCGGGTCGAGGTCGTGCCGTGTGAGGCGCCAGGAAACGCGTTCGGGTCGGGTCGTGTGAGGGAGCGCGGTATCGAAAATGCTAAGTTGTGACCGCCGTGTGCCTAGTTGTCACGCCCCTATACCTTCGGTGTCTTTCAACCCCGCTATAGACGGGTGCGGCACTACCGTACTTTTCTTTTTCCAAATACTCAAGTATATAGACTACGCCTTTAGCAACACTTGTTAGTTATTAACCCAAAGGTTCTCTCTATATGCGGAAATAAACATAAACATCATTATCAATCCACAAGTATGCTCATACATACAAAGGGAGGAACAATTCCCTGTTAATAATGATAAATATGAAATAATAAGTTCCAATCAGCGAAGCCATACGCTCCTTGTAAGGCAAGTTAGCCTTTGACCAAGCCTAAAGGCTTGTCAACCATCAAAGCCCAGCCTACGACAATCATTACAATCATCGAAATTCACCTTGGGAATATCTGCTACATGGCAAGTCTTTGCGGGTCACTCAAATCGGCACTACAAATCAGTTTAGACCGTCCCTCGAGCTCCTGTCTGTCCAATCCGCTTCCCAACTGTACGGTTAGATGCGGCCGTCCATCCTTTTTGATACACCCAATTTACGGCACTCAATTAGACTCACGGACGCTCCGGAATGGCTTCCATGGCCTTAGTGCGGTTCGTGCGGAAGGCGCCCAGTGTTGGGTCACCCGACTCACCCAGCCAAACGCGTTCGGGTCGGGTCGGGCGCGTCGGGTGAGGACGCCGGCCAAAGGCGTTCGGTTCGAGTCGTTTGGGGCGAGGCGCCAAATATCAGGCTAAGTTGTGACCGCCGGTGCCTTGTGCACGTCCGGGCGACCCGTTTGCGTTTGCTCCCATGTGCGTCCGTTCGGTCGGGGCGGGTCTGTGGCACCGGGTGGGGGCGTCCGTCGGGTCGGGCCGTTTGGTCGGAGGGCGCCGTGTCGGATTTGCTAAGTTGTGACCGCCGGTGCCTTGTGCACGTCGTGCGGCCGTTTGCGTTTGGTCCCATGCGTCCGTTCGGGGTCAGGTCGGATTCGTTCGGTCGTGCCGGGTGAGGCGTCCGTTCGGGTCGGGTCGTTTGGTCGTGGCGGGTGAGCGTCCGTTCGGGTCGGGTCGTTTCGAGGCCGTGGCGGGTGAGAGCGTCCAAGTTCGGGTCGAGATCGAATCGTTTGGTCGTGGCGGGTGAGGCGTCCGTTCGGGTCGGGTCGGGTACGTTTGGGCCGAGCGTCCGAGGTCGGGTCGGGTCGGGTCGGGTCGGGTGGGCGTGCGGGAGTGAGCGTCCGTTCGAGGCCAAGGTCGGGTCGGGTGGGCATATCTTTGGGTGAGCGTCAAGTTCGGGTCGGGTCGGGTCGGGTGGGCGTGCGAGGTGAGGCGGTCAGGTTGAATCGGGTCGGGTACGAGGTCGGGTCGGAGTGGGTGTGCCCGGGTGAGGCGTCCGTTCGGGTCGGGTCGGGTCGGGTCGGAGTAGAGCGTCTTGGGGTGAGCGTCCGTTCCGGGTCGGGTCAGGTCGGGTCGGAGTAGGCGTCTTGAGTGGGCGTCCGTTCGGGTCGGGTCGGGTCGGGTAGGCGATACCCGGGTGAAGGCGTCCGTTCGGGTCGGGTCGGGTCGAGGTGGGCGTGCGGGTGAGCGTCCGTTCGGGTCGGGTCGGGTCGAGGTGGCGTCTTAGGGTAGCGTCCGTTCGGGTCGGGTCGGAGTCGGGTCGTTTGGTCGTCTTCGGGTGAGCGTCAGTTCGGGTCGGGTCGGGTCGGGTCGTTTACAGCCCGAGCGCCCGTGTGGTTGCTAAGTTGTGACCGCCCGGGTGAGCGTCCGTTGGTCGGGTCGTTCGGTCGTGCGGCGGCGTCCGTTCGGGTCGGGTCGTTCGGTCGTCTTAGGGTGAGGGCGTGTCCGTTCGGGTGAGCGTCCGTTCGGGTCGGAGTCGTTCGGTCGTGCGGGCGAGCGTCCGTTCGGGTCGGCGTGCCGAAGCGAGGCGTCCGTTCGGGTCGGGTCGGGTCGTTTGGCCGGCGCCGTCAGGGTTGCTAAGTTGTGACCGCCGGTGCCTTGTGCACGTCCCGAGACGCTTGCGTTCGTTGCTCCCATAGGCGTCCAGATTCGGGTCGGGTCGTTCGGTCGTCTTGGGCGGCGTCCCGTTCGGGTCGAGTCGTTCGGTCGTGCCGGGTGAGGGCGTCCGTTCGGGTGAGCGTCCGTTCGGGTCAGGTCGTTCGGTCGTGCGGCCCGAGCGTCCGTTCGGGTGGGCGTCTTGGCGAGCGTCCGTTCGGAGTCGGAGTCGAGTCGTTTGGCCGGCGCCGTGTCCATTTGCTAAGTTGTGACCGCCGGTGCCTTGTGCACGTCGGGGCGGCTTCGGTCGTTGCTCCCATGGGCGTCCGTTCGGGTGGTCCGTTCGGTCGTGCGGGCCGAGGGCGTCCGTTCGGGTCGGGTCGTTCGGTCGTGCCGGGGAGGGCGTCGTTCGGGTCGGGTCGTTCGGTCGTGCGGGTGAGCGTCCCGTTCGGGTGAGCGTCCGTTCGGAGTCGGGTCGTTCGGTCGTGCCGGGGCGAGGGCGTCCGTTCGGCGCGCCGGGTCTGGCCTTCCGTCGTGGTTCCGTCGTTCGTCGCATGTCCACCGAACGCTTCCAACGCCTTCGTCGTCGTCCTCGGCTCGTGGGTCTTACGAGGGCGGTTTCCGTCGCGGCGGGCGTATAATTGGGCCGGTGTCCATTGAAGCGAGGACATGGAAACCTTACATTTCGCACGGTGGGCGGCGTCGTCACGGCGGGGCGAGCTGTCACGCCCCTAGACCTTCGGTGACCTTTCAACGAGTGCTATAGACGGGGTGCGGCACTACCGTGCTTTCTCCTTTTCGTAATACTCAAGTATGTAGGCTTGCGCCTTTAGCAACACTTGTTTAAGTGGTTAATCAAATGTTCTTTCAATGTCGGAAAACATGAACATCATCATCACATCCACAGTGTACGCCCATACATACAAGGGAGGGGCAACTCCCGGTTAATAATGGAGTGCGATAATATGTTTCATAAATACGAAATAGAGTATAAGTTCCAATCCGACAAAGACCCCCTTTGCTCTTTGGCAAGACAGAGTCACTTTTTGTCCAAGCTTAAAATGCTTGACAATCATTAACTAGCCCACAACAATCGTTTACGGCACTATTCACCTCGGGAATATCCTGCATAAAAGCTGCCCAAGTGTTGCCGTGTCACTCGGGTCGGCCTTGCAAATGGTTTCGGACCTCCCCGCGAGCTCTCCGTACGTCCAATCCGCTCCCCCATCTATGTGGTTAGCTCCGTCCCATCAAAGCCTTTTTGCTTCAACTTTCGGCACTCAATTCGGAGCTCACGGTACCTTGAACGACCTGCGGGCGGAAGCTCGGATCGTGCGGACGCCTGCGGAGAAGTTCCGCGCGCCACCTGCGTATGTCGCATGACTCGACCGCGGCTTGCCCGACTCGACCCGTCTGCGGTGCGGATGCCTGCGGAGGAATTCCGCACGCCACCGCACGTCAACAACCTGGCTCGACCCGCGCTCGCCACTGCGTTCACCGCCGCCGTGTTTCCTTCACCAACGAGAGTACATTTGGCTTAAGCTCGTGGTGCTCCAATGCGCTCGCACTCGGATGCTTGCTTGATCGTTGTTTGGATGACTTCTCCGTCATCCTGCCGGCGTATTAATGCGCGTATCATGTGCGTGTCGTGGGTCACTCGGTCGACCCGAGACGACCCCCATCTCGTTCGATTTGTCAGCCCCACTCGTGTAGCGTCGGCCGCTCAACTCGTGCGTCGGTTCTATGACTCCGTACGAGCGCGGCGTTTCGCTTTTTGTAACGTCGCTTTTCCCAATGCCACCGCCGGCCTATGTGCGACGCGCCCAGGTGCCGCCTCGCCGCCACACCCGCGCCCGTGCGGTTCTTGTGCGGCGGCTCGCCGTGCGTCGCACGGCGTCCGAAGCCGCCGCCCGGGCGCGCCGGGTTACCACGAGCCGCGCCTCATGAAGTCTTGGGGCCTTGCAAAACCCAACCTTCCCCGCATTTGGACGGCTTCCGCCGCGGCGGGCGTGGAAGCCCCAAGTTCGGAGACGGACCGGGGGAGCGGTTTCCGTCGCGCCGCGAAATGGGAGCCCCAAGTTCGCCGGGCTTGGGCGGTTCTTCGCCGTGCGCGCGACGGAGCCACGAGTTCGAAGTAAACTTGAAGAGGCGTTACGGTCGTGCCGCGACATGGAAACCCAAGTTCCACGACCGGGGGCGCGGTTTTCGTCGGGGCGGGAGATGAAGCCGCAAGGTTCCCGAACTAGGCGGTTTCCCTCGTGCCACGAAACGAGAAGCCCCAAAGTTCCGCGAGCTTGGGCGGTTCTCGCGTCGTCCCGCGACATGGAAACCCAGGAGCTCCCGCACCGAGGCCACGGTTTACGCTCGTGGCGGGACGTGGAAATCCCCGAGTTTCCGAGGTGGGTGGTATCAGGTCGTGCGCAAAATGGGAACCCCCGAGCTCAGCGGGACACGGTGGCGGTACGTGGCGGTGACATGGGGCTTTGAAGTTCCCCATACTTGGGCGGCGGTTTTACGTCACGTTTGCGGCATGGACCCCCCAAGTACCCCGTGCGGGGTTGCGGTTCCATCGCGGCGGGACATGGGAACCCGGAGTTTCCCCGGACTTGGAAATTTTCAGCAGGTACCCTTGAAATCGGCTCCAGAGTTTCTCCAAATTGGTAATTTGTCCCGTCGTGTGGCGAAGATGGAAGCGGATTTGTATGCGCGCGACATGGAAAAAAAAAAACCCCGAGTTCCCGAGCTTGGATGCGCGGTTTTGAAACACCACAGTTCCTAGACTCGACGGTTTCCATCGTCATGGAAACCCCAAGTTTCCAGTGTGGCGTAAAAAACATGGAAACCCCAAGTTTCCCGAGACTCGAGCGCGGCCCTCTAAGCCGTGTCTTGCGCCAGAAATGGAAACCCCGGTTCCTAGCGTGTTTCCCTCGGGGCGCGGGAGGACGCGGAAACCCCAAGTTCCGCGGGCACAGGTACAGGTTTTACGCCGTGCCGCGACATGGAAATTTGGGGTTTCCATGCCCGCAGGCCACAAGTTCCGCGGAGCGGCGACCCTCTCGCGAGCGGCGGCATGGAAACCCCAAATTTCCCGCCCCCAAGCAAGAAATGCATTTTCGAAGATGCGAACAAAAGAAACGACGTTTGAATGAAAGGACCGAAGGTGAAATGGGGATAGTCGTCCGTTTTGAGTAAAGTGACAAGAGCGAAGCTCCGAATCGAGGCGACCAAGGGCGAGATCTCGGTGGATCTCGTGGCGGCAAGGCCACTCTGCCACTACAATACCCGTCGGCGCGTATTTAGAGTCGTACGCAAGTTCTTCTCAACGACCGTTTGAAATTGAACTCGCGTTTGCCCACAAATGAGATGCTTCACGATCGCGGTTGCAAATGACACGGGCCCACAGGGCGACAAAGACGCCCCCTCTTGCGGGTGAGATACGGTCGAAGAGTGACATGCACCGCTTCTAGCGTGGATTACGACTTAGAGGCGTTCGGTCATAATCCGACACACGGTAGCTTCGCGCCTTTGGCTTTTCAACCAAGCGCGATGACCAATTGTCATGAATCAACGGTTCCTCTCGTACTAAGTTGAATTACTATTACGTGCGGTTCATCGGTAGGGTAAAACTAACGTCTCACGACGGTCTAAACCCGGCTCACGTTCCCTATTGGTGGGTGAACAATCCAACACTTGGTGAATTACGCTTCACAATGATAGGAAGAGCCGACATCGAAGGATCGAAAAGCAACGTCGCTATGAACGCTTAGGCGCCTGAAGCCGTTTATCCCTGTGGTAACTTTTCGACACCTCTAGCTTCCAAATTCCGAAAGTCTAAAGGATCGATAGGCCACGCTTTCACGGTTTGTATTACGTGCGAAAATCAAAATCAAATGAGCTTTTACCCTTTTGTTCCACACGAGATTTATGTTCTCGTTGAGCTCATCTTAGGACACACAACGTTATCTTTTAACGAATGTGCGCCCCGACCAAACTCCCCACGACAATGTCTTCCGCCGGATCGACCCGCCGAAACGTGCCTTAAGGCCAAAACGGGGCGGTGCCCGTCTCCTACGCCCCACGGAATAAGTAAAATAACGTTAAAAGTAGTGGTATTTCACTTGCGTAAGAAAACGGCTCCCACTTATTCTACACACTCTCAAGTCATTTCACAAAGTCGGACTAGAGTCGAAGCTCAACGGGGTCTTCTTTCCCCGGCCCCGGGTCTTGCTTAAGCCCGTTCCTTGGTTGTGGTTTCGCTAGATAGTAGATAGGGACGGTGGGAATCTCGTTAATCCATTCATGCGCGTCACTAATTAGATGACGAGGCATTTGGCTACCTTAAGAGAGTCATAGTTACTCCCGCCGTTTACCGCGCTTGGTTGAATTTCTTCACTTTGACATTCGGAAACTGGCAGGCGAAATCACATTGCGTCGGCATCCTTAGAACCATCGCAATGCTTTGTTTTAATTAAACGGTCGGATTCCCCTTATCAGGTACCGGTTAAAGTCGGTATTCGCCGCCTAGGGAAAAGCCCTAGCGAGGCGACATTCCTACGCCCGTAGCCCAATCGGCACGCGGCGCCGCCCTCGCCGCGAGAGCGCTCGGGAGCGGAGCGCGACGGCCACGAGTTGAGGGCGCGGACCCTAGGCCCGGCCCTTGAGCCAATCCCTTTTCCCGAAGTTACGGATCCGTTTTGCCGACTTCCCTTACCTACATTGTTCTATTGACCGAGGAGAGGCGTTCACCTTGGAGACACGATGCGGTTATGAGTACGACGGGCATGAACGGTGCTCGGTCCTCAGTTTTCAAGGGCCGCGAGGGCGCACGGACCGCAAGACGTGCGGTGCTCTTCGAGCTTCTTGGACCCTATCTCCGGGTGAACCGATTCCGGGTGGGCAAAGGCTGTTAAAAAGAAAAGATAACTCTTCCGGGGCCCCAGAAGCGACGTCTCCGGTTCTAACGTTGCCGCCGCTAGCCATGTCCCGGTTCGGGAATATTAACCCGTTCCCTTTCGATGCTCGTGCGAGTGCACCCTTGACCACAAGGCTTCCCCATCTCTTAGGATCGACTAACCCATGTCCAAGTGCTGTTCACATGGAACCTTTCCCCACTTCGGTCTTGAAAGTTCTCATTTGAATATTTGCTACTACCACCAAGATGCACTTGCTGAGGCCGATCCACCCAAGCTCTTGCTTGAGGTTTCTCAACGACCCCGCGTCCTCCTACTCATCGAAGCCAGGCAATTGCTCCGACGGTAGAGTATAGGTTGCGCGCTTCGAGCGCCATCCATTTTCGGGGCTAGTTGATTCGGCGAGGTAGTTGTTGCTCCTTAGCCGGATTTCGACTTCCCATGACCACGAATCCTGTTGTCTTAATCAATAACACCCTTTGTGGGATCTAGGTTAGCGCGCAATTCGGCACATGCTCAACTTTCGGTTCATCCCGCATCGCCGAGTTAAACACCAAAAAATGGCCCACTTGGAGCTCTGGAATTCCATGGCACGGCTCAATGGAGCGGCCGCACCCATGCTTACCTATTTAAAGTTTGAGAATAGGTCGAGGGCGTTACGCCCAGATGCCTCTAATCATTTGCTTTACCCAGATAAAACTCGCGCGTGAGCTCCGAGTTTATCTGAGGGAAACTTCGAAGGGGAAACCAGCTACTAGATGGTTCGATTAGTCTTCCGCCCCTATACCCAAGTCGGACGAACGATTTGCACGTCGGTATCGCTACGAACTCACGAGTTTCCTGCGGCTTACTGCTCGAGGCATAGTTCACCATCTTTCGGGTCCCAACGGGTGTGCTCGCACTCGAACCCTTCGCATAAGCTCAAGGTCGGTCGACGATGCACCCCCCGCAAAGAGGGGATCTCGCCCGTCAGCTTCCTTGCGCCTCGCAGGTTTTCAAACCCGCCGACTCGCACACATGTTAGACTCCTTGGTCCGTGTTTCAAGGAGTCTGACACCTCGCGGGGAGGTCTGAAACCATTTGCAGTGCCGACCCGAGTGACACGGCAGCACTTGGGCAGTTTTATGCAGGATATTCCCGAGGTGAATTCTAGTGCTGTAAACGATTGTTGTGGGCTAGTTAATGATTGTCAAGCATTGTAAGCTTGGACAAAAGTGACTTGCCTTGCCAAAAGAGCAAAGGGGTCTTTTTCTTTGATTGGAACTTATACTCTATTTCGTATTTATGAAACATATTATCGAGCTGAGACCCATTATTAGCCAGGAGTTGCCCCTCCCCACCCTCTTAATAGGCGTACACACTTTGGATGTGATGATGATGTTCATGTTTTCCGCACATTGAAAGAACATTTGATTAACTAATTTAACAAGTGTTGCTAAGCGCGGTCTACATACTTGAGTATTCTGAAAAGGAAGTACGGTAGTGCCGCACCCCGTCTATAACGCGGTTGAAGGTCACGAAGGTCCTAGGGCGTGACGAGGTTTCCTCGCCCCGCGCGTGGCGAGCCGGTGGCCCAGCGTGCGCAATGTAAAGGTTCCATGTCCCACTGCTCAATGGACACCGTCAATTATACGCCCGCCGCGGCGGAAACCGCCCACAGCAAGACCCACGAGCCGGGCCGGCGACGGAAGGAAGTTGGAAGCGTTCGGTGGACATGCGACGAACGACGGAAACCACGACGGAAGGTTAGACGGGCGCGCCGACGGACAAACATCGTCGGCTACTATGCAGCGTTATCACGGTGACCGTGCGACGTTTAGGAGCGACGTGCATAAACGCGCCCAAAAATGGCCGTGTGTTGGCTTGGAGGTTTTATAGGCCGGCCGTGGTGGCAAGCCGTGGGAGGAAATGCCACGTCGTAACCAAGGCTTTATGGGCGTTCTTGGGTCGGCCTCATATGGGTCAAGCCCCCATGGAAGCAATGTGTGGGCAAAGGCACATACGAAAGGAGGATGTGCGATGGACGATAAGGGAAAGAAGAAGGACATCAACATCTTCTTGATTCCACCATTGGAAAGCTAATGCTCGAGCCGGAGAAGCGAAGGTCGGGGTGGAGGGGCGAAGCCGCGACGAGGAAACGGGTACGGGTCGAGTCGGGTAAAAACCCGTTCGGCGTTCACCGCGAGTCGAGGTCGGGTTCCTTCCGCGGGCGCGTGCGGTGCGGTGTTTAGTGCATGGTCGAGTCGGGTTCCTTCCGCGGGCGGCGTGCGGTGCGGGTGTTTAGTGCATGGTCGGGTCGGGTTCCTTCCGCGGGGCGCGTGCGCCGTGCGTGTTTAGTGCATGGTCGAGTCGGGTTCCTTCCGCGGGACGCGTGGAGAACGGGGTTCGGGGCGGGCGCGTTCGGGTCGGTCGGGTTCGTGCGGCGCGCCGGCGTTCGGGACGCGCGGAGCAGGTGTTTGAAGGCGCGATTTCGTTCGAGCGGGGTCGGGTGGTCGAACGCGTTCGGGAAACGCGTGCGGCCGTGACCCGGTGACCGCGTGCGGAAACGCGTTCGGTCGGGCATACGCGGTAGTGACCCACTCGAACAGTCGCACGGACTTCGAAACATGTTCGAAAGGGAATTTTGGGGTTCCTTTGGATTTTGCCTTGTTGGGAAGCGTAGGCTAGACCCGAGTACAAGCACATTTGGCAAGAAGCATAAATGGTTTATGGAGGCCCCATTGTATAGTTATTAACGGGTGTACATATTTATTGAAGCATATCTTGGGCGGTGTGCTTGAGTTTTCCCCTCCCTTGAATGTATGGGCGTTCATGTGGTTTGATATTGATGTTTATTCATTTTATTTCCGCACGGGGAGCACTTTGGAAGATTAATTAAACAAGTGTTGAGTTAGGCGTAGTCTACTTATTGAGTATTTGAAAAGAGAAAAATAAGGTAGTGCCGCCGTCCTATAGAGCGGTTGGGAGACTACCACGGGTATAAGGGCGTGACGGTTGGTATCGAGGCTACATTTTTGTGGCTTTATTATTATTATTATTGAAGCGGGATACCGTTGCGGCGTTTCGAATTAGTATTGAAGCTTGATGGATGAGTTTGTTTCATTGAAATGAACTTCAAAGAAATTAAAGAGAGTCGAAGAGTGGAAAAGGAGTTTGATGAGGCGGAGTCGGACCATTGATACATTGTGCAAGAAGGAGGACATCTCGGCATGAAAAGATGAAATGTTTCGACTTATGAAGAAATTGAGAATTCTCACGGCTTGAGAAATGGACAAGGTGGAAGAAAATGAGAAGGAAGTTAATTGATAAGCTTCTCAAGCTTTAGAGACCTTGGAAAGATGAAGCATGGTGGCATGAAGCCTTTGTGGGGGGAACCAAAGGATGTTGTAGATGTGATTGAAGTCAGGAAGAAAGGCCCGATGAACAAGTTGGACGAGGACCAAGCACATTTACAAGCATTGATGGTGGACGATTCTCACAAGGATGTTGCGGATGTGGTAGAAGTCGAGGACGAACTTGATGAACGAGTTGGACCGGGGGCCAAGCACATCGCAAGCATCGGTGATGGATGATTCTGGGGAGGATGTTGAGGATGCGGATATGATCGAGGAAGAACTCGTGGAACAAGTTGAACCTGGACCAAGCACATTGCGAGGCAGTAGGGATGAACCTACATGAAAATTTTGTAGAAGTGACAATGATCGAGGAGGAACTTTATGAGCGGCGGTACCCGGGATCGGAAGCATTGCGGACATTGATGAGGACGGAGGACACTCGCTTAGAGAGATTCTTCATGAAGACATGGCTCGTGTTTCAATTGAGCATGCAGGAGATGGACCGTATGCGAGGATGGAAAGAAGATGACTTCTTTTCCAATACCATGGAGGACCTTTCCTCGGATGACTATGATGGAACCTTGTACATTGGAGAAGCAAGGGGAGCATTTCTTGTTGTAGGCCTTGATAGGGAAATTTGTGACCTCGCTCTAGTAGGTTCAAATTCCCGTGACAAAGGTGGAACTTGATGATCTCACAGCTGTGATAGATACGGGTCATGCTTAGCCACATGGAAGGCTGGCTAGGTGCCGGCATGACTCATGGAGCACTTGTAGTGGTAGAACACGTGTACGTTAGACTTCTTTCATGGCTTACAACCAGAAGGAACTCTTGGTGCACCTTTAGCGAGGAGAAGCCTTGGAGGAAGTACCCATGATGATGGTAGAAGTGACCGAGGGCACTTGGCACATACACTATACACATGATGGTATTTGGGGGTTGAGGCGAGTCTACTCTTGATGGACACACATGAAACCAAAGTCATGTACATTGACACGAGCATGGCGGGACATTATGTGGAGACATTATGCGGGTGCACTTCTGCGGGTGCCCACTTATGAGCATCATGGAGGAGTGTCAAGAAGGAATATATCTTGAGCATGATCGATTGTTGGTGCTACATGGAGATCTTTTATAGATGGGCTGATGGACGTTGTTCACTTTGAGCAACAAGACATTGGTTGGATGAGCGACCTCTGAAGCACATTCATATGACTTGCGAGGGTGAGAACAACTTGTGGTGGCACTCGCGGGCAATACAAGTATGCTTGCCAACGCTTTGGATAGGATGATGCGTGGGAGTTCATGGTGGAGTTTCATTCATTGGAGGCTTCATACTACAATGATCTTGCGATATACGGTTCGAGAGCGAGATCGGGGCGGTCTTGATTTTGGGCCACTATGGGATGCATACCCTCGAAGCGAGGGGAAACGCGTTCGGTCGGGTCGGGTCGCGTGGCGCCCAAGGAAACGCGTTCGGGTCGGGTCGTGTGAGGGCGGTCGTATAAAAAATGCTAAGTTGTGACCGCCCGCGTGCCTTGTGCACGTTCGCGCGGCTTGATTTCCGATTGCTCCCTTGTGCCTTCGTTGGGCGGGTCGGGTGGGCCCGTGCCGTGCGGGGGGGCGTATAAAAAATGCTAAGTCGTGGTTGCTCGTGTGCCTTGTGCACGTTCGTGCGACCCGTTTTTCGTTTGCTCCCTTGTGCCTTCGTTCGGGCGGGTCGGGTACGTGCCGTGTGAGGCGCCCAAGGAAACGTGTTCGGGTCGGGTCGTGTAGAGGAGAAGTAGTATAAAAAATGCTAAGTTGTGACCGCCCCTGTGCCTTGTGCACGTTCGTGCGACCGTTGCCGTTTGCTCCTTTGTGCCCTCGTTAGGGCGGGTCGGGTCGTGCCGTGTGAGCGGGAAACGCGTTCGGGTCGGGTCGTGTGAGGGGAGGGCCGTATCGAAAATGCTAAGTTGTGGCCTTCGTGTGCCTAGTTGTCAACCCCACTATACCTTCGGTGTCTTTCCAACCACGCTATAGACGGGTGCGGCACCTACGGACTTTTCTTTCCAAATACTCAAGTATATGTAGACTACGCCTTTAGCAACACTTGTTAGTTATTAACCAAGGTTCTCTCTATATGCGGAAGTAAACATAAACATCATTATCGATCCACAAGTATGCTCATACATACGGGGGAGGGGCAATTCACTGTTAATAATGATAAATATGAAATAATAAGTTCCAATCCGGCGAAGCCATACGCTCCTTGTGGAAACAAGTTAGCCTTTGACCAAGCCTAAGGCTTGTCAACCATCAAACTAGCCTACAGCAATCATTTACAATCATCGGAATTCACACTTGGGAATATCACCTTTCACTTCTTAAGTCTTGCCCGGGTCACTCAAATCGGCACTACAAATCAGTTTGAGCCGTCCCTCGAGCTCCATTTGTGTGTCCAATCCGCTTCCCAAGCTTGTACGGTTAGATGCGGCCCGTCAATACGCACATTACGCAGTTACGGCACTCAATTCCGACTTTCCGGGCAGCTCCCGGAATAGCCATAGCATGGTACGGTTCGTGCGAAGGCGCCCCGATGTGGGTCACCCGACTCACCCGGTAAACGCGTTCGGGGTCGGGTCGGGCATCGGGTGAGCGCCGGCAGCGTTGGTCGAGTCGTTTGGGCCGAGCGCCGTGTCGGATTTGCTAGGGTTGTGACCGCGGGGTGCCTTGTGCACGTCCGACGACCCGTTTGCCGTTTGCTTATGTGCGTACGCCGTTCGGTCGGGGCGGGTCGTGTGGCCTCGGGTGAGGGCGGCTCCGTCGGGTCGGAGCCGTTTGGTCGGAAGGCGCCGTGTCGGTTGCCCAAGTTGTGGCCTTAGGGTGCCTTATTACGCGTCCGTGCGGCCCGTTTGCCGTTTGGTCCCATGTGCGTCCGTTCGGAGTCGGAGTCGGGTCGTTTGGTCGTGGCGGTCGAAGGCGTCCGTTCGGGGTGGGGTCGTTTGGTCGTGGCGGAGTGAGCGTCCGTTCGGAGGTCGGGTAGTTTGGTCGTGGCGGGTGAGGGCGTCCGTTCGGGTCGGGTCGGGTCGTTTGGTCGTGGCGGGTGAGGGCGTCCGTTCGGGTCGGGTCGGGTCGTTTGGGCCCCGGGGGGCCGTTCGGGTCGGGTCGGGTCGGGTCGGGTGGGCGTCTTGGTGAGCGTCCGTTCGGGTCGGGTCGGGTCGGGTAGGCGTCTTCGGGTGAGGGCGTCCGTTCGGGTCGGGTCGGGTCGGGTGGGGGCGTGCCGGAGTGGCGTCCGTTCGGGTCGGGTCGGGTGGGCGTGCGAGGTGAGCGTCCGTTCGGGTCGGAGTCGGGTCGGGTCGGGGTGGGCGTGCGAGGTGAGGGCGTCCGTTCGGGTCGAGTCGGTCGGGTCGGGTCGGGTGGCGTCTTAGGGTGAGCGTCCGTTCGAGGTCGAGGTCGGGTCGGGGTGGGCGTGCGGGTGAGGGCCGTCCGTTGGTCGGGTCGGGTGGTCCGTTTAGTCGTCTCGGGCGAGCGTCCGTTCGGGTCCCGGGTCGGGTCGGGTCGTTCTTCGCGCCGATGTCGGATTGCTGGGATTCGACCGCCCGGGTCTTGTGCCGTCACGAGCGACCGATTGCCGTTTGCTCATGTGCGCCCGTTGGTCGGCCTTGGTATTACAGGTGAGCGTCCGCGTTCCCTGCCGGGTCGTTGGTGCGATGCGGCGAAAGCGTCCCGTTGGTCAGGTCGTTGGGTAAATCACCGGGTAAAGCGTCCGTTCAGGTGGTAATCCGTTCAGTCCGGGTCGTTCCCGGTCGTCTTGACGGCGTCCGTTCAGGTGGGCGTCTGCGGCAAAGCGTCCGTTGGTCGGGTCGGGTCGTTGGCAGAAACCGGTGTCAATTTGCTAAGTTGTGACGCCGGAACATTGCGATAAAGCGGCGTTACGTTCTCCCATAGGCGTCCGTTAGTCGTCGTTAAACCGATACAGCGAAAACGCATCCGTTCAGGTAGTCGTTCAGTCGTCCTGGGTAAGCGTCAGGTCGGGTAAGCGTCAGGTTGGTGGTCGTTGATCGTCTGCGGCAGCGTCCGTTAATTAGCGTCTGCGGCAAAGCGTCAGATTGGTCAGGTAGTCGTTTAACCAAAGCGCCCGTCGTGTAAGTTGTGACCGCCGGTGCCTTGTGCCGCGTCAGGAGTAACCCGTTACTGGTTGCTCCATGGTAATCCGTTGGTCAGGTCGTTGGTCGTCGTGGCGTCCGTTCAGGTGAATGGATTGATCGTCAAAGGCGAAGACATCCGTTCGGAGTCGGAGTCGTTCGGTCGTGCGGTGAGCGTCCGTTCGGGTGAGCGTCCGTTCGGGTCGGGTCGTTCGGTCGTGCCGGGCGAGGGCGTCCGTTCGGGTGAGCGTCCGTTCGGGTCGGTCGTTCGGTCGTGCCGGGCGGGCGTCCGTTCGAGGTGGGCGTGCGGCGGCGTCCGTTCGGGTCGGGTCGGAGTCGTTTGGCCGGCGCCCGTGTCCGTTGCTAAGTTGTGACCGCCGGTGCCTTGTGCGTCCCGGGGCGGCCGTTTTCGTTTGCTCCCGCGGGGCGTCCGTTCGGGTCGGGTCGTTCGGTCGTGCGAGGGCGGCGTCCGTTCGGGTCGGAGTCGTTCGGTCGTCTTAGGGTGAGCGTCGTTCGGGTGAGAAGCGTCCCGTTCGAGGTCGGGTCTCGTTCGGTCGTGCACAGCGAGCGTCGGGATTCGGGTGGCGTGCGCCGACGACGTCCGTTCGGGTCGGGTCGGGTCGTTTGACGAGGCGCCCGTGTCAAATTGCTTATTTGTGACCGCGGTGCCTTGTGCCGTCCCGGCGGCCCGTTTGGTTGCTCCCATGTGCGTCCGTTTGGTCGGGTCGATTCGGTCGTGCCGGGCGGCGTGCCGTTCGGGTCGGGTCGTTCGGTCGTGCCGGGTGAGAAGCGTCCGTTCGGGTCGGGTCGTTTGGTCGTGCGGCACGATGGCGTCGTTCGGGTGGGCGTGCGGGCCGAGCGTCCGTTCGGGTCGAGGTGTTCGGGTCGTTTGGCCGGCGCCGTGTCAGTTGCTAAGTTGTGACCGCCGGGTGCCTTGTGCACGTCCGGGCGGCCCGTTTCGTTCTCCAATGTGCGTCCGTTCGGTCGTGCTCTTGGGGTGGCTCCGTTCGTGTCGTGTCGTGTCGTTTGGTCGTGCGGCACGATGGCGACCGTTCGAGGTGGGCGTGCCGAAGCGAGCGTCCGTTCGGGTCGGAGTCGGGTGCGTTTGGCCGGCGCCGTGTCGAGTTTGCTAAGTTGTGACCTTGGGGTGCCTTGTGCACGTGGAAGCGGCCCGTTCTCGGTTTGCTCCAATGTGCGTCGGTTCGGTCGTGCCGAAAAGGGCTGAGGGCGTCCGTTCGTGTCGTGTCGTTTGGTCGTGCGGCACGGTAGCGGCCGTTCGGAGTGAGCGTCTTGAGCGAGAGAAGCGTCCGTTCGGGTCGGGATTCGGGTCGTTCGGGCCGAAGCGCCGTGGTCGGTGCTAGGGTGTGACCGCACGGTGCCTTGTGCACGGCTCACGGGCGAGCCGTTCACCGTTTGCTCCCATGTGCGTTCGTTTGGTCGGGCGTGCCGTGTCGCGCGCGGAGTGAGGGCGTCTGTTCGTGTGGGCGTGCGGAGTAGGCGGTCCGTTCGTGTCGATGTCGTTTAGTCGTGCGACACGATGGCGACCGATGGGTGTTGTCTGTGAAGCATCCGTTAATCCCCAATCCCGTCGGTCGGGCAAGCGCCCGTGTCAGATTTGCTAAGTTGTGACCGCCGGGTGCCTTGTGCACGTCCGGGGCGGGCGTTCTCGTTTGCTCCCATGTGCGTTCGTTTAATTGGCCGTCTCGCTCTCCCGCGCCGGAGTAGCGTGCGTTCGTGTGGGCCTTCGGGTAGCGTCCGTTCGTGTGGTGTCGTTTAATTAAATGCGGCGCGTGCGCCTGACAGTCAGAAATAAGCGTGCGAGAGCGAGCGTCCGTTCGAATCGGGCCGGGTCGTTTAATAGCGCCGTCAGTTGCTAAGTTGTGACCGCCGGGTGCTGCCAGCTAACGTCAGGCGGCAGTCGTTGCTGTGTCACCGACCGTTTGGGTGGTAGCGTCGTGTCAACACCAAAGCGGGGTATCCGTTCGTGTCGTGATGCCGTGTGAAGCGTCCGGTCGATGTCGTGTCGTTGGTCGTCTGACCGCGATGGCGGCGCGTTAAATAAGCGTCTGAAATGACGCCGTTGGTCGAATCCAGTCAAAGCGCCAAAATGTCAGATTGCTAAGTTGCGGCCCGCCCGGGTACCCCTTGTGCACGTCCGGTGGAAGAGCCGTTTGCCGTTTGCTCCCATGTGCGACCGTTTGGGTGGGCGCGTCGTGTCGTGCGGAGTGGCGTCGGGTAGGTAATGGTCGTGTAGGGGCGAGGGCGTCCCGTTCGGGTGGTGGTATGGACCGAGGCGCCGTGTCGGTTGCTAAGTTGTGACCGCCGGGTGCCTTGTGCACGTCCGGGCGACAGCCCGTTTACCGTTTGCTCCCATGTGCGACCGTTTGGGTGGGCGTGTCGTGTCGTGCCGGGTGAGGGCGTCCGTTCGGAGTCGGGTGGTTTGGCCGAGAAGCCGCCGTGTCAGAGTTGCTAAGTTGTGACGCCGGGTGCCTTGTGCACGTCCCGGGCGGCCCGTTTGCCGTTTGCTCCAATGTGCGTCCGTTCGGGTGGGGGCGCCGTGTCGTGCCGGGTGAGGGCGTCCGTTCGGGCGGCCGTGCCGGGTGAGGTCGTCCGTTCGGGTGGGGTCGTTTGGCCGGCGCCGTGTCAGGTTGCTAAGTTGTGGCCGCGGGTGCCTTGTGCACGTCGGGCGGCCCGTTTGCGATTTGCTCCCCATGTGCGTCCTTACGGGTGGGCGTGTCGTGTCGTGCCGGGTGAGGGCGTCCGTTCGGGTCGAGGTCGTTTGGGCGAAAAGCGCCGTGTCAGATTTGCTAAGTTGTGACCGCCGGGTGCCTTGTGCACGTAGAGGCCCCGGTTGTTTCGTTTGCTCCCATGAGCGTCGGGTCGGTCGGGCGTGTCGTGTCGCGCCGAGGTGATGGCGTTCGTTCGGGTGGGCGTGCCGGAGTGAGCGTCCGTTCGGGTCGGGTCGTTTGGCCCGGGCGCCGTGTCGAATTTGCTAAGTTGTGACCGCCGGGTTCGCGGTACACGTCCGGGCGGCCGGACCCCTGCCGTTGCTCCCATGTGCGTCCGTTCGGGTGGGCGCGTCCTGTCGCCCGAGGGTGAGGGCGTTCATTTCGGGTCGGGTCATTTGGGCGTCTTAGGGTGAGGGCGTCCGTTCGGGTCGGGTCGTTTGGCCCGGGCGCCGGTGCCATATTTGCTAAGTTGCGACGGCGGGGTGCCTTGTGCACGTCGGGGCGACCGTTCCGTTTGCTCCCATGTGCGCCCGATCGGGGGGCGCTCGGGTGTCGCCCAGGGTGAGGGCGCACGGACGGGGGCGTTCGGGTCCCCCTGTTTTGTCAGAGGGTGCGCTTATCGGATTTTTTTTGCTTTTCGTGTGAAAGGTGGGTTGGTAATTGAGTTGTTTTGCTCGGTTGTGCACCGAAGAATAGCCTTGGGTCATTTTGTAGGGTCGTCGACTTTCTTCTCTCCATCACCACTCGGTAGCATATGAGGGGTAATGTTGGCCATGCTTGTCCTTGGAGGCATGTTTGAACAATCTCCCGTCCACTCTTGTTTTCTAGCATTTGGATGGGGTTGTTGTGTGTGGCTCTTTGAGATAGTAGGCACTTTGTTGGCGTTGTTGAAATGTCGGCGCTCCGTGGCTCTCTCTCGTGCCCCTTGGTCGCACGTTTGCTGTTGAAATCAGCGTTTTGATATGTCGCTCGTTGGCTTTGTCGATGTCGGCTCTTCTCTATATTGTTCTTCTCCTCGTTTGCTTGCTTGTGGGGGAGGGGTTGAATTTTCGTGTGAAAGGTGGGTTGGTAAGCTGAGTTGTTTGTTCGGGTGTGCACAAAGTGGCCTTGGGTCATTTGTAGGGTCGATCGACTCTCATCCTTCTCTCCATCCCCACTCGGTAGCGCATGAGCGGTAATGTTGGCCATGCTTGTCTGGGAGGCATATGTGAAAAGGAGTTACCCTTTTTGCTCATGGAGTATGAGGAGTTGGATGAAGTCGCTCTGTGTGGCTCCTTGAGACAAGCTGGTCGGTCGCATATGTTGCTCTCGTGCTCATCGCCTTTCAGCTCGTTGGCTCCGTCGATGTCGGCTCTTCGCCATATTGTTCACCTCCTCCTTTTTGGTGGGGTGGAAGAGGTGGGCTTTTGTTTCGTTGGCTTCGTGAAATCGGCTCCTCGGTATGTGTTTCACCTCCTCCCCTTTCGGTGGGGGAGGGGTTGGATTTTTCGTGTGAAAGGTGGGTTGTGGCGAGGTTGCTTGTTCGGTGTGCACGAAGGAGTGGCCTTGGGTCATTTGTAGGGTAAGTCGACTCTCGTCTTCTCTCCATCCCCACTCGGTAGCGCATGAGCGGTAATGTTGGCCATGCTTGTCACGGGAGGCATATGTGAAAGAGTTACCCTTTCGCTACGTGTTCTCGAAGGTGGATGAGGTAAATACGTGGCTCCTTGAGACAGGCGGTCGGTCGCATATGTTGCTCTGTGACCCTTGCTGCTGGTGGCTCGCGTCGATGTCGGCTCTTCGCCATATTGTTCCTCCTCCTTTTTGGTGGGTGGAAGAGGTGGGCTTTTGTCTCGTTGAGAAGCCGTGAAATCGGCTCCTCGGTATATTGTTCACCTCCTCCCCTTTCGGTGGGGGGAGGGGTTGCTTCGTGTGAAAGGTGGGTTGGTAGCGAGTTGCTTGTTCGGGTGTGCACGGAAGAGTGGCCTTGGGTCATTTTGTGGGGTCGTCGTCTCTCGTCTTCTCTCCATCCCCACTCGGTAGCGCATGAGCGGTAATGTTGGCCATGCTTGTCTCGGGAGGCATATGTGAAAAGAGTTACCCTTCGCTCTTGTGTTCTCGGAGGTGGACGAAGGTCGCTCTGTGTGGCTCCTTGAGACCAGCGGCCGGTCGCCTCTCATCGCTCTCGTGCCTGCTCGCTCGTTGGCTCCGTCGATGTTGGCTCTTGCTTATATTGTTCACCTCCTCCCTTTTTGGTGGGTTGGAGAGGTGGGCTTTTGTCTCGTTGGCTTCGTAAAATCGGCTCCCTCGGTATATTGTTCACACTCCTCCCTTTCGGTGGGGGGAGGGGTTGGATTTTCGTGTGAAAGGTGGGTTGATGGCCCAGGTTGCTTGTTCGGTTGTGCACAGAAGAGTGGCCTTGGGTCATTTGTAGGGTCGTCGACTCTCGTCTTCTCTCCATCACACTCGGTAGCGCATGAGCGGTAATGTTGGCCATGCTTGTCTGGGAGGCATATGTGAAAAAGAGTTACCCTTCCGCTGCAGTGTTCTCGAGTTGGACGAGTCGCTGTGTGGCTCCTTGAGACAGGCGGCGATTCGCCTATGTCGCTCTCGTGCCCCTTGCTCGCTCGTTGGCTCCGTCGATGTTGGCTCTTCGCCATATTCTTCACCTCCTCCCTTTTGGTGGGTTGGAGAGGTGGGCTTTTGTCTCGTTGGCTTCGTGAAGTAATTCCTCGGTATATTGTTCACCTCCTCCCCCTTTCGGTGGGGGAGGGGTTGGATTTTCGTGTGAAAGGTGGGTTGGTAGCGAGTTGCTTGTTCGGGTGTGCACGAAGAGTGGCCTTGGGTCATTTGTAGGGTCGTCGCTCTCGTCTTCTCTCCATCCCCACTCGGTAGCGCACGAGCGGTAATGTTAGTATACTTTCTTGGGAGGCATATGTGAAAAGGTTACCTTCCGCTGCAGTGTTCTCGAGTTGGACGAGGTAAACTTTGTGTGGCTCCTTGAGACACGTGGCCGGTCGCCTATGTCGGCTCTCGTGCCCTTGCTCGCTCGTTGGCTCGTCGTGTTGGCTCTTCGCCATATTGTTCACCTCCTCCGCACTGGTGGGTTGGAGAGGTGGGCTTTTGTCTCGTTGGCTTCGTGAAATCGGCTCCTCGCTATATTGTTCACCTCCTCCCCTTTCGGTGGGGGAGGGGTTGGATTTTCGTGTGAAAGGTGGGTTGGTAATTGAGTAGCTTGTCGGGTGTGCCTGAAGAGTGGCCTTGGGTCATTTGTAGGGTGGTCGACATTCAATTCTCTCCGTCCCACTCGGTAGCACATGAGCGGTAATGTTGGCCATGCTCGTCCTTGGAGGCATATGTGAACAATTCCCCCTTCGCTCGTGTTCTCGGAATTGGATGGGTTTTTGTGTGTGGCTCCTTGGGAAAATCATCCTCCTCATTGTTTGGCTCTTCACGGTGCCGGTTTCTTGTGCTTGTACTCTTTCTATGTCGAAGCCTTTGTGGGTTGAGATGCATCGTTTAAGAGGAATGTGGAGGGTTTTCGCCGTAAGCTTCCCCTCTTGCTGCTTTCCATTGGGCGATGTGAGGAGCGGGGTTCTCCTTGTTGTAAAATTAAGGTGCGGAATTCCTTTAAGAGTGCACGTTGTTTGTCTGCGTTGGCTTTGAGGTCTTGATAGATGTGGTGGCCCATTTGTTTGCTTGGTGTTGAGCACCCTTGCATCTTGCGTGCATCGTAGGATTATGCGGCTTGGGAATCATTGAGACACAAGGTGATGGGCATTTCTTGTTTGTTGATCGCTCTCATCGATTGTGTAGTCCCCGATAGGGATGAGGCTTGCTACGTTGATGGCGGGGGCTATATACGGAAGGACTTGAAGGTGGAACGCTTGACCTCCCTCCTCTGTGTGGAGGTGTTGCGGTGAGAAGTTTTCATTGTCCGGTTGGTAAGTCGGTGGGGCAATCTCCCGGGTTGCTTGTATGCGGGGTGTATGGGGTGCGGAAGTGCTGATCCTCCTCTTGTTCGGATATGTTCACTTTTGTAAGCGAGCCTCTTGATATGCATTCATTTTATTTCCTCTGCTTTCGCATGAGGTTGCCCCGGGCGATCAAGCGATCGGGTCCACCGTTCTTCTTTGTCGGGTGGACTCCTAGGTGTTCTCGGTGCGGGGTGGGGGGAGGGGTTGGAGGGGGAATTTTTAGGGAGGTTGCGGGAATGGTCGGTTGCTTGTTTTTATTTCCCGTCTATTTTTTGCAGCGAGGGTGCCGCGGGGAAGTCAAACGATGAGGTCCCTTTGGTGCTCGCGGCTTAGGGTGGACTCCTAGGTGGCCTGGAGTGCGGGGCGGGTAGTTGGGTGGCATTTCTAATAGAGGTTGTCGACTTGGTCATTCTCCTTCTACTTCTTCTTTTCCCTTTGCGGTGAGGTTGCCGCGGCCGATCAGAGTGATCGAGGTCCGTATTCTTTGCTGTCCGGGTGGACTCCTAGGTGGACTCCCTGCTGGGCGGGAAGGGTTGCGGGGAATTTTAAAGAGACGCCGTGGTCGGTTGCTCTCCCTTTATTTACTTTGCTTTCGCATCGAGGTCGCGCGGGCGTCGAGTGATCGAGTCCATCGTTCTTTGCTTTGTCGGGTGGACTCCTAGGTGGCCTTGGTGCGGGGCGGGGATGGTTGGGAGCGTTTGAGATAGAGATAGAGAGAGAGGTGTGCGATTGGTCTTTCTCCATTTGTTTGCCTTTGCCTCGAGGTCGCCGCGAGCTCGGGGGTCCACTATTGTAAGTTCATGGATGAATCCTAGGTGTATGATGCGGGCGGGGAGGGTTTGGGGGCATTTCTAAGAGAGTCACATTCTGTTTTCTCCCCTTTGTACGATTTCACTTTGGCCATTTGTCGTGGGTGATAAGGCTTTTGCCATCCTTCTTCCCGGTTGGGGGTGGTTACCAACTCTAGAAGCCCTTAGTGCCAATGTGACTCGGCGGGTTGACCCATTTTTCGCTTTGTGGATCTTGCATCCATCGTCCATTACGTTTGATGTCTTGCATGTCCTTGGCATGTCTTGTGTGTAGGCTCTAATCCCTTCTTGGGGATCTGAAGTGCAAGGTATAAGAGCTTTACATGATATGTTGACCTCTCCTTGACTTGATGGGTGTTCAAGTCGGCTCTGCAACCAGAAGGCAGATGCCTTTGAAGTGGGAGGGTGCTACCTGGTTGATCTGCCGGTAGTCATATGCTTGTCTCAAGAATTAAGCCATGCATGTCTAAGTATGAACTAATTCGGTAGCTAGCTTGCGGATGGCTCATTATTAGTTATAGTTTTTTGATGGTACCATACTACTCGGATAACATTAGTAATTCTAGAGCTAATACGTGCACCAAGTCCGACTCTTTGGAAGGGATGCATTTTTTAGATAAAAAGTAGGCGCGGGCTTGCCATACCCGTTGAATCATGATAACTCGACGGATCGCCACGGCCCTTGTCTTTGGCGTGCTCATTCAAATTTCTGCCCTATCAACTTTCGATGGTAGGATAGAGGCCTACCATGGTGGTGACGGGTGACGGAGGTGGGGTTCGATTCGGAGAGGAGCACGACGGCTACCACATCCAAGGAAAGAAGCTGACGGGCGCGCAAATTACCCAATCTCGACATGTGGGGAGGTAGTGACAATAAATAACAATCTTGGGCTCATCGAGTACGGTAATTGGAGATAGTGAAATCTAAATCCCTTAACGGATCCATTGGAGGGCAAGTACGGGTGCCGGCTGACATGATAATTCAGCTCCAATAGCGTATATTTAAGTTGTTGCGGTTAAAAACTCGTAGTTGGATCTTGGGTCGTAAAGGTCGGTCGCCTACTCGGTGTGCACCTGCCCTTCCGTCCCTTTGTCGAGGCGGCGTGCTCCTCGGCCTTCGCCCAAGAGCAGGTCGCGGCTCCCGGCTGACTGTTCGCCTGAAAAAATTAGAGTGCTCAAAGCAAGCTTATGCTCTGAATACATTGCTTGTGGAATAACGTGATAGGAGTCACCGGGGTCCCTGTGTGTTGGCCTTCGGGGCCCAGGAGTAATGATTAATAGGGAGCGCGGGGCATTCGTATTTTACGTGTCGAGTGAAATTCTTGGATTTATGAAGACGGACCTTTGCGAAAGCATTTGCCAGGATGTTTTCATTAATCAAACCGAAAGTTGGGGCCTCGAAGACGATCGAATGTAGTCCTAGTCTCAACCATAAACGATGCCGACCGGGGATCGGCGGATGTGCTCTAAGGACTCACTTCGGCCACCTTACGAGGAAATCGAGTGTTTGGAGTTCCGGGGAGTATGTGGCAAAATTTGAAACTTAAAGGAATTGACGGAAGGGCACCACCGGGAGTGGAGCACACGTGAATTTGACTCAACACGGGGAAACTTACCGGAGTCCGGACATAGTAAGGATTGACGGATTGAGAGCTCTTTCTTGATTCTATGGGTGGTGGTGCATGGCCGTTCTTAGTTGGTGGAGCGATTTGTACGGTTAATTCCGATGCTTGACGAGACCTCGGCCTGCTAACTAGCTACGCGGAGGTTCCCCTTCGCGGCAACTCTTAGAGGGACTATGGCCGTTTAGGCCATGGAAGTTTGAGGCAATAACGGATGCTGTGATGCCCTTAGATGTTACGGGGCCGCAGCGCGCTGCAACGTGCGATAGCGAGTTTTTCTTCTGCTGGTTCGAGAGCATCGGGAAATCTTCTCAAATTGCATCGTGATGGGGATAGACCATTGCAATTATTGGTCTTCAACGAGGAATTCTAGCGCGCGTGTCATCAACTCGTGGTGACTACGTCCCCGCCCTTTGTACACACCGCCGTCGCTCCTACCGATTGAATGATCCGTTGAAGTGTTCGGATTGCGTCGACGACGGTGGTTCGCCATTTGTCGACGTCGGTAAGAAGTTCATTGAACCTTATCATTTAGAGGAAGGAGAAGTCGTAACAAGGTTACCGTAGGTGAACTGCGGTAGGATCATTGATAGCGAGGTTTTGTTTTTCGTTTGGGTTGTGTGTGGGTTTCGATTGTATGTAATCTAGGAACGTGTGGTGTGTCTCTAGGTGAGCGGGTTTGATGCTTTGTCGGGGTGGTGCCTCTTGCGAAAGAGACTCGCAACATTTTTAGTTGCCTATCTTGAGTTCAGCTTGTTGTTTCGTGTACTTGCAAGCGATGCTTGTGCTTGTCCCATCCTTTGTTATTATTTCCCCTAATGTGTTTTTTGTATGGGGTTCGAAAGCTCGTTTCAGGGAGCCCCCTCTCAACGGTCGTTGGGCGGGGCATGGTTGCTGCGAACGGGTGCTTGGGAAACACGATGGAAAATTTCGGACTCGTTCGTGGCGGCGGTCGTCGGTCCTTTGTTCGCTGGTTGGAAGATGTGGGCCTCCATAGTTGGTTCTCTCCAAAGGCGGCGGCGGTGGTTTATGTGTTTGGCAGAGCCTTTTTGTTGGTGGTTGGGTCAAAGGGGTGGTTGCGCGTGCGCCTCCCCTGCCTCAACCCTTTCGCGAGGGAAAATGTCGGGGTGGGGTCAAATATGGGATGGATGGCGGAAAATTCGTTAGGTGGCCACCTAGTCCTCTCGGCGTTTCCTCGGCATGCCCTCGCGGAAGGTTGGGTCTAGGTAATGAAATAGCCCTCCTTGGTTCGAGCTCCATAAATTGCAAGTTTCCTCGTTAATGGGCACGAGGTGGCATTCTTTTCTCGTCCCCCTTTGAGTGTTGGGGAATTCCTCGTCCTTTCTTGAGTCACTCCCCCTTCAAGGAAAAAGTAGGAAGCGGAGTTATGTCCTAGGCCTCACCATTTGGATTGTGGGTTTTTTTTGCGCGACTTGGTCATTTCTTGGATGTGTCGATTGTTACCCAAAAGCGTTGTGGTGTGCGCTTTGGGGCTTCCCTCTTTTAGGGTGTGACGTTGCACCGCGGCGTATTTGTGGCCTGGGCTTTATCCGACATTGAGTGTCGGCTGCGTGCTCCTCTTTTGCTTTCGGTTGTTTGGGCCCTCGAATTTTTGGGCACGGAAAGGTTGTCGGGTGCCACGTTGTACACGGAGGGGTGCAATAGCGGGGGTGGGTTGCTATTAGTGCATTTTTTGTCGCGCCTTGTGTGGGTTGGGGGAGTGTTTACCTCTCGGTGGTAACGTGCTCTAGGCACTTGTCTCGTCGGGGCCCTCGGCTTTTCTAGTGGTCAAGTTTAGGTTGTGGATTGTCTCGTTGCTTGGTTGCTTGATTGTCGCTCGTTATGTCGTGTAAGAATCGAAGGATGTTGCGTCGCAATGTAGTATGTGGAAGGGTGCGAAAACGTGGGATGCTTTTGATCGGGTGCCTTGTTTTCCTTCTTTTTGGTTAAGCCAACGTCCCCTCGCGCGGCGGTGGCCCTCTGTTTTCTAGCTAGCGTTGCTTGAAATTTGGCCCCCTTTCTCTCAAATTGGATTTTTGTCGCGAGTGTTATGGTGGGTAATGCTTGGTTTTTCTTTCTTTTTCTTGTCGTCGTTTTCTTCCCTTCCGGTCCCCGACTGGGAAAGCGAGAATTGTTGTGGGTCGGTGTCGGAGAAGGATGAAAAGCGATGCAAGCTCGGGTTGGCCACCCTAGTCCTTCTCGGTCGTCGTTCATGCAGTTCCCCCTTTTTTTGCCAAGGCACGGGGCTTGGAAAATCTTGTCTTGTGTTTGAGCCTCCCCTTGTGATTCGTTTTGTTCCCCCTAGCTTTACGGAGAGAAAAGGTGGGATTCTTGAGTAGTTTTCGCGTTTTCGGAAGGATGAAAAAGCCGTGCGAGTTCTGGGGTGGCCGCCCTAGTCCTTCTCGGTCGTCGATAAATGCGGTTCCCGCCTTTTGCGAGGGCACGGGGCCTTGAAAGCTTGTTTTGTGTTTGAGCCTCGGCCATGTTTTGGTTCTCTTTTTTCTTCTCTCTTTTTGGGTTGCTTTTTCTCTTCCTCCTTTCGGCCCCTAGCTTTACGGAGAAAAGGGTGAATCGTTGAGGATTGGCATTCGCGGATGAAAGGCGGCGCGAGCTCCTGGGTTGGCCACCTAGTCCTTCCCGATTGTCGTTCCTTGTGATTCCCCCCTTTGCGGGCTTGGGAGCTCGCGAAGTGTTTGTTATCTGTCTGGGCCTCCTCCTTCGAGTGGGTGGACAATTTTGTTTCTCTTTCTTTCATGTGTTTTTTCTTACTTTCCTCGTTACGACCCCGTCTTTACGGAGAAAAAAGGGGAGTTGTAGTGGGCTTGATGTTCGTGAAGGACGAAAAGAAGTGCTAGTTTTCGGGGTGGCCACCCTAGTCCTTCTCGGTCATCGTTCTTTACAATTCTACCCTTTTTGAAAGGCATGTGGTTTGAAGCCGGCTCTTCTTGCTTGTTCGAGCCCCTTCCCTTTGGTGAGTGGGTGTTATGGAGTGCGGTTGTCTCGAGGGGGAAGGGGGCTTGTTGCGACGCATTGTACGTTGGGTTGGCTGGCATTTCTCGTGGGGGTGCGATATTTTGGTAACACACGGAAACGACTCTCGGCAACGGATATCTCGGCTCTTGTTACGATGAAGAACGTAGCGAAATGCGATACTTAGTGTGAATTGCGAGTCAGCGTGAATCATCGGAGGTTTTGAACGCAATTTGCGCCGAGGCTTCGGTCGAGGCACGCGTCTGTCTGAGCGTCGCATCCCAATCAAACGCGCTCCTTGCAATATGGTAGGGAGCGGCGGAGGTGGTCGTCCGTGCCCAATGCGGTGCGGTTGGGCCCCGGGAAATGTGGCGGGCGATGTTTCGTGGCGTGCGTCGGCAGCGAGTGATCTTGTCCCCTTGGTTGGGCGGTCGCGTTAGCGATGGGCTCTGTGGCATCACGGAACTTGCTTTGCTCTCTCTTGTCCTCCCATTGGGTAGGGCGGATTTAGCTCAACTTGCGACTCGGCTCGGGCGGGAGCACGGCCGGGTTAAGCATATAATTAAGCGGAGGAAAAAGAAACTTACAAGGATTCCCTAGTAGCGGCGAGCGAGCCGGGAAGAGCCGACGCAGAAAATCGGAGTGGCGAGCGTCGCACCGAGATTGTAGTCTGTGAGAAGCGTCCTCGGCGGCGGACCGAGGGCCAAGTCCCTTGGAAGGGGCGCTGAGAGGGTGGCCGGCCACCGTCCCGGGCCGGGACCTGCCGCATCACGAGGCGTTGTCGGCGGGAGTCGGGTTGTTTGGGAATGCAGCCTAATTGGGTGGTAAATTCGAGTCCAAGGCTAAATACGGGCGAGAGGCCCAGATGGCGAACAAGTACGCGAGGGAAAGATGAAAAGGACTTTGAAAAGAGAGTTAAGAGTGATTGAAATTCTTGGGAGGAAGCGGATGGAGGCTGTCGATGCGTCTCGGTCGGATGTGGAACGGCTCGGGGCCCGGTCCGCCGCTCGACTTGAGGTGCAAACCAGCACGAGAGGCTGGCGCATCGTCACAAGCGCGGGTGGAGTACCGCACATCGGTTTGCCGGTGCGGTGGTCGAGGGACGGCGCGCGCCCTTGTGGCGGGCCGTGTGCACCCCTCGCGCGCTCGTGGTGTTGGTTGGCGGAGCTTCCATTCGGCCCGTCTTTGAAACACGGACCAAGGAGTCTAACATGTGTGCGAGTCGGCGGGTTTGAAAACCTGCGGCGCAAGAGCGCGGGCGAGATCCCTCTTTGCGGGGGTGCATCGTCGACCGACCTTGAGCTTATGCGAAGGGTTCGAGTGCGAGCACACACAGTCGGGACCCGAAAGATGGTGAACTATGCACGAGCGGGGCGGGCGGAGAGCTGCGAGGTGGAGGCTCGTAGCGATGCGGCGGTCGTCGTTCGTCGACTTGGGTATGGGCGAAAGACTAATCGAACCATCTAGTGTTGGTTTCCTCCGAAGTTTCCTCGGGATGAAATTTGGGGCTCACGCGCGAGTTTTATCGGGTAAAGCAAATGATTAGAGGCATCGGGGCGTAACGCCCTCGACCTATTCTCAAACTTTAAATAGGTAAGAGGGTGCGAATTTGCTCCATTGAGCCGTGCCATGGAATCGAGAGCTCCAAGTGGGCCATTTTTGGTAAAAGCGAAGGGCGGCGATGCGGGATGAGAACCGAAAGTTGAGTTACGGTGCCGAATTGCGCGCTAACCTAGATCCCACAAAGGGTGTTGGTTGATTAAGACGGCGGGACGGTGGTCATGGAAGTCGAAATCCGCTAAGGAGTGTGTAACAACTCACCCGAATCAACTAGCCCGAAAATGGATGGCGGCGAGAGCGCGCAACCTATACTCTACCGTCGGAGCAATTGCACAGCCGATGAGTAGGAGGACGGGGTCGTTGAGAAACCTCGGGCGTGAGCTTGGGTGGATGGGCCGGTGCGGATCTTGGTGGTAGTAGCAAATATTCAAATGAGAACTTTGAAGGCGAGTAGAGAGGAAAGGTTCCGCCAACGACCGGCACTTGGACATGGGTTAGTCGATCCTAAGAGATGGGGAAGCCTTGTATCAAGGGTGCACTCTGCCACGAGCATCGAAAGGGAATCGGGTTAATATTCCCGAACGGGACATGGCGGCGGGCGGCAACGTTAGGAAATCGGAGACGTCGTCGGGGGCCCGAGAAGAGTTATCTTTCTTTTAACAGCTTGCCCACCCTGGAATCGGTTCACCGGAGATAGGGTCCAGCGAGTGGAAGAGGCACCGCCGTCTTGCGGTGTCGGTGCGCCCTCGGCGGCCCTTGAAAATGCGGAGGACCCGTCACCGTTCATGCCGGTCGTACTCATAACGCATCGGGTCTCAAGGTGAACAGCCTGCGGGTCAATAGAACAATGTAGGTAAGGGAAGTCGGCAAAACGGATCCGTAGCCGGGAAAAGGATTGGCTACGAGGGGCTGGGCCTAGGGGTACGCGCCCTCCAACTCGTGGGGCGTCGGCGGTCTGCCCCGGCGCTCGCGGCGGGCGGGCGTCGACGTGCCGATTGGGCTACGGGCGTAGAATGCCCCCTCGCGGGGGCTTTTCCTAGAGCGCGGGCTGATCGACTCGAAAGTACGGACAAGGGGAGCTCCGTGACCCAATTAAAACAAAGCATTGCGATGGTCCACTGCTTCGGATGCGGCAATGTGATTTACACTTGATGCTGAATGTCAAAGTGAAAGAGAGACAACCAAGCGCGGGTAAACGGCGGGAGTAACTATGACTCTCTTAAGGTAGCCAAATGCCTCGTCATCTAGTGAGCAACGCGCATGATCTGGATTAACGAATTCCCACTTGTCCCTATCTACTATCTAGCGAAACCACGGCCAAAGAGGGAACGGGCTTGTGAGAATCGGCGAGAAGACCTGGTGAGCTTGACTCTAGTCCAGACTTTGTGAAATGACTTGAGAGGTGTAGAATAAGTGGGAGCCGTTTTCGGCCTTAGTGAAATACCACTACTTTTAACGTTGTTGCAGTGGGGGGCGGAAGGGGCCTTGCCCACATTTTTGGCCTTAAGGCACGTTTCGGCGGGTCGTGGGCGGAAGACATTGTCGGGTGGGGGGAGTTTGGGTACAGGCGGCACATACGGTAAGATAACGCAGTGTCCTAAGATGAGCTCAACGAACGGAAATCTCGTGTGGAACAAAGAGGGTAAAAGCTCATTTGATTTTGATTTTCGGTACGAATACAAACCGTGAAAGCGTGGCCTATCGATCCTTTAGACTTTCGGAATTTGAAGCTAGAGGTGTCGAAGAAGTTACCACGGGGATAAGCGGCTTGTGGCGGCCAAGCGTTCATGACGACGTTGCTTTTTGATCCTTCGATGTCGGCTCTTCCTATCATTGTGACGAAATTCACCAAGTGTTGGATTGTTCACCCACCAATAGAACGTGGTAGGTTTAGACCGTCTTGAGACGGAGTTAGTTTTACCCTGCGATGAACGCACGCAATAGTAATTCAACTTAGTACGAGAGGAACTAGTTGATTCACACAATTGGTCATCGCGCTTGGTTGAAAAGCTAGTGGCGAAGCTACGTGTGTCGGATTATAGGCGAACGCCTCTAAGTCGGGAATCCACGCTAGAGCGGTGCATGTCACTCTTCGGCTATCTCGACTCGCGATAGGGGCGTCTCTTTGTCGCCCCCGAGGGCCGTGTCATTTGCAAACCGCGATCGTGAAGCATCTCGGTCGGGGCAGCTTTGAAGTTCAATTTCAAGCGGTCGTTGAGAAGAATCCTTTGCGAAGAGACGACTTAAATACGCGACGGGGTATTGTAAGTGGCAGTGGCCTTCTTTGCCACGATCCTTGAATTGACCCTTGGTCGCCTCGGGTCGGGCTTCGCTCTTGTCACTTTACTCAAAATTCGGACGACTATCCCCATTTCACCTTCGGTCCTTTTCATTCAAACGTCGTTTCTTTTGTTCGCATCTTCGAAAATGCATTTCTTGCTTGGGGGCGGGAAATTTGGGGTTTCCATGCCGCCGGCTTGCGAGAGGGAGTCGCCGGTCTGGCGGAACTTGTGGTCGGTGGCATGGAAACCCCAAATTTCCATGTCGCGGCACGATAAGAGCCAGCCCGGAGCTGCGGAACTTGGGGTTTTCCGCGTCCTCCAGCGCCCCAGAAACACGCTAGGGGCGGGGTTTCCATTTCGCGGCACACGGCGGAGGGCAGCGCCGAGCCGAGAGCGCCCAGGGTTTCATGTCAGCCCCCGGACGAAAGCCGCCGGGTTTCCATGTTTTTTACGCCACCTTTGAAACTTGGGGTTTCCATGACGTGGAAACGCGTCGCCCAGGAGTCACAGAGGCTGGTGGTGTTTCGAAACCGCGGATCAAGCCTCCGGGAACTCACGGGTTTTTTTTTTTTTTCCATGTCGCGGCGCACAAACCCTTCCATTTCGCCACACGACGGACGTAGCCCCAATTTGGAGAAACTCGGGGTTTTTCCATTTCGTGGCACGGCGGAAAATTTCCCCAAGTAGGAGCACGGGGTTCCCATGTCCTTCGTGATGGAAACCACAGCAGCCCACGGGTGCTTGGGGGTCCATGCCGCGGCGTGGCCGAAACCGCCGCCCGAGTATGGGAACTTCGAGGTTTCCGTAATCACGGCGCGCGGAGACGCCACCGGGGTCCGCCGGAGCTCGGGGGTTCCCATTTTTTGCGGCACGACGGATGCCACCCAATTCGGACTCGGGGATTTCCCGTCTCTGAAATGACAGCCTCGGTGCGGGGAGCTCGGGTTTCCATGTCGCGGCACGACGGAAGAGACGCCCAACCCCTGCGGGAACTGGGGCTTACGTTTAGTCGCCACCGAGGGGGGAAACGCGGATGCAGGAACCTTCGGTTTCATCTCCTTGACGAAAACCGCGCCCCACTGGTCGGGGAACTTGGGTTTCCATGTCGCGGCACGGCCAGTAATCGCCCAGAGTTTACGAACTCGTGGTTCAGGTCGCGGCACGGTGAAGAACCGCCAAGCACAGCGAACCGGGGCTCCCACCGCGGCGCGGCGAACGCTCCACAGTCCGTCTGCAGACCAGGGTTTCCACGCCCTCGTCGCGGCGGAAGCCGTCCAAATGCGGGGAAGGGTTGGGTTTGCAAAGGCCCAGACTTCATGAGGCGCGTTCGTGGTAACGGGCGCGCCGTCGGCGTTCGGGCGCCGTGCGCGGTGCGGGCGGCCGCGCCCCGCGGTGGCCGCACGGGGCGCGGGTGTGTGGCGGCGAGCGGCACGCGCATCGCACATAGCCGGCGGTGGCATTGGAAAAGCGACGTTACGGGCGAAGCGTCACGGCGTAACCGGAGTCATAGAGCCGGCCGCACGAGTTGAGCGGCGGCGCGCTGCACGAGTGGGGGCGGACGGGCCGGGCGATGGGGGTCGTCTCGGGTCGGCGAGTGACCCACGACACGCACATGATACGCGTATTCATCGTCGTGCGGATGACGGAGAGTCATCCAACCAGCGATCAAGCAAGCATCGGTGCGGCGCATTTAGACACCACGACCCAAGCGCGGCTCGTTGGTGAAGGAAACACGGCGGTGAACGCGGGGGCGGCGCGGGTCGAGCCGGGTTGTTGACGTGCGGGGCGTGCGGAATTCCTCCGCGGGGGCATCCGCACCGCGGGGGCCGAGATTCGAGTCGGGCGGCGCGCGGGTCGAGTCGTGCGACATACGTGCGGGCGTGCGGAACTTCTCCCAGCGGGGCGTCGCACGTCAGAGGCTTCGGTTCGAGGTCGTTACGAAGGCATCGTGAGTCGGAATGAGTGCCGAAAGTTGAAACGAGGTGCGTTTTGATGGGACGGAGCTAACCACATAGATGGGAGGCGGATTGGACGAACGGA
This sequence comes from Pinus albicaulis, assembly GCA_034641835.2. NCBI lineage: Eukaryota > Viridiplantae > Streptophyta > Pinopsida > Pinales > Pinaceae > Pinus > Pinus albicaulis. The sequence goes on along the minus strand of CM076580.1, from coordinate 857,445,943 downwards.
GAGCTCGCGGGGAGGTCTGAAACCATTTGCGGTGGGCCGAGTGACACGGCGACACTTAGGCGCGCGGTTTATGCGGGATATTCCCGAGGTGGGTCTAGTGTTGTAAGCGATTGTTGTGGGCTAGTTAATGATTGTCCAAGCATTGTAAGCTTGGACAAAAAGTGACTTGCTGCCAAAAACGAAAATTTCTTTGGATTGGAACTTATATATTTAGTATTTATGGAAACATATTATCGAGCCGGACCCATTGTCGCCCGGAGTTGCCCCTCCCTTGTATGTATGGGCGTACACTATGGATGTGATGATGATGTTCATGTTTTCCGCACATTGAAGAACATTTGATTAACTAATTTAACAAGTGTTGCTAAAGCGCAGTCTACATACTTGAGTATTACGAAAAGGAAATGCGGTAATGCGCACCGTCTATAGCACGGTTGAAAGTCACTTAGAAGGTCTAGGGGCGTGACGGGTTTCCTCGCCGCAGTGACGACGATCGTGCTTGTCAATCGCAAGGTTTCCATGTCCTGCTCAATGGACACGGGCTCCAATTATGCGCCCGCCGCGCGGAAACCGCCTGTAAGACCCGAGCCGGGCGGCGGCCCGGAAGGCGTTGGAAGCGTTCGGTGGACATGCGACGAACGATGGGGAAACCACGACGGAAGAAGTAGACGGGCGCGCCGACGAGCAACATCGTCGGCTGCTATGCAACGTTATCACGGTGACCGTGCGGCGTTTGGGAGCGACGTGCATAAACGCGCCCAAAAATGGCCGTGTGTTGGCTTGGAGGTTTTATGGGGCGGCCGTGGTGGCAAGGCGCGTTAAGGAGGAAATGCCACGTCGTAACCAAGGCTTTATGGGCGTTTGCGGGTCGGCCTCATATGGGTCAAGCCCCACCCATGGAAGCAATGTGTGGGCAAAGGCACATACGAAAGGAGGACGTGCGATGGACGATAAAGGAAAGAAAAGAAGGACATCAACATCTTCTTTGATTCCACCATTGGAAGCTAATGCTCGAGCCGGAGAAGCGAGGTCGAGGTCGGGCGAAGCCGCGGCGAGGAGACGAATGCAGGTCGAGTCGGGTAAAAACCCGTTTGGCGTTCACCGCCGGAGGTCGGAGTGAGGGTTCCTTCCGCGAGAGCGCGTGCGGTGCGGTGTTTAGTGCATGGTCGAGTCGGGTTCCTTCCGCGGGGGCGCGTGCGTGCAGGTGTTTAGTGCATGGTCGAGTCGGGTTCCTTCCGCGGGGCGCGTGCGGTGCGTGTTTAGTGCATGGTCGAGTCGGGTTCCCTTCCGCGGGCAGCGTGAGAGAGCTTGATCAGTGTTCGGGGCGGGCGTTCCCAGTTAAAATCGGAGTTCGTACGCGCGCCAGCGATTGGACGCGCGGAGCAGTGTTTGGCGCGGAGTTCGTTAATGAAGTCCAGGGTGGGTAGAACGCGTTCGAGGCAACGTACGGGGCCGTGACACAGTGACCCCGCGTGCGGGGAGAGAAACGCGTTCGAGTGCGGGGCATCTGTGACCCGAGTGACCCACTCGAACCAAGTGTATGAACTTCGAAACATGTTCGAAAGGGAATTTTGGGGTTCCTTTGGATTTTTTTTACCCTTTGTTAAGGGCGTTTATTAGGCTAGACCAGTACAAGCACATTTGTGAAAGCATAAATGGTTTATGGAGGCTTATTGTATAGTTATTGCGGATTGTACATATTTATTGAAGCATAATGCGAGACTTATTAACGGGATTTTCCCCTCCCATGAATGTATGGGCGTTCATGTGGTTTGATATTGATGTTTGTGCTTGTTTATTTCCGCACGGGGAGCACTTTGGAAGATTAATTAAACAAGTTGAGTTAGGCGTAAGTCTCTTATTGAGTATTTGAAAAGAGAAAAATAAGGTAGTGCCGCACCCCCGTCTATAGAGCGGTTGGGAGACTACCACGGAGTATAGGCGGCGCCAGTTGGTATCAGAGCTACATTTTTGTGGCTTTATTATTATTATTATTATTATTATTATTATTATTATTATTATTATTATTGAGCAGGGATACCGTTGCAGCGTTGCAGGTGGTATTGAAGCTTGATGGATGAGTTTGTTTCATTGGAAATGAACTTCAAAGAAATTAAAGAGAAGTCGAAAGAGTGGAAAAGGAGTTTGATGAAGGCTGAGTCGGACCATTGATACATTGTGCAAAAGAGGAGGACATACGGCATGAAAAAAGATGAAATGTTTAGAGCTTATGAAGAAAGTGAGAATTCTCACGGCGAGGAAATGGACAAGGTGGAAGAAGAGCGAAGGAAGTTAATTGATAAGCTTCTCAAGCTTAGAGACCTTGGAAAGATGAAGCATGGTGGCATGAAGCCTTTGTGGGGGAACCAAAGGATGTTGTAGATGTGATTGAAGTCAAGGAAAGAAGGCGATGAACAAGTTGGACCGAGGACCAAACACCGTGCAAGCATTGATGGTGGACGATTCTCATAAGGATGTTGCGGATGTGGTAGAAGTCGAGGACGAACTTGATGAACGGGTTGGACCGGGGCCAAGCACATCGCAAACATCGGTGATGGATGATTTTGGGGAGGATGTTGAGGATGCGGATATGATCGAGGGAAGAACTCGTGGAACAAGTTGAACTGGACCAAGCACATTGCGGGCATTGGGGGATGAACCACATGAAAATTTTGCGAAGTGACAATGATCGAGGAGGAACTTTATGAGCGGCGGGCCACCGGGGATCGAAAGCATTACTTGTTCGGAACATTGATGAGGACGGAGGACACTCATGAAATTCTTCATGAAGACATGGCTCGTGTTTCAATTGAGCATACGGGAGATGGACCGTATGCGGATGGGAAAGAAGATGACTTCTTTTCCAATACCATGGAGGACCTTTCCTCGGATGACTATGATGGAACCTTGTACATTGGAGAAGCAAGGGGAGCATTTCTTGTTGTAGGCCTTGATAGGGAAATTTGTGACCTCGCTCTAGTAGGTTCAAATTCCCGTGACAAGGGTGGAACTTGATGATCTTTGTGATAGATATACGGGTCATGCTTAGCCACATGGAAATGGCTAGGTGCCGGCGCTGTGACTCATGGTGCCTTGGTGGTAGGGCACATTGTACGGGTAGACTTCTTCATGGCTTACAACCGGAAAGGAACTCTTGGTGCACCTTTAGCGAGGGGGAGAAGCCTTGGAGGAAGTACCCATGATGATGGTAGAAGTGACGGGAACTTAGCACAATACACTATACACATGATGGTGGTAAGGGTTGAGGCGAGTCTACTCTTGATGGACACATGGGAAACCAAAGTCATGTACATTGACACGGGCATGGCGAGGACATGTGGAGACATTATGCGGGTGCACTTCTTAAGGTGCCCACTTATGAGCATCATGGAGGAGTGTCAAGAAGGAATATGCGGGAAGGCATGATCGATTGTTGGTGCTACATGGAGATCTTTTATAGATGGGCTGATGGACGTTGTTCACTTTGAGCAACAAGACATTGGTTGGATAGGCAGCCTACGAGCACATTCATATGACTTGCGGGGGGTGAGAACAACTTGTGGTGGCACTGTTGGTGCCAATACAAGTATGCTTGCCAACGCGCTTTGGATAGGATGATGCGTGGGAGTTCATGGTGGAGTTTATTTCGATAGGCTTCATACTTTACAATGATCTTACGGTATCTAGTTCCGAGGCCCGAGATCGGCGGGTCTTGATTTTGAGCTGTATGGGATGCATACCTTCGAGCGGGGAAACGCGTTCGGTCGGGTCGGGTCGCGTGAGGGCGCCCGGAAACGCGTTCGGGTCGGGTCGTGTGAGGCGGCGGTATAAAAAATGCTAAGTTGTGACCGCCCGCGTGCCTTGTGCATGTTCGCGCGGCCAGTTTCCGATTTGCTCCCTTGTGCCTTCGTTCGGGTCGGGTCGGGTCGGGTCGTGCGTGCGAGGGGGAGCATATAAAATGCTAAGTCGTAGTGCTCGTGTGCCTTGTGCACGTTCGTGCGACCACGTTTTCCGTTTGCTCCCTTGTGCCTTCGTTCGGGCGGGTCGGGTCGTGCCGTGTGAGGGCGCCCAAGGAAACGTGTTCGGGTTGGGTCGTGTGAAGGAGACGTATAAAAAATGCTAAGTTGTGACCGCCACAGTGCCTTGTGCACGTTCGTGCGACCGATTGCCGTTTGCTCCTTTGTGCCCTGGATTAGGGCGGGGTCGAGGTCGTGCCGTGTGAGGGGCGCCCAAGGAAACGCGTTCGGGTCGGGTCGTGTGAGGGAGGCCGTATCGAAAATGCCTAAGTTGTGACCGCCCGTGTGCCTAGTTGTGCGCCCTATACCTTCGGTGTACTTTCAACCACGCTATAGACGGGTGCGGCACTACAGTACTTTTTCTTTTCCAAATACTCAAGTATATAGACTACGCCCCAGCAACACTTGTTAGTTATTAACCAAAGGTTCTCTACATATGCGGAAATAAACATGAACATCATTATCAATCCACAAGTATGCTCATACATACGAGGAGGGCAATTCCACATTAATAATGATAAATATGAAATAATAAGTTCCGATCAGTGACCTGCAGCAATGAGCAAGTTAGCCTTTTGACCAAGCCCTAAGGCTTGTCAACCATCAATCGCCTACGGCAATCATTTACAATCATCGAATTCACCTTGGGAATATCACACTTTCGCCCCTTGCCCAAATCTTTGCCGGGTCACTCAAATCGGCACTACAAATCAGTTTAGACCGTCCCTCCAGGCTCCACCAATGTGTCAATCCGCTTCCCAGGCAGTACGGTTAGATGCGGCCGTCAATACGCACGTGCAATTTACGGCACTCAATTCCGACTCACGGACGCTCCGGGAATGGCTTCATACATGGGTGCGGTTGTCGAGAGACGCAGTCTTGGGTCACCGACTCACCCGGCCAAACGCGTTCCGGGTCGGGTCGGGCGCGTCGGGTCGGGGGCGCCGGCCAAGCGTTCGGGTCGAGTCGTTTGGGCCGAGGGCGCCGTATCGGATTTGCCCTAGGTGTGACCGCCGGGTGCCTTGTGCACGTCCGAGCGACGCCCGTTTGCCGTTTGCTCCCATGTGCGTCCGTTCGGTCGGGCGGGTCGTGTGGCACGGAGTGAGGGCGTCCGTCCCAGGGTCGGACGTTGGTGAGCGCCGTCTCCAGTTGCTAAGTTGTGACCTTCGGTGCCTTGTGCCGCGTCCCGGAGTCGCGACCCGTTTACCCGTTTGGTCCCATGTCGTCCACGTTCGGGTCCAGGTCGGATGGTCGGTCGTGCGAGATGAAACGTCCGTCAGATCGGAGTCGTTTGGTGATGGCTGGTGAGCGTCAGGTAGTCGGGTCGTTTGGTCGTGTGGTGGTAGATCCGTTCGGGTCAGGTCAGTGGTTGGTGTTCGTGGCCCAGTTGAGGCGTAGTTGGTCGGTCGGTCGTTTGGTCGTGTAGTCGAGGCGTCCGTTGGTCCGGTCGGGTCGTTTGGGCCAGGCGTCGTTCGGTCGAATCGGGTCGGAGTGGTCGTCACCGGGTGAGGCGTCAGTTGGTCCAGGTCGGTCCAGGTCAGTGAAGCGTCTGGTCGAGGCGTCAGTTGGTCGGGTGGTCGGGTCAGCGCCTGGTCAGATAGGCGTGCAGATGAGAGCGTCGGATTGGTCGGGTCGGGTGAATAGGCGTGCACCGAGGTGAAGCGTCAGTTGGTCGGGTCAGGTCGAATCGTTTAATTCGATGCAGATGAGAGGCGATCCGATTCAGATAGTCGAATCCCAGTCGTTTAAACGAGAAACGAGTGTCAGTTTGTAAGTTGTATTTGCCCAGGTGCCTTATTACCACGTCAAGGCGGCCCGGATGGTTGCTCCCATGTCGTAATGCCGTTCGGTCGGGCGCGCGCGCCGATGAGCGTCCGTTCGGGTCGCGGGTCGTTCGGTCGTGCGCCGGCCGGCGGCGATCCGTTCGGGTCGGGTGCGTTCGGTCGTGCCGGACGAGCGTCCGTTCGGGTCGAGTGGTCGGTGCGTGCCGGGCGGCCGTCCGTCAGGGTGGGCGACCGAGCGAGCGTCACGTTCGGGTCGAGAGTCGAGGTCGTTTGGCAAGAAAGCGCCGTGTCAGAATTTGCTCGTTGTGACCGCACGGGTGCCTTGTGCACGTCACGAGCGGCTTGGATACCGTTTGCTCCCATGGGCGTCCGTTCGGGTCGGGTCGTTCGGTACGTCTTCGACGACGGCGTCCGTTCGGAGTCGGGTACGTTCCCGGTGTCTTGGGACGAGGGGGTCCGTTCGGGTCGGTGCGTTCGTCGTGCAGACGAGCGTCCGTTCGAATTGGCGTCTTGAGCCGAGCGTCCGTTCGGGTCGGGTCGGGTCCGTTTGAGCGAGGCACCGTGTCAAATTTGCTAAGTTGTGACCGCCGGTGCCTTGTTGCACGTCACGAGAGCCCGGCCCGTTCACCGGTTGCTCCATAAGGCGTCCGTTCGGGTGAGCGACGTTCGGGTCGAGTCGTTCGATCGTGCCGGCGAGCGTCCGTTCGGGTCGGGGTCGTTCGGTCGTGCCGAGCGAGCGTCCCGTTCGGGGTCGTCGTTCGGTCGTGCGGGGTGAGCGTCCGTTCGGGTGGCGTCCGTTCGGGGTGAGTCGTTCGGTCGTGCGGGCAGCGTCGTTCGGGTGAGCGTCCGTTCGGGGTCGAGTCGTTCGGTCGTGCCGGCGGCGTCCGTTCGGGTGGCGTGCCGGGCGAGGGCGTCGTTCGGGTCGAGTCGGGTCGTTTGGCAAGGCGCCCGTCAAGTTCCTCGGATAACGGCGCGGGTGTGCACGTGCGAGAGCGACCGTTCTTGGATTTGCTCCCATGGCGTCCCGGGTCGGGTCGGGTCGTTCGGTCGTGACGGGCGAGGGGGTCCGTTCGGGTCGGGTCGTTCGGTCGTGCCGACGAGCGTCCCGTTCGGGTGGCGTCCGTTCGGGTCGAGTCGTTCGGTCGTGGCAGGCGGCCGTCCGTTCGGAGTAGGCGTGCGAGCGAGCGTCCGTTCGGGTCGGAGTCGGGTCGTTTAGCCGAGCGCCCGTGTCCAAATTTGGTAAGTTGTGACCGCCGGTGCACCTTGTTACACGTCCGAGCGGCCCGTTTATCGTTTGCTCCCATGTGCGTCCGTTTGGTCGGGTCGTTCGGTCGTGCGGGGCGAGGGCGTCCCGTTCGGGTCGGAGTCGTTCGGTCATGCGGGTGAGGGCGTCCGTTCGGAGGGTCGGGTCGTTTGGTCATGCGGCACGATGGCGTCCGTTCGGGTGGGCGTGCCGAAGGCGAGCGTCCGTTCGGGTCGGGTCGGGTCGTTTGGCCCGAGGGCGCCGTGTCGGTTGCTAAGTTGTGACCGCCGAGGTGCCTTGTGCACGTCACGGTGGCGCCGTTTGCCGTTTGCTCCAATGTGCGTCGGATTCGGTCGTGCGGTGAGAAGCGTCCGTTCGTGTCGTGTCGTTTGGTCGTGCGGCACGATGGCGACCGTTCGGGTGGGCGTGCGCCGAGGCCGAGGCGTCCGTTCGGGTCGGGTCGGGTCGTTCGGGCCCGAGGGCGCCGTGTCAGTTGCTAAGTTGTGACCGCCGGTGCCTTGTGCACGTCCCGGGCGGCCGTTCGTTTGCTCCAATGTGCGTCCGTTCGGTCGTGCCGGAGTGAGCGTCCGTTCGTGTCGTGTCGTTTGGTCGTGCGGCACGATGGCGCCGTTCGGGTGGGCGTCTTAGAAGCGAAAGCATCCGTTGGTCGGGTCGGGTCGTTCGGGCGAAGGCGCCCGTGTCGGTTGCTAAGTTGTCGTGGCAAGATTGCCTTGTTGCACGTCACGAGCGAACCGTTCGTTTGCTCCCATGTGCGTTCGTTTCGTCGGAAGGCGTGCCGTGGCCAGCGCGAGGTGAGGGCGTCCGTTCGTGTGGGCGTGCGGGGTGAGGGCGGCTCCGTTCGTGTCGTGTCGTTTGGTCGTGCGGCACGATGGCGGCCGACCAGGTAGGCGTGTCGAAGCGAAAGCGTCCGTTCGAGTGCAGTCGGGTCGTTCGGGCAGCGCCGTGTCGGATTTGCTAAGTTGTGACCGCCGGGGTGCCGCGCGCACGTCCGAGCGAGCCGTTTGCCGTTTGCTCCCCGTGTGCGTTCGTTTGGTCGGCCGATGCCGTGTCCCGCGCGCGCCGAGGTGAGCGTCCGTTCGTGTGGGCTGCCGAGCAGGCGTCCGTTCGTGTCGTGTCGTTTGGTCGTGCGGCACGATGGCGACGCCGACCGAGTGGCGTGCCGGCGAGCGTCCGTTCGGGTCGGAGTGGTCGTTTGACGAGGGCGCCCAGTGTCAGTTGCTAAGTTATTGACCGCCAGAGAGGTGCCTTGTGCCCGTCACGGTGCGTCGTCTGCCGTTGCCTTCTCCTTGTATGCTGGCTGGTTGGAAGATGGCGCGTCGTGTCGCTGGCGGCGGTTGTCGTTAGGTAATGGAAATGCCGTGTTGAAGCGTGGATGCGTGGCAAGTGGCGCGTTGTCGTCTGCGGCACGATGGCGTCTTCGTCGAGGAAATGTGGGCGTGCCGGCGGTCGCCGTTATCGGTGTCGGCGGCGTAGTGTCGATTTGCCCAGTTGCCCGCCGGTCTGCACCCGATGCCTTTGTCCGGGCTGGTCTGATTGCGGTCGCCCATGTCTGCAACCGTTGGTGAAGGCATCGTCGTCGTCGCCAGTGAGGAATCCGTTAAGTGGTGGTCGTCTGCGGGCGGGCGTCGACCGGTCGGCGTGGGCGTGGTAGAAGGCGTCCGTCAACCCTAAGTTGTGACCGCCCACGGATGCCTTTGTGCACATCCGGCGGCTTCGTTGCCAGTTTATCCCATGTGCAGGCGACCGTTGGGGATGGCGTGTCGTGTCAAATGCCGATGAAGCGTCCGTTAGTCGGTGGTTTTGGCCAGCGCCGTGTCGAATTTGCTAAGTTGTAGCCGCCGGTGCCTTATTACCCGTCCGGCGGCCGTTCAGATTTGCTCAATGCGTCAGGTCGGGTAGAAGCGCCCCGTGTCGTCTTGGGTGAGCGTCCGTTCGAGCGGCCGTGCCGGGCGGGGGTGCATTCCGTTCGGGTGGGGTGCGGTTAGCCGGCGCCGTGTCGAATTTGCTAGGGTTGTGACCGCCGGGTGCCTTGTGCACGTCCAAGACGGCCCGTTCCCACCGTTTGCTCCCATGTGCGTCCTTACGGGTGGGGCGTGTCGTGTCGTGCCGGGTGAGGGCGTCCGTTCGGGTCGGGTGGTTTGGCCCGAGGGCGCCCGTGTCAGATTTGCTAAGTTGTGACCGCCCGGGTGCCTTGTGCACGTCCGGGCGGCCCGTTTGCCGTTTGCTCCCATGAGCGTCCGTTCGGGTCGGGGGTGTCGTGTCGCGCCGGGTGATGGCGTTCGTTCGGGTGGGCGTGCCGGGTGAGGGCGTCCGTTCGGGTCGGGTCGGGTCGTTTGGCCCGAGGGCGCCCGTGTCAGATTTGCTAAGTTGTGACCGCCCGGGTGCCTTGTGCACGTCCGGGCGGCCCGTTTGCCGTTTGCTCATGTGCGTCCGTTCGGGTGGGCGCGTCGTGTCGCCCCGGGTGAGGGCGTTCATTCGGGTCGGGTCATTTGGGCGTGCCGGGTGAGGGCGTCCGTTCGGGTCGGGTCGTTTGGCCCGAGGGCGCCGGTGCCATATTTGCTAAGTTGCGGCCGCCCGGGTGCCTTGTGCACGTCCGGGCGGCCCGTTTGCCGTTTGCTCCCATGTGCGTCCGATCGGGGGGGCGCTCCGTGTCGCCCCGGGTGAGGGCGCACGGACGGGGGCGTTCGGGTCGCCCTGTTTTGTCCGAGGGTGCGCCTATCAGATTTTTCTTTTCGTGTGAAAGGTGGGTTGGTAATTGAGTTGTTTTGCTCGGTTGTGCCTGAAGAATGGCCTTGGGTCATTTGTAGGGTCGTCAAATTTCTTCTCTCCATCACCACTCGGTAGCATATGAGCGGTAATGTTGGCCATGCTTGTCCTTGGAGGCATGTTTGAACAATCTCTCCCGTCCACTCTGTTTTCTAGCATTTGGATGGGGTGGTTGTGTGTGGCTCTTTGAGATGACTGGCTGCCTGTTGGCGTTGTTGAAATCGGCGCTCCGGTAACTCTCTCTCGTGCCCCTTGGTCGCACGTTTGCTCTGTTGAAATCAGCGTTTTGATATGTCGCTCGTTGGCTTTGTCGATGTCGGCTCTTCTCTATATTGTTCTTCTCCTCCCATTTTGCTTGCTTGTGGGGGGAGGGGTTGGATTTTCGTGTGAAAGGTGGGTTGGTAATTGAGTTGTTTGTTCGGGTGTGCCTGAAGAGTGGCCTTGGGTCATTTGTAGGGTCGTCGACTCTAATCTTCTCTCCATCCCCACTCGGTAGCGCATGAGCGGTAATGTTGGCCATGCTTGTCCTGGGAGGCATATGTGAAAAGAGTTACCCTTTCGCTCTGTGTTCTCAGAGTTGGATGAGGTCGCTCTGTGTGGCTCCTTGAGACAACTGGTCGGTCGCCTATGTTGCTCTCGTGCCCCTTGCTCGCTCGTTGGCTCCGTCGATGTTGGCTCTTCGCCATATTGTTCACCTCCTCCCTTTTTGGTGGGTGGGAGAGGTGGGCTTCGTGAAATCGGCTCCTCGGTATATTGTTCACCTCCTCCCCTTTCGGTGGGGGGAGGGGTTGGATTTTCGTGCGAAAGGTGGGTTGGTAACTGAGTTGCTTGTTCGGGTGTGCCTGAAGAGTGGCCTTGGGTCATTTGTAGGGTCGTCGACTCTCATCTTCTCTCCATCCCCACTCGGTAGCGCATGAGCGGTAATGTTGGCCATGCTTGTCCTGGGAGGCATATGTGAAAGGAGTTACCCTTTCGCTCTGTGTTCTCAGAGTTGGATGAGGTCGCTCTGTGTGGCTCCTTGAGACAACTGGTCGGTCGCCTATGTTGCTCTCGTGCCCCTTGCTCGCTCGTTGGCTCCGTCGATGTTGGCTCTTCGCCATATTGTTCACCTCCTCCCTTTTGGTGGGTGGGAGAGGTGGGCTTTTGTCTCGTTGGCTTCGTGAAATCGGCTCCTCGGTATATTGTTCACCTCCTCCCCTTTCGGTGGGGGGAGGGGTTGGATTTTCGTGTGAAAGGTGGGTTGGTAACTGAGTTGCTTGTTCGGGTGTACCTGAAGAGTGGCCTTGGGTCATTTGTAGGGTCGTCGACTCTCGTCTTCTCTCCATCCCCACTCGGTAGCGCATGAGCGGTAATGTTGGCCATGCTTGTCCTGGGAGGCATATGTGAAAGAGTTACCCTTCCGCTCTGTGTTCTCAGAGTTGGACGAGGTCGCTCTGTGTGGCTCCTTGAGACAACTGGCCGGTCGCCTATGTCGCTCTCGTGCCCCTTGCTCGCTCGTTGGCTCCGTCGATGTTGGCTCTTCGCCATATTCATCACCTCCTCCCTTTTTGGTGGGTTGGAGAGGTGGGCTTTTGTCTCGTTGGCTTCGTGAAATCGGCTCCTCGGTATATTGTTCACCTCCTCCCCT